>CM060371.1:101137099-101546099 GCA_030545235.1 Helianthus tuberosus | reverse complement strand
GTCCTAACAAGAATTTGAACTCAAGAGGAGTCTCCCTTCAGCTGGGAATCTCCAGAGAGAGTAAGAAGAATGAAAATAAGAAGGTGCAAGTTGCATTGAAGCATAAGGCACCTATTTATAGTTGAGGAATGAGTTTGAGAGTGATACCAGGTGTCTTGGGGAGTCATAAGGAACCTACAAGTGTCCTCATACGTGTCCCAAACTAGCTATAAGCCCCTGGTATCGAATCTGACTTGTTTTGGCTGTTTGTGTGGAAGCCAAGGAAGTTTTTCGAGTTGGGCACTGCCTGGCGGCCCGCGATAGACCCGACCCAAGCACTCCGCGGCCCGTGGCGGCCTTAAACAATATTTTAAGTTTGGCTGTTTTGGTTCCTATGCCATTAAACTCAAAATACTTCCATTCTTGGCACCTTTAACCCCTCAAAGCCAACGTTATGTATATCCAAGAGTATAACCAAACATCGAAAGCTCCTGGTTCGTTAAAAGGTCACCCAGAGGTATAAATTAACAGGTTGACGTTTTTAACCCTTCAATTAATCAAACTTCAATTAAAATCACAAACGGTATCGTTCGACCAACAAGTGGCTTGATTGAGAATACGAACACCGTGTAGGGTCACTCAGAGGCATAATTTAAGCATGTTGACACTTTTAGTCCCTCCACATTCATTCCTTCATCGATTGGCAAAAATAGTCCCTCCTAGCCAACATTTGGCATAATTAGGATTAGGGACACATGTCAATACATTATTGGGCATGATTTTACGAGGTGTTACATCCTCACCCCCTTAAAAGAAATCTCGACCTCGAGATTTACTAAAAAAAAACGGGGGTACTTTTGTCACATAGTGGACTCGACCTCCCATGTATACTCGGAGCCTCTACGGGCATTCCATTTGACCTTTACAATAGGTATGTACTTCCTTTGGAGCTTCTTAACCTGCCGATCCTCGATCGAAATCGGTTTCTCTACAAACCGCAGGTTATAATCAATCTGCATGTCTTCACGTACATTGCTAGTGACTCATCGACAAGACATTTCTTTAAATTGAAGATGTGGAATAGATTGTGAATTCCACTAAGCTCCTCAGGTAAGTTTAGCTTGTAAGCTACTGATCTGACACATTCGATGATCTCGAATGGTCCAATATATCTAGGGCTTAACTTGCCCTTCTTACCAAATCGCATCACACCTTTCCAGGGTGATAGTTTCAGTAGAACTTTGTCCCCTACTTGGAACTTAAGAGGTTTGCGCCTCTTGTTAGCGTAGCTCTTCTGCCGATCCCTGGCAGCTTTCAGACGATCACGGATTTGTATGATCTTATCTATCGTCTCTAGGATAATCTCAGGTCCTGATAGTTGGGCCTCCCCAACTTCTGCCCAACAAACGGGCGTTCGACATTTTCTCCCATATAAGGCCTCAAAAGGAGTAGCCTTGATGCTCGTATGATAACTGTTGTTTTAGGAGAATTTAATTAGGGGGATATGGTCATCCCAGCTACCACCTAAGTCGATCACACATGCTCTCAACATGTCTTCCAATGTCTGGATCGTACACTCACTCTGTCCATATGTTTGAGGATAGTAAGCCGTACTAAAGTTCAGTCTAGTGCCCAAAGATTGCTGGAAACTTTTCCAGAAGTGAGAAGTGTATCTTGTATTTCTATCAGATACAATAGATACTGGCACACCATGTAGGGACACAATCTCATCCACATACAATTTCGCCAACTTATCGGAGATATGCGACTCCTTTATGGGCAAGAAATGTGCTGACTTAGTCAGCATATCAACAATGACCCATATTGTGTCATTACCACGCTTGGTTTTAGGTAACTTGGTAATAAAATCCATAGTTACCATCTCCAACTTCCATGTGGGATTTCTAACTGTTGTAGAAGTCCTGGCAGCTTTTGATGTTCGACTTTAACCTATGAACACGTTAGACACTTAGCTACATGGGTGGCTATGGATTTCTTCAAACCCATCCTCCAATAGTTCTTCTTCAGATCTTGGTACATTTTGTCACCTCCAGGGTGAACTGAGTATTTATAATTATGTGCTTCCTGGAGGATTGGATCCCTAAGTCCTCCAAAGATCGGAACCCAGATTCGACCACTGAATCTAAGGATTCTGTCACTCCTTGGTGACAACTGATCAACAGTTCCACCTAATCCCTCACTTGGAAGGTTAGCCTATAACAAGTCTTGTTTCTTCGCATCTAGTAGCTTCTCATTCAAACTGTTCTTGAGCTTGATGCTCTTGGCATTAATCCTTATAGGTTTAACCCTTTCGTTGTGACTAAGCGCATTAGCGACTACATTCGCTTTGCCAGGATGATAGTGAATCTCGCAATCATAATCATTTAGTGTTTCCATCCAACGACGTTGTCTCATATTTAGATCTTTCTGATTAAACACATGCGAGAGACTCTTTTGATCAGTGTATATAATACACTTTGTTCCATAAAGATAATGTCTCCACAGTTTTAGTGCAAATACAACGGCACCCAGCTCCAAGTCATGGGTGGTGTAATTCCTTTCATGCACTTTCAGTTGCCGCGATGCGTAGGCAATCACTTTGCCTGTTTGCATAAGCACACAGTCCAAGCTAGTGCATGAAGCATCACAGTAGACAACAAATTCTTCAATGCCCTCGGGCAGAGATAGCACTGGAGCGTTGATTAACTTGTACTTAAGAATCCCAAAGGATTCTTGTTGTTTCGGACCCTAGTTAAACTTAACATTTTTACGGGTAAAAGTAGTTAAAGGAGTGGCTATCCTCGAAAAGTTCTCAACGAACCTCCTATAATAACCAGTCAGACCTGAGAAACTATGAATTTCAGAGGGTGTCTTAGGTGCTTCCTAATTGATGATGGCTTCAATCTTAGCAGGATTCACCTGGATACCACACTCACTAATGACATGTCCAAGAAATTGGACTTCGCGAAGCCAGAACTCGCACTTGGGGAACTTAGCATAAAGTTTCTCATGCTGTAACAGCTCAAGGATGCATCTAAGATGTTTCTTGTGATCAGATTGACTACGAGAATAAATAAGTATGTCGTCTATGAAGACAATGACAAACTTATCTAGATACGGCTTGTAGACTCTATTCATGAGATCCATGAATGCTGTAGGTGCATTAGTGAGCCCGAAAGGCATTACTAAGAACTCGTAGTTCCCGTATCTTGTTCTGAAGGTGGTTTTAGGAACATCTTTGCTTCTAACCTTCAGTTGATGATATCCCGACCTCAAGTCGATCTTGGAGAAGAAGCTTACCCCTTGCAATTGGTCCAACAGATAGTCGATCCTGGGCAAGGGATAACGATTCTTGATCGTTACCTTGTTTAGCTCATGGTAATAATTGCACAGACGCGTTTAACCGTCCTTCTTCTTCACGAATAATATTGGAGCTCCTCAAGGCGATGAGCTAGGATGAATAAAACCTTTCTCCAACAGTTCGTCCAATTGGGTTCTTAGCTCTTTCATTTCTGTCGGTGCCAGGCGATATAGAGCTCGTGCAACTGGTGCAGCTCCGGGTAGGATGTCAATTCTAAACTCCACTTGCTCTCAAGAGGTAAATTAGGTAGTTCATCAGGGAAGACATCTGGGTAATCAGAGATGACTGGAATATCTTCAATCTTCGGCTTTGGTTCATCTATCGTCACCTGTGCCATGTAGATGATACATCCACTCTTCAAGCACTTGGATGCCTTAAGTATAGACATTTGTTCAGGCAATCCATAGTTACATCTCCTTGAATGGTGATCATATCACTGGAAGGGCTTTTAACTTTGATGAGTTTTTTGTCGCAAGCGATACGGGCCTGGTTATGTGTTAACCAATCCATGCCCAAAACCACATCGAACCCCGCCAATTTCATTAAGATAAAGGAATATAATGATTCTTAATGGATATAGAACATCCATAAAGAATAGAAGAAGCGGTTCTAATGTTCCATCAGCAAGCTCTACCTCATACGTAATATCTAGAGTTCTTATGGGCAGGTTTAAAAGTTTGCTAAACTTGAGATCTACAAATGATTTATCTGCACCAAAATCAAATAGAACTCTAGCATAGACGTCGTTGATCAAGAGCGTACCTCTTATGACATTATCGACATTCACGGCCTGTTTAGCATTCATTTGGAAGGCCCGTGCATTTGCCTTTTTATCCTCTTCGGGCTTTTTGGCGTTCTTAGGGCAGTTACTCTTGATGTGCCCCTTTTCATTGCATCCGTAACAAATGGAATCTTTAAGGCCCTTGCACTCTAGGGTCTTATGCCCCTTTTTCATATAGATTCCACAAGGTTTTACCTACGGGTCAGAGTTACGCTGTCCCAAGTGTCTACGGTTGCAGGTCTTACAAGTTGGTTTCTCACCCGACCTGTCTTGGTTCTTGTTGAACCCAAACTTACCTTTCTTCTTCTTGTTTGACTTTTGAGAGTTTTCATCCTCCCTCTTTCTCTTTCCATCAGTCTTAGTTTTGACTGACTTGTTTCTCAGCACATCTAGTGTGAGTAAAAGAGATAGATCCACAACAGATCTATAAGATGTAGGCTTTGAAGCCTTAACGTGCCCTTTGATTTTCGGTGCTAGACCACAGATGAAACACGCAATGCGTTTGGGCTCCGGGGTAATCAGATATGGTACCAACCTGGATAAGGAGTTGAAGTCCGTGACATATTGCCGTCAGTTCATGTTTTCATCACGAGAGTCAGAAAATATGACTCTAGTTTCTTGACCTCATGCTGAGGGCAGTAAGTTTCCTTGATTAGGTCCACGAATTTGGACCACTCCAGGTTGTATAGGGGAATCTTCCCCGTTGATTGTATCATTGCCTTCCACCAAGTAAGGGCATCGCCCTTAAATGACTGTGATACAAACTTCAAAGTATCTTCTTTAGTGCATCCGATAATAGCCACCACGGTTTCCATTTCATCGAGCCATCTCATATCATCGATTACTCCTTTTTCACCGTTAAAGTCTCTTGGTTTGCAAGAGATGAAGTACTTGTACGTACATCCTTTAGAAGAATGGGGGTTCTCATCTAACACTATCTTCTTTGGTTCACTCTTTGCAGTTGAAGAGTGAACATAACTCTCTTTGTGAGATGAATGTGGCTTTGAATGGGACCTGGAGGGAGTAGCACTCGACTCTTTAAAGTTCACCAGAATAGTATTTACGGCCTTTCCGACTGCTGCATCGATCATGGCCAGTAGATCACCACCATTGATATTTATGTTTGCAACGTCATTTACATTAGTAGCATTACTAGTATTGCGGCTGCTATGAGCTTCATCTGAGTTTGCCATCTCAGAAACTTTGGTACTAAACACCAAAATAATCATTTGCTTAGGTGCAATATAATAATTAGTCATTACATTAATGACTTAACAAGCCATGGTATTATTAAACCATATAGGCTATTTGGTTTTAACATTTCTAATGATTGTTGTTTGAAAAAAAAAAATATATCAATATATTAGCCTAAGTCACAAAAGGACCATCAATGGCATTAAAATGGAATGTAGTCCTTTATTTATTAGACATGGGATCATAAGACACAACTCTCGTTGTTGTACTGACAATATTAAATAGCTCAAAGGTTCGTCTCGAATGACATTAAAATTTTGCACAAAAGGGCTTGTCACAAGGACATTTAAAATCTAAGCTGTGATCTCATTTGATCAGGGGCTTTAAGGCTTGAACATAGTTCACCACCTTTGGACAGGGATTCGTAGACTACAACTGTCATCGTCATAAATTGACGGTATAATATGGCCCATAGGCAAATTGTTTGACATCACAAAAGGATGTTAAAACAATAATAATCATCACACTGATGACATTAGTCATGATCGTATTGATCATATTGACTATAAGGCTTGGATGTAGTCCAAATACCTTGACAGCTAGTGTGGTTCCTCAAGTCACATTACCCGGAGTGTTAACATTACTTAAATGCTAACAAAGAATAATTGTCTTAATGGTTAAACAATAAAACCATGGTTGCATTGACCATATAGATTTGGAGGTTTGAACATAGTTTACCACCTCTGGATAGAAAGGATAGTCATCCTTAACTACTGTTATGGGTAGCTTTCTGCTCATATATCCTGAATAATATTCTGACTATGTTTCTGTTATTGTGATCAGGATATCGGATCAGGATATTGGTAACATCCTGATACAGTATCCTGGTAGTGACTAATTAATTCACGTGCAGATTAATAAAGGAAGTCTATAACGTTCAAGTGGACTTCTTCCCCCTAAGACTCGGGGTAATCTGTTGGAATCGGAACGTTGAAGCCAGAAGACGTGGACTACAACGTTCACAAATGGAATATTCGCTATATCCCAGAGTTATAGGCTAGTTAGTTAGCTTTCTTTTACTATAAATAGGATTGATCAGATCAGATAAGAGGACACACAATTCATCATACACTCTTGATCTCTAGCAGCAATCACTCACAACACACTTACACTTGTATTCAAATCGCATTGTAACACCTAGTTGATCCGTATCATATCCTGCACTGTATCCTGACATTTGAAGCAATAAGAAGAACTAGGCAGCTGCGATTGTCAGCTCCCAAGGTTTTATGCCGGTGATCTAGATTGATCAAGGGCTTTCCTCGTACATCCCATGTCACCCTTTACCTTTTTTGCTCATTGTTTGATTGTAGATATAGCTCGATATCCTGAGCCTTATCCTGAAAACTGTTTTTACTAATACTTAATCAGCATATTTTTCACAAATTTATCTAGCACACTACCTCACAAAACTAATTTGATCACTTAATTACTTAGGTAATTTTTGACTAAAACAATTTGGCGCCCACCATGGGGAAAATGGTGCTATTTCTACTAAAAGCTTTTGCAAAATCATTACTTGGTTTTTTATTTTCGAAACTTTTTGCTACACTATTTTCAATGGCCTCAAGATCAAACATGAGCTCTTCTACCGTGTCTGCCACAACCTCTGCAACAATTGGTTTGGTGCTTCCACCACCCCCTCCAAAGACGTAAGCCTCTTCACAACCTCAGGATATTATCCCCACTCGGAATGTTCAGGGATCTGCTCCTGTTTTGGCCTCTAATGATGAAATTCTAACTTTATTTGGTATTATACAGGACCAGATGAAGCAGCAGTAGGAAACAAATCAAATGCTACTAAGAGAAATACAGCTCTTGAAGTCCGGCTCGAGTAGGCCTGCTGAGGATATTGTCACTCCCCCGCAGCCAAGAGCATTGAACTTCAGTTCAGCAGTGTACACTGAGGATAATAGGGGCAATATTGTACCTAGTCATTCCCAGAATCATACTCCTGACATACCCTCTTCAGTTAGGGTGTCAACTGTGAGAAGTTCAGGATATGCTTCAGGATATGGCCAGAATCCTCAGACTGGTAACGTGTCTAATAATGCTAATACCCTTGTTACTAACGGTCTTGGATCTTTGCAGGATGCAGATATGACGTCAGCATTCTCTAGGGAAATTCAGAAATTGAAGGATATTATATCTAGTGTACCTGGGGTGGTCCAGCCGATTCCAGAAATATCCCAGGATAGCCATAGGATATCCCGATTCGTAAATCCTATTTGTGACGCTGAAATCCCAAAAAAGATTTCAAACCCCCAACATGAAGCTCTATGACGGAACAACGGACCCTGAAGAGCATATTGCTCAGTATAGGGAAAGGATTGAAATTAATCCTATCCCTCCAGATCTCAAGGAAGCATGCCTCTGCAAGGGTTTCGGCTCTACTTTAACAGGATCAGCCTTGAAATAGCTCTTTAACGTTCTACCTCACTTAATTACATCATTTGCTCACTTAGTCAATTTATTTATTAGTCAATTTTCTTGTAGTCGAAGTTTTGAAAAACTAACCAGTGATCTCTACAGAATAACTCAAGGACCTCAGGAATCCTTAAGAGATTATGTGAACAAGTTTAGCCGGGAATCCTTAGATATCCCACATCTTGATGTTGCAACAGATGTGCATGCTTTCAAGATGGGATAGCAAAAAGATTCTCAATTTTACCAGGATCTTGTGATGAATCCCTGCAGGAACCTGGATGAAGCTCGGAACAGAGCTTTAAGATATATTTGACTGGAGGATGATAAAAAGATGCAAGAGAGGATGAATTCATCTTCAACCTATGAATCGACCAACAGGAAGTCATAATCCTCGTACAAGCCGTATCGTTCTAAGCCATATGGTAGGAATGACAGCAAGAAAGTGAATGCTGTTGAAGACGAGGATCCTGAGGAGTATCCTGAATTGTCAGAATATTGTTTTTCTGTTAATATACCTGAACTAATGTATGCTATGCAGGGTTTGGGAGACAAAGCAAGGTGGCCTAGGAAGAACCAACAGAAAGCCGATTGGAAGGATAAATCCAAATGGTGTGCCTTCCATGAGGATTTTGGGCATGTTACGGAGGATTGCATTGCTCTGAGGAAAGAAATAAGCTATCTCCTGAGTAAAGGATATCTGAAGGATCTCCTGGGAAGAAAGAAGAATAAGGGTCAGGATAATGAGAAGGATCCTGAACGAGCAGCATCACCTCCTGCGGATGCCAAGATAATTAACTTTATTTCAGGAGGATCCGATATCTGTGGAACCTCTTATTCTGCAGCAAAAAGACATGCAAAGGAAGCTAAGGCAGAGAGGGGAGATAAGTCGGCCAAGACGACAACCCTGACAATCGATAACGTGATAACGTTTGACAGTGATGACAGGGATACTGTCCAGGATCCCCATCATGACGGTTTAGTAATAACTTTATATGTTGCTAATCACTTTGTGTGCAGGATACTGGTGGATAATGGCAGCTCTGTCAACATTATTAAACTAGAAACACTGAAAAGGATGAATGTTTCCCCAATGGATATCACTTCAAAATCTACTGTACTTGTCGGGTTCAGTGGAGAGGCCAGGAATACTGTAGGAGAAATAAAGCTGCCAGTATATGTAGAAGGGGTCAACTCAATGCAATGCTTCTGTGTCATGGACTCGTTATCCTGCTACAATATTATATTGGGAAGGCCATGGATCCATGATATGAAGGCTGTGCCATCAACCTATCATCAGTGTATCAAGATCCCTACCCCTTGGGGGGTTGTCAAGGTGGAAAGTGATCAACAAGAAGCGAAGGAGTGTTACTCTTCTTCGATGAAATCCTCAACGAAGCCCAAAGCAGGATAGCAATTAAAGATGCGAGCCCATGATATATTGGAGGCTTCAGAGTAAGATGTTAAGAAAGTTATCCTTGATCAGGATAATCCGGATATCTCTGTGCTCGTAGGAACCAATATCTCTCAGGATATTGAAAATCAATTGACTAACTTTTTGAAGTGCAGGATGTCAACATTCGCATGGAAACATGAGGATATGGCAGGTATTTCCAAGGATATTATAACTCACAAGCTCGGAATAGATAGGTCTTTCAAGCCTGTCCAGTAGAAACGAAGGAAGTTTGCTCCTGAACGAAATGCAATAATTCAGGAAGAGGTTGAAAGATTGTTAAAGAGCAAGATGATTAGGGAAGTCAAATTTCCCAAATGGCTAGCAAATGTAGTTGTTGTCCAAAAGAAAAATGGGAAATGGAGAGTTTCTGTAGATTACACAGACTTGAACAAAACATGCCCTAAAGATCCATTCCCTCTGCCTCATATCGACTCGATGGTGGATGCTACTGCTGGTCACGAAATGTTAACCTTCATGGATGCATCCTCAGGATTCCAGCAGATCCAAATGGAACCTTCGGACAAGGAGGATACTGCTTTCATGACACGAACATGTATTTATTGTTATACTGCTATGCCTTTTGGTTTGAAAAATGCAGGTGCAACATACCAGATGTTAGGGGAGGATTTTCCAATCCTAAGGATCATGGATCCTCAAGTACTGCCAGGATCACAGATCATCAATTCTGTTTGAATTAAGGATCCTCAGAAGGTGTTGCAGCATCAGGATCCAGGATCCTCATTGTTATCCTTGTACTAACGGTTGTCTTCATTGTATGTGAGCTTGTTTTGCAGGAGTATACGCATGGACCAAGTCTTGCCGATATTCCAGGGGAATATGCTTAAATATTCCACACGTGCATAGCTTTTGTGAACATTATGGAGATCGTGGGAAGCTTGCACATTTAGCGGATAGTTAGTTATCTAGTTATTTCTAATTTTAAAAGGGGATAACAAGCTTGAATTAGAACAATTGGCTAAGTTAGCTAACACTTACACTCTCGCAAGCTCTCAACAGTTCATTTGGCGATTTCATACACATTGCACACTAGTGATCCTTGTAACAAGCTTGTTATCATCCCGAGTTGTAACAATCATTTTTTTAATTATAGTTGGTGATCGGTAGTTTCCATCACCCGAGGTTTTTTGTGCCGGAGATCAACTCTTGATGAAGGGCTTTTTCCTCGTATAAATCCTTGTGTCACTTGTTCATTTCATTTGCAAGTTTGTTCATACATTTGTTCATTGTTTGAAGCATCATTCCTCACAACAAAGATTTGGTTACATTATCCTAGCCTAATTATTGACCAAAACAGTTTGGCGCCCACCGTGGGGCAATTGGTGCTTCATTTCTGAAAAAAAATTGGTTCATTGTGTTCATTTCGGTTCATTATCTTCAACCATATGGCTTCTTCAGCAAAGAACACTTCAAGTTCCATGCCGGCAGTCACTTCTTCACAGGGCGTCCCACCTTTTCCTCCACCACCTTTTGGATCCCAAAAGAATGCTGAAAATGCTGCAAAAAGATAAAGCCCCATTTTCCCAAAACCACCAACATCTGCTGTTTCTTCTAATCCTACTAACAGTGATCTTTTTACTTTGATTTTGCAGATGAGGGATCACATACAAGAGCAGGATAAAACCAATGAAAGGATCCTCTGGGAGATTGGTGACATCAAGAAACAGAAGAAATCAGGGGAGGATCACTCTCCTCTAATACCAAGTTCACTGGATTTCGACACTCCAACTATAACTGCCCAGCAATCTGCAGCTCCAGATATCCAATACCGGGGTGGATCAACAGGAATGCGCTCTGGATCATCGGCAATGAATCAAGCTTTAGGATCCTACTTTCAACCTTCAGGATCCTTCTTCCAGCATCAAGGATCCTTCCCGGTTCAAGGATCCTCTCAGGTTCAAGGATCCTCTCAGGTTCAAGGATCCTCTCAGGTTCAACGATCCTCTCAGGTTCAAGGATCCTCCTTTCAGGTTCAAGGATCCTCATCTCAGGTTTACGGATCCATGGATTATCCTCCAAGACCCCCAGTCACAGCACATCAAGGATCCAACATCATTCAGGATAAGGGATTCTTAAGAAGTGTACAGCCCTCAAGTTCAGATGTCCATCAAAGAGACTTCATTCCAATGCAGACCGTTGCTTCTTCTGGTCCTTCAGTCGTACCAGAATCTCGTCAATATGGATTCACATCTGGAATTCCAAACTTGAATCCTCCTGGAGGTAACATTTTGAATAATTCTTATAACACTAACCATGGCTTTATGCAGGATACAAGTATCAATCAAGCTATGGCTAGGGAATTACAAAAAGTGAAGGATATGATATCCAGCGTTCCAGGAGTGGTTAAGCCCATTCCTAAAATTGCAGATGGGAGCCACAAGATATCTTGTTTTGCACCACCTATTTGTGATGCTGAGATACCCAAGAGGTTCCAAATACCAACCATGAAGTTGTATGACGGCTCAACGGATCCAGAGGAGCATGTAGCTTAGTACAGAGAAAGGATGGAGATCAATCCAATTCCTGAGAGGTTAAAAGAAGCATGTCTATGCAAGGGTTTTGGATCCACACTCACAGGATCAGCTCTTAAATGGCTGCTAAGTCTTCCCCCTTACTCTATTACTTCATTTGCTAATCTAGTTAATCTGTTTAATAGTCAATTCTCATGTAGTAGAAAATTTGAACGTTTAACTAGTGATCTATATAGGGTAACACAAGGTCAAAATGAATCACTTAGAGATTACGTCACTAAGTTTAGTAAAGAATCCTTAGACATTCCTAATCTGGATATAGCTACGGCTGTGGAAGCCTTTAAAATGGGTTTGCTTAGGGATTCATTATTCTATGATGATCTTGTCATGACAATCTTGATGAAGTAAGAACCAGGACCCTTAGATTCATCCGACTAGAGGATGATAAGAGGATCCAGGAAAGACTGGCAGGATCCTCGAAGCAGGAGAAACAAGGATCCTACTTCAGGAACAACAAGTCCAAATCTTACAACAAGTCTAACAACCAGAACGTGCATGCAGTAGAATAGGAAGAGGATGATGAGGATTATCCTCCCATTTCTGAATATTGTTTTTCTGTTGATAACAATGAACTAATTATTTCAATGCATAATTTAGGTGAGAAAGCTAGGTGGCCAAGGAAAACTGATAAACCAGCTGCAACAAAAGACAAGTCCAAATGGTGTGCATATCATGAGGATTTTGGACATCTCACTGAAGAATGTATTGCACTTAGAAAAGAAATCGGTTACCTGTTAAGCAAGGGGCACTTGAAGGAGCTTTTGGGAAGAAAAAAGTCAAGGATCCAGGATCCTGAAAAGGTTCCAGAAAGAGCTCCTGCTCCTCCGGCAGATGCACAAGTTATAAACTTCATATCTGGTGGTTCAGACATTTGTGGTACTTCCTTTTCAGCAGCCAAAAGACATGCCAAGGAGACCAAAATGGATTATGGGGACATACCCATCCGGACCTCTACTGTCACACAGGATAAAGTCATAACTTTTGATGAGGATGATCGTGTTGATGTTCAGGATCCTCATCATGATGGTCTTGTAATTACTTTGTTCATTTCTAACCATTTTGTTCGCAGAATCCTAATCGATGGAGGAAGCTCGGTGAATATCATTCAGCTTGATGTCCTCAAGAAAATGAACATCCCTGAATAAGATATTGTCCCAAGATCCTCAGTTCTTGTGGGATTCAGTGGAGAAACCAAGAATACATTAGGGGACATTAAACTTCCCATCTACATTGAAAGACTACATTCTTATCAAAAATTTTGTGTAATAGATTGCTTATCCTGTTGCAATGTTATCCTTGGCAGGCCATGGATACATGACATGAAGGCAGTTGCATCTACATATCATCAATGTGTGAAGCTTCCTAGTCCATGGGGGGTGATAAAGATTGAGAGTGACCAACAAGAAGCAAAGAATTGCTATACCTCATCAATGAAGCCAGCCTCAAGTCCAAGCAATAGCAACTAAAGTATCCTCCAAGAGATGTCTTGGAGGCAAGATAACAGGATGTGAAAGATATCCTTATGGATCCTCATGATCCTGAATCCAAAGTCTTCATAGGATCAGGGATCCTCAGCAACATTGAACAGCATCTAGTATCCTTCCTCAAGAGGAGAAAAACTACCTTTGCCTGGAAGCATGAAGATATGACAGGTATCTCTAAAGATATAATTACTCATAAACTTGGCATTGACAGGTCATTCAAGCCAATACATCAGAAGAGGAGGAAGTTTGCACCTAAGAGGAATGCCATTATCCAGGAGGAGGTAGATAAATTACTCCGAGCAGGTATGATTAGAGAGGTTAAGTATCCAAGATGGTTAGCCAATGTGGTCGTTGTTCAAAAGAAAAATGGAAAGTGGAGGGTATGTGTCGAGTTCACTGATTTAAACAAGGCATGTCCCAAGGATCCTTTCTCATTACCTGTAAGGACCTGCAAAAATGTCCCAAATCGAACCGTAAGTGAAAACCCGGACCCCTGAAACCCTAATGAGCATGAAAAATCAAGAAATCAAGAAAATTGGATTTCACGCGGGCCGCGTAAGCCATAAGGTAAGGCTACGCGGGCCGCGACAACTTGAAAGTCTTCGGATAAGCTTAAGGGACACGTGTTGTCCACGTGTCAAGACCACCGATGACTCAGCAAACCCTACTGTCGCCTTTATGACCCTCGTGGGCCGCGTAAGATACATCAAAGGGTTTACGCGGGCCGCGTAAAACCCAAAAGTTTGCTATAAATTGCCTGTGCATGGGACTTGTTTCTGCATTCGAAATTTTAGCTTCAAAACGTCTAAATTCTGTTGAAAATGGGTTTTTCGATGTCAAGACGCTGCTACGAATCCAGGGTATTAACTCGATCACTGCTTCTGCTCAATTCTTTTCTTTCCTTCAGCTTTTATTATAGTAAATAGTAGCACGGGATTATACCTTCTAAATCCCAAAACTCTACCCGTTATTAGGGTAATAACTCTCATCACTGATACGATACTTTATCCGATCGATTGGATAAGTAAAATTAATAGTTAAGGAAACTTAATAGTTAAGTAAACTTAATAGTTAAGATAACTTAGCAGTTAAGGAAACTTAATAGATAAGTTAAACTTAATCAGCTAAGTAAGATTAATTAATCAGTTAAGCAAGATTGATTAAGTTAAGTAAGATTAATTAATCAGTTAAGCAAGATTAATTAAGCTAATCAAGATTAATTAAGCTAAGCATGATTAATTAAGCTAAGTAAGATTAATTAAGCTAAGCAAGATTAATTAATTAATCAGCTAAGTAAAGTAATAAGTTAAACAGTTAAGTAAAAGTAAAACAGCTAAAGATATACATGAGTAGATAATATCTAAATAGGTATATATGGGGTAGATATTATATAAGGAAAATATTATCTAAGGAAAATAATATATAGGGAAGACTTTACCTGGGGAAGGCTTTATCTGGGGAAGACTTATCTAGGGAAGTTCTATATAGGGGTAAGACTTATCCTCTTACCTATCAATAGGAGCCTAGGATTTCATTCTTCCTTGCTCATTTCTTTTCTTCTTCTCTCTATATGTTGGTATTCTAACCAATAATCACCGATGCGATATTTTGTCCGATCGATTCAGGAACCAACTAACTGATGCCAAAGTGTTGTACTTTGTGAATTTCTTTAAACGGATGCGAAAGTGTTATACTTTGTGAATTTCGTTAAACGAATGCCAAAGTGCTGTCTAAACAAGACTATACTTTGTGAATTTCGTTACGGTTCGGATCTCGTGACCATCGTTAGGTTTGATTTGGTTTAACACTAATACGTATTCCATTCTGTTAAACTAAATGTTTAACTACTCGAAACTCTACCCTGTACACTTACAATCAAAATGGATGCTTAATCATCAGAGGATTCAGAACTATAAAGTAGATGCTTAGAATCAAGATGCCTGTTTAATCAAGACTATATGCTAACAAGGTGAGTCATTGTCTTTTTATCAAAAGTGTTTTACAATACTCCAATTATTTTCAAAAGTTATAATTACATGGATTAAGTCGTGGTTATCTTGAATCACTGGCTAGTGGGGTATTGTGCACATTACTAATCTCTCATGGTTAGTGTTTTGGTAAAAAATCAAGCAATGACAATGCAACCAAACTTTCTGTTGTGAGGAATGATGCTTGAATTGATTAACAACACTAAGGATCACTTTGAAATGTAATGAACAAGTGACACAAAGATTTATACGAGGAAAAAGCCCTTGATCAATGAATGATCTCCGGCATAAAAAACCTCGGGTGATGGAAACTACCGATCACCAACTCAGATTAAACAAGAAATGTATTACAACTTCGGATGATAGCGAGCTAATTACAAGGATCACTATAGTGTAATGTGCAAAAAAGTGTGTAATCGCCAAGGGAATTATCGAGAGCTGGTGAGAGCAGTTGCAAGAGTGTGTGTGTAGCCAAAAATAGCCAAGTGTTTCTATTTAGCTCGCTATCCCGTTTAAATATAGAAAATATCTAAGCTAACAAACATTCCGCATTTGGTGCAAGTCCCCCACGACCTCCATAACGTCCATTTTTGCCATGCACGTGCGGAATAAATATGGAATATGCTCCAGGAATATCGCCAAGACCAAGTCCAAGCTCGTGTTCCTGCAAAACATCATCATATTCAAAGTAGACAATCGTTAGTATAAGGATCCTTAAGATGATCTATGATCCTGATCCTGTAACACTCCTGAGGATCACCAATTCAAACAGAAGTGAGGATCACTAAACCCAACAGTAATTGAGGATCACTAATCATTAAAAAATCCTCCCCTAACAATTGCCCCCAAAATATAAGGAATAATTATGTAAATAAACGAGTTATATTTTTTTGTTCTTATCCGAAATGAATCAACGGATAACTAGTCGTTGTAATCGGACTAGCCGTTACGAGCATGGCGTCATTGAAGTGACTATCCTGCAAAACCATCATTATAAATTGAAATTAGAGATAGGGATCAATTCGCATTTAAATTCAAGAGAAACTCCCTTTAAATCTACATCCGAAGATCAAGCAGGTATCTCTCTTCCTCTTCTCCCTTTAGGTTTTCTTTCTCTGCTCCTTCTTTCTTCACCTTCTTCATAATCAAGATGATGCTAAGATCCTCACCGGCTAAGGATCACAAGAAGGACAGTCCTCTTAAGAGCCAGGGGATCATCAAATATTCGGCGAATGAAAGGTGCTGCTTCACTGATCCACAAATAGACAGAATCCACCATTGTTTTCCGGCAAACACCGATTTCAAACCATTTGATCCCACCATTCTAAGTGATTATATTTCTGAAACATGGGTAGCTTTCCCGGTCACTCCTTTCACAATAGGATACTCGTATCCTTTCCCTGAATTCACCCAGTCTTTCTTCTCCCTTACCGGCATCTCCTACATTCAAGCTATGCCAATGATCTGGAGGGTCTTATATACCCTTGAAAGGATCATTGAGCAAGAAGGAATTGCTCTGGGAATGTCGGAGTTGGCAGAGATGTATGACCTTGTAACATTTGGATCCCACCGATATCTGCTTAAGCATAAACCCGGTGAAGAACAGCCCATCTTCAAAGTCACTAAGAATGACACCAACTGGAAACGGCGATTCTTCTTTGTCAGAAGGGATTCTATCCCTGATGGAAAGGATCTGCCAAGGAAGTGGAGCACCCATGGTAGGATAGAGGATCCTGATAAGGATCACCAGATGACCTTGCTTTCATTTAAGGATCACTAACGTACTTTTGTTCCTTTTTTGCAGCTATTACTGTCGCATACCTCATCACAACATCTGCAACAAAGGAAAGGCTTGCCGCTTTCCAGAGACTTGATCCTGCAAGATGATCATTTAAAATAAACACCTAGGATTCTCAAGAAGTATCCTCAGGTTCTGTCACTATGTCAAGTAAGTATCCTGTTTTTTGCAGAATTAAATGTTTAAATAAATAGTTAAATAG
This sequence comes from Helianthus tuberosus, assembly GCA_030545235.1. NCBI lineage: Eukaryota > Viridiplantae > Streptophyta > Magnoliopsida > Asterales > Asteraceae > Helianthus > Helianthus tuberosus. The sequence continues at coordinate 101,528,823 of CM060371.1, read as the reverse complement.
AAATAGGATAAGGATACTTATCTGTTTTGGGTGTGTAGGCGCTGGAAAACCTTCAAGATCTTCCTCCAAATTCAGTGTCACTGATCTTGACACTGTCCGATCCTCAAAGAAAAAGTCTGCTACTAGCCCTTCTGTCACAATCCCCAAGGCAACCACTTCAAAGGGAAGAGGTGGAAAGAAAAGGAAGACCTCAGAAGCTGACAACCTACAAGGCTTGCCTCTGATCCGCCATCAGTTCCTCGAGTACTTTGCCGATGTAAGGATCACTGACTTAACTTGATTATCCTGCCCATTTGAGGATCATGTGATCCTAACTTTATATTGTCTTCTTTGCAGAAATTTTCCAAACTCAAGGACTATGTTGGGAACGTCGAAGAGCTTGAGGAGAAATATTCTGATCTCCAAAAAGTGGCGGTGCTCAAGGATCATAAGATTGCCTCCCTTGAAAAGGACCTCGATGATGCCAAAACTCAGGCGGTTGCAGCTCAGATCAATGCTGACTATGAGAAGCACGAGATCACGGAGGATGCTAAGGTCTCTGCTGCCATTGCCATGTACAAGACCAAGTTGCAGATGGCCCAAGAAGCTCTGGATCCTGCCTTTGACAGGAGCAACTGGGACATGGAGGGCTGGAAGGCTAGGCTGGCTGAGTTGGAGGATGAAGATGAGGCTGATGAGGTTCTGGCAATCGAGGCTGGTGTCAGTGGCAAGGATCATGTGAAGGATACTGGAGCTGGAGGAGATGGTGATGCAGCGAAGGTGTAAGCTGCACGAATGGGCGATGAAGGACATTTCTAGACGTAGCCGGAGCCCATTTTTTAAGAATTTGGTGGTTTATTTTGGTTATGGTGTTTTTTGTTGAACAATGATGGGTTGTATTTGAACAATAGTTATTAGGGCTAAGGATCATGGATCCTTTGAACAAAAGGTAGGATAAAGGGTGGTGGATGGATCCTCTATTTGGGGGATGAAGCCACTCGTTATCCTTCCGTCTTTTATTTCCTGCACTACCAAGACCCGTAAACAATGGACACCCTTTGCCAACCCATGTGGACGGGCCACGTTTTGCTGGTAGAAACGTGGGTTGGCAATTTTGACAACCTTAAAGGGTTTAATATTTTGTGAATAAAATAACTTTAACTTTTTGGCTATCTCCCGTGTTGCTATCCTTGTTAGTATTTTACTTTCCAACTGTTGTGATGTTCATTTTGTCTAAACTTATCAAGTAAAGGAAAAATTTAATAAATATACCCAAAAATTTTAGGATATGATCAAGGATCACATATCCGATAGTTGATAAGTTTTGAAAAGTTATATAGTTTAAGGATCACAAGTTCAGTTGTCAAAGAATAAGGGTTATTCAAATAAATAATGAATAAAATCAAAATAGTTAAGGATCATACCTGAGAATCCAAGTTAGGATCCCAACCTTTAACACTTATTATCAGGATAACCCAAAAGACAAACCTTAGTAGAAGGTAAGGATCAAGGATCCTTGGTCACCTATCTCCAAAAACCTGAAATAGGATACAACTTGGGACTAAGCCAATATAAGATAAGAGTTAGTAACTGGGGACAAGCCCAACAATTCTGGGGACAAGCCCAATATACTGGGGACAAGCCCAAAGGATAACTGGGGATAAGCCCAAAGGATAACTGGGGACAAGCGCAAAGGATAACTGGGGACAAGCCCAAAGGATAACTGGGGACAAGCTCAAAGGATCGTGTGTAAACTGGAGTATGGCCCTCACTGGCGACTATCCAAACTTAGTGACATGAAAATGCCAAAACCTTAGCTAACGTGAAAACGTTAGAAACCTTAGGAACGGATGTATGGTACGTCTACCATTATACGTAGGATCCTGAATATAGCCAGTACAATGAAATTGTCAGCCCCTAAAGCGAGTACTGGTCCCATTGCCATGAACTATACCAGGATCATTGTGCGCTACTGGCGAAACTGGGGACAGGCCCAAACTAGGGTCAAGCCCAAATAACTGGGGTCAAGCCCAAATAACTGGGGTCAAGCCCAAATAACTGGATACTTCTGTGGATACTCAATCCTTAGTTAAGGATACCTGAACCTTGAAAACTCAGAATCAAGTGAAAGGAGGATAAAGGATGCAGGATCCTTATCCTTATATAAGAGAATAAAAGAATGAAATAGTTTGAGATTAGAATGTTACCAAAATGAGGATCGTCTACTTTGTAAGGATCCTTCAAGGATACTTGTCAAGTGAGGATCATGGATCCTTGTCACATAAAATATTTCTTCAAATGGACAGCATTCCAAGCTCTTGGTAGCAAATCACCTTCCATTGTTAGCAATCGATATGCCCCCTTTCCTGCTTCAGCTTCAATCAAATAAGGGCCTTCCCACTTTGGTGCTAGCTTTCCATCAACAGGATTGATAGTATTCTGAAATGCTTTCCTTAATACCATATCACCAACTTGAAATTTCCTGATCCTGACATTTTTGTTGTAAGCTCCAGCCATCCTTTGTTGATAACTGGCCATCCTTATCCTTGCCAAATCCCTGATTTCTTCTATAGTATGCAAGTCTTGAACCAAGTTTTCAGCATTTTCTTCAGGATCACGAATGCTTGTTCTTGAAGTTGGAACCACCATCTCTGTAGGGATCACTGATTCTGCTCCAAACACCAAAGAAAATGGAGTTTGGCTAGTAGCATTCTTGGGAGTTGTCCTATCAGCCCAAAGCACATAAGGTAGTTCTTCTGCCCATTTTCCTTTCTTGGATCCAAGCTTCTTTTTCAAGTTGTTGATGATGATCTTGTTGGATGACTCTGCCTGACCATTAGCTTGTGGGTGGACTGGTGTTGATGTTATCATCTTAATCCCCCAGCTGTCACAAAAGTTAGTAGTTCTATTCCCAATAAATTGAGATCCATTATCACAAACAATTTCAGAAGGAATACCAAATCTAGTAATAATGTTCCTTTTAATAAAGGATATAACTTCCTTTTCTCTGACTTGAGCAAAGGCTTCAGCCTCTATCCACTTAGAGAAGTAATCAGTCATAGCGAGCATGAATACTTTTCCACCAGGTTCCTTAGGAAGCTTTCCAACTATATCCATTCCCCATCTCATGAATGGCCAGGAAGAGGATATAGGATGCAAGAGCTCTGCTGGTTGGTGAAGGATATTACTATGCCTCTGACAAGGATCACACTTCTTGGCATACTCCACATCATCCTTCTTCATAGTGGGCCAATAGTATCCTGTCCTCAGGATCCTTGAGAATAGTGCCCTGCCCCCAGTGTAGTTTCCACAATCTCCTTCATGGAAATCCTTTAGGACTTCTTGGATTTCAGGATCCTCAATGCATCTTAGATATGGTCCTGCAAGAGATCGTTTATAAAACATATTATTCAATATTGTAAATTGAGATCAGTGTTGCAAAAGTCGGATTCCTCGGCCGAGTACTCGGCGAGTACTCGGTCCTCGGACCTCCACCTTGGCGATTTCCTCCTAGGCGGTCTCAACTAGTCGGCCTCGGGAGTACTCGGTCCTAGTCGGCGCCTAGTCGGCCTAGTCGGAGCCTAGTCGGCCTAGTCGGTCTAGGCGGTCAACGTGGTTTGTTGACTTTTAATCGGTCAAACTCGGTCAAAATCGGCCTACTCGGCCTTGTACTCGGACTACTCGGCCTTGTACTCGGACTACTCGGCCTTGTACTCGGACTACTCGGCCTTGTATTCAGAATATTTGAACTTTAAACATGTTTCATTTTAAATTATACCCAGTTGACATGAATTATGCTTATTTTAACACATAAATAATATATAACAATTAATTTTCTTTATATTTACCATGTCCGCGTACTCCCCGAGTACTCTCCGAGTACTCCGATTACTCCCAACTCCCCAGTCAGCCGACAAGGGACCGCCTAGCGACTTTTACAACACTGATTGAGATACCTTAATTTTGAAAGCCCTAGGGTTTTCTCCTGTAGGAATCTCTCCATGTTTTATGTATCTCATGATTGGGAGGATCCATGATCCTGAATGAGATTGAGTATCATCACTAGGGATGACTGCAGAATCTTCTCCTATCTCCATAGCTACATGATCCTCAATAGCAGGGGCAAGGATGTGGATAATAAGGATCCTTATATCTTCCGGGATCTTCAAGGATGATCCTAGATTAGCTAATGCATCAGCCTCTGCATTCTCTTCCCTTGGTACCTGTGTCAAACTAAAGGAAACAAAAGAGAGTGCCAATTCTTTGACTATCTCCAAATATTTGATTAGCTTTTCACCTTTAACAGCATAGGATCCATTAAAGTGATTAGTGATTAATAATGAATCTACATGTACCTCAAGATACCTGATCCTCATATGCTTAGCAATTTGCAAACCAGCTATCGAGGCTTCATACTCAGCCTCATTGTTGGTAGTCTGAAATTCACAAGCTATGGAGTGGGGTATTATGTCCCCCTGTGGCGATTTTAGTAGTATTCCAAGTCCTGTTCCTTTTACATTGGAGGCTCCATCAGTGAATAGTATCCAAGGATCCTTGGTTTCTTCAAGCTGTTGGACTTCTAACTCAGCCTCCTTTTGCAAATCACTACTAAAATCTGCCACAAAGTCAGCTAAGGCTTGGGATTTGATGGCAGTCCTTGGTTCATATCTTATATCATATGCACTCAGCTTCACTGCCCACTTAGCCATCCTTCCTGACATTTCAGGTTTCCTGAGAACATTCTTAATTGGAAAGTTAGTCTTAACAATAATGGCATGGGTCTCAAAATAATGTCTTAATTTAGTAGATGCCATGATTAATGCAAGGATAAGTTTTTCTAAGTGTGAATACCTGGATTCAGCATCAAGTAAACTCTTACTTACATAATAAACAGGATGTTGTGTACCTTGGTGATGCTTAACAAGGACCACACTTACTGCTTTTGAGGATACCGCCAAGTATAAGGATAATACATCCCTTTTTTCTAGTTTCATCAAGGCTGGGGCTGAGGATAGGTAATCCTTAAGAGCTTTAAGGGCACTTTCATGCTTCTCAGTCCATTCAAATTTCTAGTTCTTCCTCAGGATGTCATAGAATTCCTTGCACTTTTCTGAGGATTTGGATATGAATCTATTCAAGGCTGCAATCCTGCCCGTTAATCTTTGCACATCCTTTGCATTGGCAGGAGATTTGATATTCAAAATAGGCTTGATTTGTTCTGGACTTGCTTCAATGCCCCTCTTTGTCACCATATAGCCTAAGAATTTACCTGCCTTAACACCAAAATGACACTTGGAAGGATTTAGTTTCATATTAAATTTATCAAGGATATTGAATGCTTCCTCCAAGTCTTTAAGGTGATCCTCAGCTTTCTTGGACTTAACCACCATGTCATCAATATAGACTTCCATAGTGTGTCTAATTTGTTCCTTGAACATCATATTGACAAGCCTTTGATAAGTAGCACCTGCTAACCATCTTGGATACCTAACCTCTCTTATCATACCTTCCCGAAGTAGTTTATCTACCTCTTCCTGGATAATAGCATTCCTTTCAGGTGAAAACTTCCTCCTCTTTTGATGTATAGGCTTGAATGACCTGTCAATGCCAAGTTTATGAGTAATTATATCCTTAGATATACCTGTCATGTCTTCATGTTTCCAGGCAAAGGTGGATTTCCTCCTCTTAAGGAAGGATACTAGCTCATGTTCAATATCGCTAAGGATCCCTGATCCTATGAAGATCTTGGATCCAGGATCATCAGGATCCATGAGGATTTCTTTCAAATCATGGTCTCTTGCCTCCAAGATATCTCTTGAAGGATACTTTAATTGCTATTGCTCCCTTGGTCTTGAGGCTGGCTTCATTGATGAGGTATAACAATTCTTAGCCTCTTGTTGATCACTTTCAATTTTCACCACTCCCCATGGACTTGGAAGCTTTACACACTGATGATAGGTGGATGGGACTGCCTTCATATCATGTATCCATGGCCTGCCAAGGATAACGTTGCAACAAGATAAGCAATCTATAACACAAAATTTTTTATAAGAATGCAATCCTTCAATATAGATTGGGAGTTTGATGTCCGCCAATGTGTTCTTGGTTTCCCCACTGAATCCCACAAGTACTGAGGATCTTGGGACAATATCAGACTCTGGGATATTCATCTTCTTGAGGACATCAAGCTGAATGATGTTCACAGAGCTTCCTCCATCTATAAGGATCCTGCGAACAAAGTGGTTAGAAATAAACAATGTAATTACAAGACCATCATGATGAGGATCCTGGACATCAACACGATCATCCTCATCAAAAGTTATGACTTTATCCTGGGTAACAACGGAGGTCCGGACGGGTCTGTCTCCATTGTCCATCTTGGTTTCCTTAGCATGTCTTTTTGCTGTTGAAAAGGAAGTACCACAAATGTCTGATCAACCTGATATGAAGTTTATAACTTGTGCATCTGCTGGGGGAGCAGGAGCCTTTTTCGGGGTCCTTTCAGGATCCTGGATCCTTGACTTCTTCCGTCCCAAGAGTTCTTTCAAATGCCCCTTGCTCAACAAGTAACCAATTTCCTTTCTTAGTGCAATACACTCTTCAGTGAGATGCCCAAAATCCTCATGATATGCACACCACTTGGACTTATCCTTTGTAGCAGCTGGTTTATCAATTTTTCTTGGCCACCTAGCTTTCTCACCTAGATTCTGCATTGCAAGGATTAGTTCATTGTTATCAACAGAAAAACAGTATTCAGAAATAGGAGGATAATCCTCATCATCCTCTTCTTGTTCCACTGAATGCACATTCTGGTTATCAGATCTGTTGTAGGGCTTTGATTTGTTGTTCCTGAAGTAGGATCCTTGTTTCTCCTGCTTTGAGGATCCTGTTAATCTATCCTGGATCCTTTTGTCATCCTCTAGGCGGATGAACCTAAGGGCCCTGGTTCTTACTTCATCAAGGTTCCTGCAAGGTGTCATTACAAGATCATCATAGAATAATGAATCCCTAAGTAATCCCATTTTAAAGGCTTCTACAGCCGTAGCAATATCCAAATTAGGAATATCTAAGGATTCTTTACTAAACTTAGTGATGTAATCTCTAAGTGATTCATTTTGACCTTGAGTTACCCTATATAAATCACTAGTTAATCGTTCAAATTTTCTACTACAAGAGAATTGACTATTAAACAAATTAACTAGATTAGCAAATGAAGTAATAGAGTAAGGGGGAAGACTTAGCAGCCATTTAAGAGCAGATCCTGTAAGTGTGGATCCAAACCCCTTGCATAGACATGCTTCTTTTAACCTCTCCGGGATTGGATTGATCTCCATCCTCTCCCTGTATTGAGCTACATGCTCCTCTGGATCCGTTGAACCATCATATAGCTTCATGGATGGTATCTGGAATCTTTTGGGTATCTCAGCATCACATAAGGGTAGTGCAAAACGAGATATCCTATGGCTACCATCTGCAATTTCAGGAATGGGTTTAACCACTCCTGGAACACTGGATATCATATCTTTGAGCTTCTGTAACTCCTTGGCCATAGCCTGATTGATACCTGTATCCTGCATTAAGCCATGGTTAGTGTTATACGAATTATTAAAAGTGTTACCTCCCACATGATTCGTGTTTGGAATTCCATATGTGTATCCATATTGACGGGGTTTTGGTATGATCGAAGGACCAGATGAATCAATGGTTTGCATTGGTATGAAGTCTCCTTGATGAACATCCGAGCTCTGAGGCTGCATACTTCTCAAGAATCCTTGATCCTGAAAGACGTTGGATCCTTGAAGTTGAGATGATCCTTGAACCTGAAAGGATCCTGGAACCAGAGAGGATCCTAGGACATGGAAGGATCCTTGGACCGGGAAGGATCCTTGGACCTGGGAGGATCCTTGGACCTGGGAGGATCCTAGGACCTGGGAGGATCCTTGACCCTGGGAGGATCCTTGAACTGCATGCATTCCCAAATATCCTCCTAACGTGAAGTATCCTTGATGCTGAAAAGAGGATCCCGATGGTTGAGAAGAGGATCCTTGAGGCTGCAAGTGAGAGCCAAATGCCTGACTCATAGTTGCTGTTCCATAACGCCTTCCTGGTAATTCACCCAAGTATTGCACGTCTGGAGCTGTTGAGTATTGGGAAGTTATGACTGGAGTGTCGAAGTTCAGGGACCTTGGCATCAGAGGAGAGTGATCCTCCGCTGATTTCTTCTGTTTTTTGATATCACCAATCTCTTGGAGGATCCGTTCATTGGTTTTATCCTGCTCTTGCATGCGATCCCTCATCTGCAAAATCAGATTAAAAAGATCATTAGTAGTAGGATTAGTGGAAACAGAAGAAGTTAGTGGTTTTGTGAAAATGGGGGTTTGTCTCTTCGCAGCATTCTCAGCATTCTTCTGGGATCCAGAAGGTGGTGGAGGCAAAGGAGGAACGCCTTGTGAAGAACTGATTGCCGGCATAGAACTTGATGTATTCTTTGTTGAGGAAGCCATCTGCTTGGTTGTAATGAACCGAAATGATCACAAAAGTATGAATTTTCTTAGGAATGAAGCACCAATTGCCCCACGGTGGGTGCCAAACTGTTTTGGTCAAAAATCAAGCAATGACAATGTAACCAAACTTTCTGTTGTGAGGAATGATGCTTGAATTGATTAACAACACTAAGGATCACTTTGAAATGTAATGAACAAGTGACACAAAGATTTATACGAGGAAAAAGCCCTTGATCAATGAATGATCTCCGGCATAAAAAACCTCAGGTGATGGAAACTACCGATCACCAACTCAGATTAAACAAGAAATGTATTACAACTTCGGATGATAGCGAGCTAATTACAAGGATCACTATAGTGTAACGTGCAAAAAAGTGTGTAATCGCCAAGGGAATTATCGAGAGCTGGTGAGAGCAGTTGCAAGAGTGTTTGTGTAGCCAAAAATAGCCAAGTGTTTCTATTTAGCTCCCTATCCCGTTTAAATATAGAAAATATCTAAGCTAACAAACATTCCACATTTGGTGCAAGTCCCCCACGACCTCCATAACGTCCATTTTTGCCATGCACGTGCGGAATAAATATGGAATATGCTCTAGGAATATCGCCAAGACCAAGTCCAAGCTCGTGTTCCTGCAAAACATCATCATATTCAAAGTAGACAATCGTTAGTATAAGGATCCTTAAGATGATCCATGATCCTGATCCTGCAACACTCCTGAGGATCACCAATTCAAACAGAAGTGAGGATCACTAAACCCAACTGTAATTGAGGATCACTGATCATTAAAAAATCCTCCCCTAACAGTTAGGTTCATCAACCTAACAGTGATAATCATCACTACTTGGGTGAAAGGACCCAATAGTGGTATGACCATCGTCACCAGGAGCTGACACGGCGCCATAAGAAAAATAAGATAGTAGCCATTGTAATCGCTCTTATGCTGTAATTCATAACTAAGGTGTCATTTTATAAAACCTGAATGAACTCACCAGTATTTCCTGCTGACAAAACCTTTTTAAAACTCGTTTCAGGTAATTACAGTAGATCGGAATAAGAGTTGGATACGGCACCAACAAGTCTTACAGAAGTGGCTTATTTTATCAAATGAATTAAATTAAATGTTGTTTTATGTATTCGGGTTTATCCCAATACTAAAGCTATCTTTATAAAATATGGGTTTATTCCCATCTGTTTAATAAATAAAATCTGGTGTTTCAAAACTCTGATATTTTTCCTAACTCACGGTCCTGATGAAATTTTCCGCTGTAATACTTTTCAAAATAACCACTGGTACCACCTGGCTGCTCGCGGCACCCGCTCCGATCCAAGGGCGGGTTCGGGGGTCGTGACAGAAGGTGGTATCAGAGCCACTGGTTTAAGCCAATAGTTGTTGTGATAATAATACCTAAGCTTAACCAAAAGAGTTAGGAAATTGCTATTAACTGGTAGCACACATGATGGCATTTAGACTTAAACTTAAGAAAAGATGCCTTAGTATAAGCTTCAAGATAAGCTAATTACTTGTGTAAATAAAGTGTGATGGGTTTTGGTATGCCATGAGGATCATAACTAGAACGTTGCAAGTATGGTAAATAAGCGATAACACTTGGCCACTGTTATTTCTTATTTATTGGTACTACTCGGTTCTGGAATATGATCCGTCATGTGAATACTAATTTCCTTATTCTTTGTTGAAAGTCATAATGCACTTTCCAAATCATGATTTAAGAAAGATCTATTCATGGGAAATGCAATTTTTTCTCCGGCAAGACTGGGAATAGTGTAGCAGACTCTCCATCTTGTCCGGATATAATGGGGTTACCTCTCCGGCGAGAACCGGATAAGACGGGGTATATAAAATGTCAAACAAGTGACAAAATTTCCTAAATAGTATCATGACCTGATGTCTGACTTGTTTTTGGAAATATGAATCTGTTAAATACATTGACCTTATGAATGGTATGTATATTATAGTATGTGAAAAATATGATATGTATATCTATAAGGAAATCCAAAAAACCATAAGGATTGATAATTTAGAATAAAGCACAAGCATGTGTGTCAATGATAATTCTAGATTTCTTTATTAGGAATCTCTTGTATACACCCATACTTCCGATATCGAACATTGTTTCGTTCGATCATCTGTCTCGTGACTCGTGCGACAATATAAACCACGGGAACCCTTTTAGTTGAGACGTAATCAAAAGTATAAGAATTTCCTATGTGTTACCTTAGATTACTAACGCAATAGGAAACCTGTAACTAAAAGTGGTGCTAGGCACAAAATATCTCAAAACTTACAAGAGTAATTCTACTTTCTTTAAGAACTCTTGCGAAAACAAAAGTAACCACGACTAGATGCACTTACAAAGACTCTTCACCTATAATCCTACTAAGATCACCTGTAATAAAGAAGCTGTTACAAAATACATGGGCTGCGAAGGACTAAAGTTGTCCAAACCATTAGTATATATGTTAAGAAAAATGAAGTAATGTATGCTTCAAAATTTAGCCATTAAGATAGTGAGACCCGATCTTCAAAAATCTGATCACGACGTATGCCATGAAATGGAGAGAACTGACAGAAAGGAAATTCTGCCTACTTCATAAAAAGAAACAAATGGAAAAGATAATTCCTAAGGTGATTGCTTAATTAGGTTAAGATTTGCAAGCCAACGGGAAAAATGACCACAAAGGAGACAAGACAGACTGGCCGACAAAGTTCGTCTCTGTGATGGAAGCTACAAGTTTTACACGGAAGTAAAACCTAGTATATATGGTCTCAGTAATCATTAACACTAGAGGCATGGAACTGCAAGAAATCATGACCGACGTTTTTCCCAGAAGAGCTACTTGGACTATCACTCGATCGTGAGGAGAAACTCAGAATTCATCTGAGACTAGAAACAACACCGATTGTCATATCACAAAGTTAAGACTAATGTAGTAATTAATGCTTTAAGTCATAAGTTTCATAAGAAGCCGAAACAAGTACGTGCTCTTAGATTAAATTTACGGATAAATTTAATGGAACAATTAGAGAGTACCCGTGAAACAGCAATCAAGGATGATGCTGAAGGATTTTAAAGAAATAATGAAGGAATCAGAAAAAGGAACTAATGGAAATTTGTGATCCCATAAAGAATTCGGGTACATATTCAAGGAAACCTATAAGAAGGAATTCTCGAAGGAACTCATAAAACTAAGTATTTTTTGCATCGTGTAAGTGATATAAGGTATCAAGAGTTTTATAAGAATTACTGATAGATAGCAAGTTATGCCTCTAAGTATTTAATCTGTTAGCAAGCTAAAGCTGAACGTTAGAAACCTTTAGGTTGACTTCAATGATTAGAAATGTCAGTATGGGAAGGGGATTGATAACAAATGGATATTGTTACCAAATTACCCAACATAAGAAGATGTAACGACACAATCTGGGTGATTGTGGATCAACTAACCAAGTCTGCTCAATCTCTACCAATAAAAGAAACCCTAGACATATAGTTAAGTTATATAAGGACGAAATAAATCTCATTGCATAGAATCCCGTTATCTATTGCATCAAATCAAGATAGTCACCTTACTTCTCATTTCTGGGAAAACTTTAACCCGACCTTTTTTAGGCAGTATAAAGGACATGCTAAGTGCATGTGCAATAAACAGAACTATCATTTATCACTCATAAGATTCTCCAATAATTGGTCTACAAGTATTAGTGTTAATCATTTAGAACACTTTATGAATGATAGTATCATCCCGTGTGTTAGACATACATATGAGAAAAGCAACTATCAGGCTATGAGATCGGCAAACCATTAAAATTTAAATCAGAGAAAGGATATCACTAAAAGTCTCTCTATGTTAGAAAGGAAAGTTAGGACCGAGGAATGTCAACCCATTAAGATTACTAAGCAAAGTGGACCAGTAGCCTATCAGCTAAAATGGAAAGTATACATGATACATTTCATGAAATACTTAGAAATCTTTAGTTATACCTCTTCAAGATATGAAAGAAAATGCAAGACTTTATCAGTCAAAGATGAGAATTCCAAAGCATACGAGATTAGTTCTGGTCAGGGTGAAGCAGAATTTAAAAGCATGGACAAGAATATACTTGGGTATCGAAGATAAGACGAAAGTATCCTTACTTATCCCGGTAAATCTCGAGGACGATATTTTAATTAAGGTGGGGAGGATGTAAGGACCTGCAACAATGTCCCAAATTGAACCGTAAGTGAAAACCCGGACCCCTGAAACCCTAATGAGCATGAAAAATCAAGAAATCAAGAAAATTGGATTTCACGTGGGCTGCGTAAGCCATAAGGTAAGGCTACGCGGGCTGCGACAACTTGAAAGTCTTCGGATAAGCTTAAGGGACACGTGTTGTCCACGTGTCAAGACCACCGATGACTCAGCAAACCCTACTGCCACCTTTATGACCCTCGTGGGCCGCGTAAGATACATCAAAGGGTTTACGCGGACCTCGTAAAACCCAAAAGTTTGCTATAAATTACCTGTGCATGGGACTTGTTTCTGCATTTGAAATTTTAGCTTTAAAACGTCTAAATTCTGCTGAAAACGAATTTTTCGATGTCAAGACGCTGCTACGGATCCAGGGTATTAACTCGATCACTGCTATGTTTCAAACAGCTCAATTCTTTTCTTTCCTTCAGCTTTTATTATAGAAAATAGTAGCTCGGGATTATACCTTCTAAATCCCGAAACTCTGCCCGTTATTAGGGTAATAACTCTCATCATTGATACGATACTTTATCCGATCGATTGAAACCGATCCGATGGATGTTTAAGTGCTGCCAATATCTGGCTATACTTTGTCATTCGTTGTGAGGGTTTCGATCTCGTGATTATCGTTAAAAGTTGAATTGAGTTAATACACTAATACGAGTTCCGTCATATCTCGAAAATTAGAACTCGTAACCAGGGAGCTGCTAAACAAGAATACTTAGCAATTAAGTAAACTTAATAGTTAAGTAAACTTAATAGTTAAGTAAAATTAATAGTTAAGGAAACTAAATAAGTTAAGTAAACTTAATAGTTAAGATAACTTAGCTGTTAAGGAAACTTAATAGATAAGTTAAACTTAATCAGCTAAGTAAGATTAATTAATCAGTTAAGCAAGATTGATTAAGTTAAGTAAGATTAATTAATCAGTTAAGCAAGATTAATAAAGCTAATCAAGATTAATTAAGCTAAGAAGGATTAATTAAGCTAAGCAAGATTAATTAAGCTAAGCAAGATTAATTAATTAATCAGCTAAGTAAAGTAATCAGTTAAACAGTTAAGTAAAAGTAAAACAGCTAAAGATATACATGAGTAGATAATATCTAAATAGGTATATATGGGGTAGATATTATCTAAGGAAAATATTATCTAAGGAAAATAATATATAGGGAAGACTTTACCTGGGCAAGGCTTTATCAAGGGAAGACCTATCTAGGGAAGTTCTATATAGGGGTAAGACTTATCCTCTTACCTATAAATAGGAGCCTAGGATTTTATTCTTCCTTGCTCATTTCTTTTCTTCTTCTCTCTATACGTTGGTGTTCTAACCAATAATCACCGATGCGATATTCTGTCCGATCGATTCCGGAACCAACTAACGGATGCCAAAGTGTTGTACTTTGTGAATTTCGTTAAACGGATGCCAAAGTGTTATAATTTGTGAATTTCGTTAAACGAATGCCAAAGTGCTGTCTAAACAAGACTATACTTTGTGAATTTCGTTAAGGTTCGGATCTCGTGGCCATCGTTAGGTTTGATTTGGTTTAACACTAATACGTATTCCATTCTGTTAAACTATATGTTTAACTACTCGAAACTCTACCCTGTACATTTACAATCAAAATGGATGCTTAATCATCATAGGATTCAGAACTATAAAGTAGATGCTTAGAATCAAGATGCCTGTTTAATCAAGACTATATGCTAACAAGGTGAGTCATTCTCTTTTTATCAAAAGTGTTTTACAATACTCCAATTAATTTCAAAAGTTATAATTACAGGGATTAAGTCGTGGTTATCTTGAATCACTGGCTAGTGGGGTATTGTGCACATTACTAATCTCTCACGGTTAGGTTCATCAACCTAACAGTGATAATCATCACTACTTGGGTGAAAGGACCCAATAGTGGTATGACCATCGTCACCAGGAGGTGACACGTCGCCAGATAAAAATAAGATAGTAGCCATTGTAATCGCTCTTATGCTGTAATTCATAACTAAGGTGTCATTTTATAAAACCTGAATGAACTCACCAGTATTTCCTGCTGACAAAACCTTTTTAAAACGCGTTTCAGGTAATTACAGTAGATCGGAATAAGAGTTAGATACGGCACCAACAAGGCTTACAGAAGTGGCTTATTTTAACAAATGAATTAAATTAAATGTTGTTTTATGTATTCGGGTTTATCCCAATACTAAAGCTATCTTTGTAAAATATGGGTTTATTCCCATCTGTTTAATAAATAAAATCTGGTGTTTCAAAACTCTGATATTTTTCCTAACTCACGGTCCTGATGAAATTTTCCGCTGTAATACTTTTCAAAATAACCACCGGTACCACCTCGCTGCTCGCGGCACCCGCTCCCGTCCAAGGGCGGGGTTGGGGGTCGTGACATTACCCCACATTGACTCCATGGTGGATGCTACCGCGGGTCATGAGTTGTTGACTTTTATGGATGCTTCATCTGGATTTCAACAAATTCAGATGGAACCATCTGATCAAGAGGATACAGCCTTTATGACCCCAACTGGTATCTATTGTTATATTGTTATGCCATTTGGACTAAGGAATGCAGGTGCTACTTATCAAAGGCTAGTCAATATGATGTTTAAGGAACAAATTGGACACACTAGGGAAGTCTATATAGACGACATGGTGGTTAAGTCCAAGAGAGCTGAGGATCACCTTAGAGACCTGGAGGAAGCATTCGATATCCTTGACAAATTCAATATGAAGTTGAATCCTTAAAAGTGTCACTTTGGTGTTAAAGCAGGCAAGTTCCTAGGTTATATGGTAACAAAAAGAGGCATTGAAGCAAGTCTAGAGCAAATTAAGGCAATTGTGAACATCAAATCTCCTGCCAATGCCAAGGATGTGCAAAGGTTGACAGGGAGGATCGCAGCCTTGAACAGGTTCATATCAAAGTCATCAGAAAAGTGCAAGGAGTTCTATGACATTTTGAGAAAGAACAAGAAATTTGAGTGGACTGAAAAGCATGAAAATGCTCTCAGGCCCTTAAGGATTACCTATCCTTAGCTCCTGCCTTGATGAAACCAGAAAAGGGGGATATATTATCCTTATATCTAGCGGTATCCTCTAAAGCAGTAAGTGCGGTCCTTGTTAAGGATCACGAAGGTACAAAACATCCTGTTTATTATGTAAGTAAGAGTTTGCTTGATGCTGAATCCAGGTATTCACATGTAGAAAAACTTATACTTGCTTTGATTATGGCATCTACAAAACTAAGACATTATTTTGAAACTCATGCCATTATTGTCAAGACTAATTTTCCAATTAAGAATGTTCTCAGGAAACCTGAAATGTTAGGAAGGATGGCTAAATGGGCAGTAAAGCTTAGTGCTTATAATATAAGATATGAACCAAGAACTGCCATCAAATCCCAAGCCTTAGCTAACTTTGTGGCAGATTTTAGTAGTGATCTACAAAGAGAAGCTGAGTTAGAAGTTCACCAGCTTGAAGAGACTAAGGATCCTTGGATACTCTTCACTGATGGAGCCTCTAATGTCAAAGGAACAGGACTTGGAATACTACTAAAATCGCCACAGGGGGACATAATACCCCACTCCATAACTTGTGAGTTTCAAACTACTAATAATTAGGCTGAATATGAAGCCTTGATAGCTGGTTTGCAAATTGCCAAGCATATGAGGATCAGGTATCTTGAGGTACATGTAGATTCACTGTTAATTACTAATCACTTTAATGGATCTTATGCTGTTAAAGGTGAAAAGCTAATCAAATATTTAGAGATAGTCAAAGAATTGGCACTCTCTTTTGTTTCTTTTAGTTTGACACAGGTACCCAGAGAAGAAAATGCAGAAGCTGATGCATTGGCCAACCTAGGATCATCCTTAAAAATTCCAGAGGATATCAAGATCCCCATCATCCATATTTTGGCTCCTGCTATTGAGGATCACATAACTATGGAGATAGAAGAGGATTATGCAATGGTTCCTAGTGATGGTGCACAGTCTCGTTCAGGATCATGGATCCTTCCAATCATGAGATATATACAACATGGAGAGATTCCTACAGGAGAAAACCCCAGGGCTTTCAAAATCATGGTATCTCAATTTACAATATTGAATAACATGTTATATAAACGATCTCTTGCAGGTCCATATCTAAGGTGCATAGAGGATCCGGAAATTCAAGAAGTCCTAAACGATTTTCATGAAGGAGATTGTGGAAACCACACTGGGGGCAGGGCATTGTTCTCAAGGATCCTTAGGACAGGATACTGTTGGCCTACTATAAAGAAGGATGCTGTGGATTATACCAAGAAGTGTGATCCTTGTCAGAGACATAGTAATATCCTTCACCAACCAGCAGAGCTCCTGCATCCTATATCCTCTTCTTGGCCATTCATGAGATGGGGAATGGATATAGTTGGTAAACTTCCCAAGGCACCTGGTGGAAAAGTGTTTATGCTTGCCATGACTGATTACTTCTCCAAGTGGATAGAGGCTGAAGCTTTTGCTCAAGTCAGAGAGAAAGAAGTGATATCCTTTATTAAAAGAAACATTATTACCAGATTTGGTATCCCTTCTGAAATTGTTTGTGATAATGGATCCCAATTTATTGGGAGTAGAACTACTAACTTTTGTGACAGCTGGGGGATTAAGATGATAACATCAACACTAGTCCACCCACAAGCTAATGGTCAAGCAGAATCATCCAACAAGATCATCATCAACAACTTGAAGAAGAAACTTGGATCCAAGAAAGGAAAGTGGGCAGAAGAACTACCTTATGTACTATGGGCTGATAGGACAACCCCCAAGAATGCTACCGGCCAAACTCCATTTTCTTTGGTATTTGGAGCAGAATCAGTTTTCATTGCATAAATATCGATGTACATGAACAAACTATATGAATAAAACATACTCCATTGCCATTTAATAAGTATTTCAAAAGATTACAACATAAGTTTAGTGTGTTGGTTACAAACCATTAACATAAAAGTAAAGTGTTATTGTTTCAAACATCAAAATGAAAATAACTAGTAAGGTTTAAACCATCATATTTCCGCAAAGAGGCGGAATATAATAGTTAAACCCTCAAAAAGATGGCATGGAGTTCTGGTACTTGTTATCTTGACTGAGAATCCCGACATAGTCCATTAATTCCCTGAAATACATGTTAAGTTTGGAAAACATCAACAAAAGTTGGCGAATTCATGCAGTTTAGTTGTAAAAGATGTATTTAAAATGTAAGTTGTAGTATGTAAAGCGTCAATGAAATCGTTGATCATTAATGTTTTGCAAGGACGTTAATATGTGTAACGAAAAAGGAAGCAATCCAACCCTAGACGATTTTTATGTCGACTCCTATCGACTGGGACACAAAAGCACTATTCTGTATGGGTCCACGACCAAGAGTGGGGCTCGCCAAAACCCATTAGATCTAACCACTTGTACCTAGGTCCAAACTGGATTAATGGTGCTTAGATGTATAACCCTAATTCGCACATGATCTAAGGTGTTTCATTCCCTAACTTTAACATACGTTGAACATGTATTTTCCCCGATAGTTGTAAAGTTGTAAAACATTTAAATGAATAGGGGACATGAACTCACAGTATCGCGTCCGTGAATAGAAGTAACTATGATCTCACGTACGGTCGTCCTGAAAAGTGTTGCGACCTACAAATGTTCTTATATTTGTTAGACACTTCGGTCTTTGTAAATAACTTGAGTATAAGTCTTGTGTCTTAAATATGTGTAAGACTTGTATGTCTTTATTGTTCGTTGAACTGTGTATTAGATGAATAAATTGTTAAACTGTTATATATATATATATATATATATATATATATATATATATATATCACCAAATACATATATATATATATATATATATGACGTCTGCACGACTACACATATTTTTACAATGAAATTACACACGATTTGGTTTTAAATTTATAAAAGTGATTATTACTTTTACATCAAAACACACACGAAAGAGGCAAGTGTACCCCGTCATATATGTAGTAAAGTATCGGTAAGAACCAAGTATCGATCCAAGGAAATGGGCGGAGAAATAATACTAGACCTTTGTCACTAAACTACCGGTAAAAACATAAGTTTTGTTTGATTTTAATTAAACTAAAGTAAGCGTAAACAAATACATAATAAAAACATAATAGATAATAGATAAATAGCCTTGCTTAATACACAACCAAAGCATGTCAACTAAGTCGGTTTTGGCACTAGAAGCATTCGGTCAATTTTCCATTTTAAGACAATTAGTATCCCTTTCGGGAATCCTAACATGACAATCATTCGGAAAGTTAAAACGATAAACACACTTTAACCACCTAAAATTGTTCTTTAACGTGCAATTGATAAATGTCTATGAAAATCTCTTAAAAGTAAGTTAGTCATCCGTTAGGAGTTTTCTAACCGCACTTAATCAAGGAAAGCGACACCGATAAACACAATGCAACCACCGAGACAAGCATAAACTAGATTAAATCACAACCGAGTTCATTTTACAAATCTTGCACAATAATTCACCAAGATAGCAATTTTGGCCTAAACTACTAACTAAGCTAACAAATCATGGCAAGAATTTATAACGACACCATCTAACCCGTTAAGGTCCTTACGTGACGGCAAGCTCTCTTGATTAACAATAATTACATTTTATTAAATCACTAACCATTTCTAGTATCATGATGCACACATTTAAACCAAGCTAAACTAGTTAACCAAGTTCAAAGTTTACTAATACAAGTTAATTAAGCTTCATTTTTCAACTATCTTAACTAACCAAATACCAATCATCCAACACAATTACTTATAATCAAGAAATCAATATCAATAACAAGGTTGCAAACTAATCATCAAAGATTAACATAGAAAATACTTCAAAGTGTCATTACAAACAAAGTTTAACACACTAATGGTTATAATCAAGCAAGGGATTGTTGTGTTTTTGCCCAAAGGCTACAATAATACAAGAACATTAATCTAAATGCTTGAAAGATTAACAAAATCATGGAAAGATTAGAAAACCAAACCATAAACAAGCACTAGACTAAGAATCCGGATAGTAATGGAGCTAAACGGCACAATGTGGCTTGAATCCGGGTCAAAAGCATAGCCTCCGGAGCCTGTATAATCGCCTGTGAAGCTCCCAAAATTCCAGCATATCGAACAGAATGTTTCTGTTCTGTTTTTATATTTTTTCGATGTCGCACGGTTGTTCTTCCTGTGGCACGACCGTGCACTTTAAGCAATTATTGGAGTATGGTGCACCATACTGCATACGTCATCAGATCTTTGACCAGATTCGATATCGCACGACCGTTCTTCATATGGCACGGTCGTTCTTCGCCGGGTTCTTGTTGCACGCTTGGTCGCACCGATCGTTCAGTTCCGAGGTTATGCTGATCATCGGATCCGCACGGGGTGCAGATCATGGCACGACCGTGCGTCACCGGGCTGGCCTTGTGTGCCTTGCACGCCTAGTCGCACTGGTCGTTCATTGCCGGACCAAGTTGGTTTTGTGGGAGATGCACGGTCGTGCATCTGGTCGCACGACCGTTCCGCACGCCCAGGTCAGTTTTCTAACAGAAGATTCGCAGCTTCGTCGTTTTGTCCGGAAAGTCCTCGTTTTTGCTATCATCTTGTCTGGTATGCTGTTTTAGGCCTGTAAACAAAAGTGTAGATAATTAAGTATCCGAATGACGGTTTTACGGCCAAAAACGCATAAATAGGGGTAAAACGGGGGACTAAAATATGTGTAAATTAGCGAATATCAATATATATATGTAATCTTGTATCTTGTGAGTTGTATCATCGGTTCTTTTCTTCTTGATTTCGTGTCTTTGTATAAGTAAATTGTATAGTTGTAATTTTTACCAATTATATGTCATTGGGCTTAGCCCAAGAATTCATGTTATTGGGCTTAAATAGTGTTGGGCCTCAATAGTGTTGGGCCTAAATAGTGTTGGGCTTAAATAGTGTTGGGCTTAAATAGTGTTGGGCCTAAATAGTGTTGGGCTTAAATAGTGTTGGGCTTTAAATAGTGTTGGGCTTAAATAGTGTTAGGCTTAAATAGTGTTGGGCCTTGGCCCATATGTTTGGTATTGGGCTTAGCCTATGAGTTTTTGATATTGGGGGTTAGCCCATGTATTTATGTTAAGCCCATTATGAAGATAAGCCCATTAAGAAGTGTAAGCCTATTTGTATAAAATAGCCCATTAAGAAGTGTAAGTCCATTTGTATAAAATAGCCCATTTGAAAGTATAAGTCTTTCATTATTATAAAAACATTTTTATAAAATTCACTAAGTATACTTTTTAGTTAATAAAAACATAATAGTTTTTATAAGTTTCAAAATGTCCGAATTTTGTTATTGGTAACGTAATTTTTGTGTCCGTGTCGAAAGATCGCCTAAACGTCGTAGTAAGTCCTCGGATTGGCGATATGTTCATAGGTTCGTCCGTCGTCCGATTTGACCATAATTTGTATCCGATTATTCGGATCGTCTGTAACTCGTTTTTAAGGCGTATCTATGTGAAATCTTGTAAGACTTTGATTATTATGTATCATGTGTTCATTATCACCATTGTAATCAAGTTCCTATCTTTGATATATATAACTAATACATCAAGTAACACATAGCACTTAAGTTGTTAAATTAATCAAATATATATTTTCTCAAAATATATATTTATAACTAACTTTGTTTTTATAAAAACCATTCTTTAAATCTTGTAAAGGTTTAGCCAAAAAATGATGGTTTTGTTAACATATAATTTATAAGAAAATTTGGCCATATAACCTTTGTATTTTCGACTTTACCATGTTTAATCAAAACATATTTTTTTCTTTTCAATTCAACATCAATTTACTCATAATTTTCATAAACAATACACATGAGATTTATAACATAACCTCATCAAGATGATCTCAAAATCATGTAGGATTTTTGGTATGATCCTTTCATATGTTCATTAGTTCAAAAACCAAGTTTACTTCTAGTTTTAACAACTTTTATAAAAATCTCATGTAGTATGTTACTTTTTATAATCTTGTAAAAGTCTTGTTTTTAAATAAAAATCTTAGATAAATTAACTACACCATAAATTATGATCATCCACTTATCTTTTAAGTTTAAAAAAAATTCCTTTAACATATTCATGTATACTTGTTAGATCATATTTTTAAAACATCATCTAACAAGTTATACATATCATAATCATCATAACAAGATCAAATATGCAAATAACAAGTCTTAGATCACAACATAAACAAACATATATATATCATGATTATTAATTTTGCTTCTTTGTATTTTCATGTTTATTATGTATGATTATTTTGTTATCTCTAGTTATATTAACAATCATAACATAAATAAGTATGAAAATAAGAGATTTAGAAGCTCACTTCTAGCACTAGGCTAGGGATGATTAAGAGCTAAGAAGATGAAGATCTTGATGATTGAAGGTTCTTGAGTGGATGAAAGAGTGTCATTTTTCTTGTAAGTGCTTTAGATCTTCTTATGTTCCATAGAAATCCATCTTGATCATGAAGGAGGTGATAAAATAAAATGGGTTTATGGTGGGTGTTCTTGATGAAAAGATGAAGATGATGAGAGAGTTTATGTGTAAAATAAAAGATGTAAAATGAGTGGTAAAAATGCTAGTAACTTAGTGTGTGAGTTTTATCATAAATCACCATCTCCATCCACTTGTAACTAACCAATAATATCTAGATATTTAGCAAAGGATTAAGGGTTGTGGGACCCCTTATTTTCGGCCCAAAATATGTGAGGGGGGGTGCCTTAGGTGGTTAAATGTGTTAGTAATTTTTAAGGGTTCAAAATGAAATAAAAAGGTTAAGTGTTTAGGTGTTTAAGTTTTTGCAACTTTACAAGATAGTTCATGACATAAATTGATCATAAACTAGCTTTATTTGGTCAAAAATAATATTCACTAGTTTGCCACATATTATAGTTCGGATGGTTGTTTAGTGCTCGTTCCGCAAGAAGATAGTCGAAGGTTAACATATATAAGTTACAGGGAAATATTCGGTTATGTATTTATATGATATTCCCTATGTATTTTTATATGGAATTTGTGTTTAAACAACACTTTTGCATCATATAGAAAAACACTAATGCTGAATTTTGCTGAAAAATATTGAAATGGTAACTTTTAGCGCTTTTCGGCAGTTTTTTGGCAGTTTTTGGTGCTACCGGACATTGGTAATATATTAAACCAAAACCTTGTATTCCCATATAGGGTTTAATGTATATTTGATGTTGGACTTTCGTCTGAGTCCTAAAGATGTCATTTAGATGGTTTCTGCGGATCCTGAATTTTCGTCAGCACACTAGTTTATTAGGTACTACTCTAGTTGTTTCGATGCATTCTTTACACTATTTCAAATGTAACCAATAAAAATGAATAATGTGCATCATAAATGAATATTCCATGAGTGTTCTAAGATGTATATCATGTAATCATGCAGTTCGAATATTCCAAACACATACTTGTATAATGTAAATCATTGCTTTAAATGTACGTAAATTACCCGAAAGTGGCAGTTGTCACATTCTCCCCTTGTTATTGAGAATTTCGTCCCGAAATTCTAGCTTTCTTATTTGTTGTAGGAGTCTTCTTGATCAGATGAGGATATTTGGCTTTAATTTGGTCTTCACGTTCCTAAGTATATTCAGGTCCGTGACGAGAGTTCCAACGAACTTTTACTAACTTGATACGACTTCTCCGTGTTTTCTAGACCTTCCCGTCCGTAACCTCAACAGGTTCTTCAGTGAATTGGAGTTTGTCGTCAATGTGAATTTCATCCGCAGGAATGATAACGGTTGCTTGTGTTGGACTCTTTTTAAGGTTCGACACATGAAACGTGTCGTGCACACTACTAAGTTCATCTGGTAACTTCAACTTGTAGGCAACAGTGCCAATCTTTTCTGAGATTTCAAATGGTCCAATGTAACGTGGGTTAAGCTTTCCACGTTTACCGAACCTTGCTACGCCTTTCCAAGGTGAGACTTTCAACAAGACTTTGTCTCCGACCTCGAAAGATAATGGTTTTCATCTTTTATCTGCGTAGCTCTTTTGTCAATCGCGAGCCACCTTGATACGGTCTCAGATCTGAAAATTTTTATCCGTAGTCTCTTGGACTAATTCCAGACTTATTAATTGACTATCACCTGTTTCCGCCCAACATAGGGGAGAGCGACACTTTCGACCATAAAGAGCTTCAAACGGTGCAGCTCGTATACTAGTATGGTTGCTGTTATTGTAGGAAAACTCAACTAAAGGTAGATGAGTATCCCAATTGCCGCCTAAATCCATAACACATGCACGAAGCATATCTTCGAGTGTTTGGATTGTCCGTTCGCTCTGGCCGTCAGTTTATGGATGAAAGGCCGTACTTAGATTCAAATGAGATCCAAAGGCCTGTTGAAATAATTTTCAAATTCTTGAAACAAAACGACCGTCTCGGTCCGAAATGATTGAAATAGGAACTCCATGACGAGCCACTATTTCTTTGAGATAGATTTCCGCTAGTTTCTCAGTACTATCCTTCTCCTGAATCGGTAAGAAGTGTGCGGACTTTGTCAATCTATCGACGATTACCCATATCATGTCATGGCCTTTTGAGGTCCTGGGTAACCAGGAATTATCTAAAATAGCAATGTGAGTAATCTCCTTTTGTAAACCTTGTTACAAACTGTTTTTACAAAACCTTAAATAATTTACAATGTGATTAGCAGTGATTGAGTCTTTGTAATTCTTCAATTACTACCGGTATGTTGGGGTTTTGTATAAAAAATGTGGAACACGTTACCATTGGACAATGAGATAGCCAATGTGTAATATGACCCACCATTCATGGATTGATAATACTGAATGAGTAATTATGTAGATATAAACATTAAAAGTGCTCTCAATACTGTGAAATGGTAAAACCTGTTTTGATTAAACTGGGATTCACTCGCCAGTATTTCTTCCTGATAAAACCTTTTTAAAACGCATTCCAGGTACTTAAGGTAAAACTAATATAAGCCAGCTGGAGAGCACTGAAGGCTTAAAGAAGTGGCAGTTACCTAAATAAAAAGGAGATCATATTTTTAATAATTAGGGTTTATCCATATAAATGTATTGTAAAGAAAACTTGAGTTTTATCCCATTTATCTATTTTAAACATTTTGGTGTTTAACTCTGATAAAAATATTTCCTAACTACGGTCCTGATGAAAATTTTCGTTGCCAAATTAATAAACACAGATACCACTTGACTGGTTCGCGGCTCCCGCTCCCATGGTGGGGTCGGGGGCTGGGACAGCATCTCTTGCCATGTTTGAATGCTTGCGTAAAGCAAAGTGACAAACCACTCGCGTGCTGAGTCCTTTAGAGAGAACTGAAATAAAACCAACTTGACTTGATAAGGGGTGAAACTGTGTCCACCTATCATGCTACAAACCGCTTCAAATTCTGCAATGTGAGCGTATGGTTCTTTAATACCCTTCCAATGAAAGATAGGTAGCATATTCAGAACATGTGTTTTTTCCTAGAATGATCTATCTGCATTTCCTTGTGCAACTGGCATGACTATCGGTGATGAGTGTTCCGTAATTTGTGGATGGATGTGACTCTCTACTCCTCTGATGTTAGGATCCGGAAATCGAGGATCCCTTTGATGATGGCATGGTACTGCTGGTGCCTGATAACCCTATGGTGGAGTTTGATATTCGTCTCCACCTCGCGGTTTTCTCTACTGAAACACTGGCTGATTCTGGTTCAGTGTCGGATTTTGCAAACCACCTTGATATCCCATATAACCATCATTTATCCCCCACTCTTCATCTCCATAACCTTCATCCCATGTATCGGCTCTAACCCTGTTTTCCACTTGATCAAACATCACACCCGATCGGTTCGGGTGTGGCACTAAATTCGGTTGATTCACAGCCAGCAACGGGTTGGGCTATGGTGGTAATCGGCTTTCTAACAATTAAAGCGGTCCACCAATAACATGAAAGTTTCCAGTTAGAGCAGATGTTGGTTTGGTGGATGTGTTTGATGGTGGTGTAGTGGGTGTAGTTTGTTGAGTTTGGGTTTAGTTGTGGGTTTGATTTTGTGGCTCAGATGTAAATGGGGGTGGTGGCATTGGTGGCATCTCAGTGATTGGGGTTTGTTGTGGTGTTTGCTGATTTCGATTTTATTCATTTTCTAAAGGATACATGGCGACAACTAGTACTTTTCCTTTTAATGCTGAACGAAGCAGTAGATTTTGGTGCGCGGTCTTTTCGATTTTAGGATCGAATAGCAGTGGTGAAGATCTTCCTGAAAACCAGGTATGCATGCAATAAGAAATCACCTGCACACAAGCATAAACAACAAAACAACGTAATACCGAACTAAACAAGAACAAACAAAAAGAAATATTTTTGGGTTTTTTTGATTTTTTAAAAATCAATAAAACAACTAATTCTAAACTAAACTAGGCGCACGAATTCCCCGACTCATATAACAACTCCCCGGCAACAGCGCCATTTTGATGACTGTCGTCAGGTTTTTGGTCGACTTCCGTATACGAAAATTATGAATGTGATCCTCTAAAACATAAGCTTGAGTTGTTTATATAAGTTTCCCGTGATGACATCCTCCCACGCAACGCCGAAATAAACGAACACACCCCGGCGTGTCGCGGGGGTCATCAAGTGAACCGACTTCCAATTAAACTGAGCTGACGTCATCGTGTCAGCCCCAACGTGTCGCCAAAGCTATATATGAACCTGTTGCGTGTCGCCTGAGGATCTCCGGTGAGTTCCTTTCGTTTCGCGTCCCTTGTTAACCTATCGAACCCATTTTTCAGCTCGTTACTCTCGTTAATTTGTTGTAAGACCTGTTAACTACAAAAACATAAACACGTTATAAGTATAAAAACCATTACGACATAATACATTTAACTAACTAATAAATGACACTAATTAATATAAACGATGCTTATTTTAACCCGACATCAGGATCCAGACACACTTATTCATCAAAGCATGTTATATATTCAACAACTAGTTTTGTCCCATAATTCTTTCCATTCACTAACCATTTGACCCATTAGTGAAGTTACTTATACAAACTAGTTAGTAAGTGATTTTAAACACTTTTAGCATGTCGCATTGTAAGGATCTGCACCAAAATGTCCTAAAATACTTCGTAAGTGAAAATCTGGACCCCTAAAACCCTAATCCTTATGAAAACCCAAGAAAATCAAAATTTATTAAGCTATCGTGGGCCGCGAAAGACTTAACGGATGTCTACGCGAGGCACGACAGCCATGCAAATCTCCGGATAATGATCAAGGCCACGTGTCGCACACGTTGCAGACCTAGGGGTGACACGGCAGCCCTAACCGTAGCTAGGGTGGCCCTCGCGGGGCGCGTAGGATGGGCCTCAAGGCCTTCGTAGGCTGCGACAAACTCAAAAATCTGCTACAAATAGGTCGTTGCATGGGCAGGCTGCTGTGCTCGAAAATTTCTTTCAAAACCTCCATAATCTGCTTTAAAATCACGTTCAAAGTAGTGAAACGCTGCTACGATCACAAGGTAATAACTCGATCACTGCTACGATACAATGTCCGATTGATTGAAACCGATCCGATGGATGTTTAAGTGCTGCCTGAATTCGGGCTATACTTTGTCATTCGTCGTGAGGGTTTTGATTTCGTGAAATTATCGTAAATGTTGTATTAAGTTACTAACCTAGTTTCGTTTACATTATTTAACTAGGTTACCAGGCTTAATCAGTAGACAAACTCTGTTCGTCTAAATTTGCAATGTGAGTCATTCTGTTATTATCAAATTGGTTTATGAAACCCTAAATGTTTTCCAGTTATACTTTGTAGTGATTAAGTCTTTGCTAATCTTAAGTTACTGGCAGTAAGTGGGGTATTGTGCACACTACTGCTGTTTTTATCACTTTAGGTGGGCGAGCCTAATTAGTTATATACGTCGCTACTGGGTGACAGGACCCAATAGTGGTATGACCACAATCATAGATCCGGTCAAGTGATAACTAAACCAACTAATTATAAGATAGGGGCAAATGTGAAAACTCTTAATGCTGTAAATTATAACAATGTGTCATTTTGTGCAAATTGAATGACTTGCCAGTATTTCCCCGATGATAAAATCTTTTTAAACATGTTTCAGGTGATTTACTGTGAACAAGGAAAAGTGTCGCATAGCACGCCAGCATGAATGAAGTGGCTCAGTAAATAAATAAACATGTTTTTGTAATCAGGGTATTTCCCAGTGAAATTCCTTTATTGTAAATTACGGGGTTTGTCCCAAAACTTGAAATAAAACAAATGGGTGTTTTCAGTTTAAACGATCATGTTAAAAATTTCCGCTGCCAAATGACACACCAATACCACGGGTTTTCTGTTCGCGACATCCGAACTGGGAAACTGGATCGGGGGCCATGGCAGAAAAAGGTCGTATCAGAGCCAATGATTTAAGCCTATTTAAGTATTTGAAAAATACTTAATTTCTCAATTTGCCATTTTATGATTCTGTGAAAATTTAAATTATAATAAATAAAATATTAATTTAAATTTTTGTGTGTTTCTTCATGTGTGCCTAACAGCATGAATGAACTATCGGAAGCCCTCCAAAATTTCACAATTCATAACACTAATATGGAGATTTCCGGAACCACTAGTGTTTCAGGCCCAGCCCCAGGAGAAACCCAAACCTAAAAAGAGGAGAAGGCTTCTGGACCGGAAGCGAGGACGCAAGAAGAAGCCCGCTGCCCAAAAGGTGAAAAAGACGAAGGATCCAAAAGGAAAAGGAAAGGAAGTAGGGGAGAGCTCTGGTCAAGCCCAGGAGATGCTACCTTGGGAGGAACTCGATAGAAAACTTGCAAATTCTGACCTTATCGGACCGGCTGATGAAACCCTTTTCAATTTCCCCACCCAGTCAGAACTTCCCATCAATTTGGAACCTGCTATTCCGGACCCTATTGTCAACCCTCAACCTGTTACTGGGTAGTTGGAAGAATGGTGGACGAATGACTGGCATTTTCAAAATTTTATGAATAACCCAAATGTATACTATCCCCAGTTTGATCCTGAACCTGCACCTTTTCCACCCATGAACCCGGAGAACGTTGCTAAATTACGTCGCTATGGCGAGGAACTGGTGGATGCGGGGAACCGGATTCGAGAAGTGGGGGAAAACATCACGTGGAAGTACGACGAGAGGGAGCGTCATTTTTGAAAAAGCCAGTTAACCATAGTTAAATGTTTTATATAATATTAATATGTGAAAAAAATCATAATACATACATATATATATATATATATATATATATATAATAATAATAATATGGTATAATAATAACTAAAATAAAACCTTTGTAAAATAGATATTGTGTATTGATGCATAATATTATATATATATATATATATAAAAATATAAATGTCGCAATGTCGACGATTTTGGCTATATGTGTGACTTAATTGTGTTGTGATTACCTTACTGTGTTTAGTTGCTATCCATTCTGTGACAATAATTTGTATATATTGTTAATTATTCAGATGGAAAACGCAATAAATCAACCGTCAAATAAAGTTAACCAATCTGAACCTAATAAAGAAGACCATTTTCTCAATAGAAAAGACATTGAAAATATCGTTTCTTAGGGAATTGCCAACGCTATCCCCGTAATCGTCGCTGCTGTTAAGAATCCCGTTGAACCTTCCCAAGCCAACCATAGCAAACGCACCCACGACGATAATTTCAGTAACAATGTGAATGGAGGTTGCGATAATAATAATAATGTGGTTCAAGCCCCATTACTTAAGAAAATGAAAGTGGCAACGACTAGTTGCACTTACAAAGAATTTCTTGCCTGTAAGCCGGTCGAATTTGCAGGCAATGAAGGAGCGACTGCCGCACTGCGTTGGTTGGAGAAAACCGAAGCAGTAATCAAAATAAGTAAATGCGCAGAAGAAGACAGGGTGATGTACGCATCCCACCTTTTCAAAGAAGAGGCATTGGAATGGTAGAACACGGTGCTGCAAGCTAAGGGAAGTGGCGTGGCTTATGCCATGAGTTAGGAGGAATTCAAGGAATTGGTAGAAAGAAAGTTTTATCCCTCCTATGAAAAGGAACAAATGAAAAATAAGTTCCTGAACCACCGGATGATGGGCGTTGACTGTCGAGGGTATACTTCGAAATTCTTCGAGTATGCTAGAATTGTACCAAGTCTGGCTTCACCAGAACCGGTGCTTATTTCTCGCTACATTTAGGGACTAATTAGTGAAATTCGCGACATAGTCAAAGCTGCGAGACCTCGAACAATAGACGATGCGGTCGAACTAGCCAACACCTTGACTGACGGACTGGTGCGCACAAGAGAAGAAAACAGGAAAAAGGAATTGGCACAAAAGATTACCCTAGGTTTTCGTGGAGGTACTAATAGTAGTAATTTCAAGAAAAAGTGGACCGGGCAATCTTCCATACCGCCATTTTGCGGAAATTGCAAAAAGAAATATTTCGGAAAATGTAAGGAAAGTTGCAATTTCTGCAAGAGACCAGGGCATCGAGAGGAGGAATGCAGGAAGAAATCTGTAATCTTCTACAACTGCGGCGACACAGGACACTTCAAGCCCGATTGCCCAAAATTGATTAAGCGAGCTGACAACAAGGCCAAACCTGCCGAAGGAACTAATAAGAAGAATGCAAGGGCCTTCCAGCTGACGACGCAAGAAGCAGATCTGATTCCGGATGTGATAGCTGGTATGTTTCTTATAGATGACGTTTACACAAAAGTATTATTTGACTCTGGTGCAAACCAAAGTTTTATGAATACTTCATTTTGCCAAGCCCTTAACTTACCTCTAACCAAACTTAGGCAAGTTTTTACCGTAGAAACAGCAGAAGGAAACTCAGTTAAAATAAATAAGGTCCTTCAAGAAGGAAAGATAGAACTCTCAGGACATAAATTTTCTGCGAACCTGCTGCCTATGAATTTAGTTGGATTCGATGTCGTATTAGGAATGGATTGGTTAGTAGCCAACCATGCTCGAATCCTTTGTGATAAGAATTCCATAGAAATATTTACACCAACAGGAGAAGTAATTTTTGTTATAGGAAATAAGCGACGTAAACCAATGAAGTTCATTTCAGTAATGAAAGTTGCTAGTTATAAACGCAAACAAGGAATAGTGTATATAATTTCGGTAATCATTAACACTAAAAGTAAGGAACTTAAGGAAATTCCAGTAGTATCAAAATACCCGGAGGTATTCCCAGAAGAACTACCCGGATTACCACTGGATAGGGAGGTAGAATTTAGAATTCATCTAATTCCTTGAACTTTACCAATAACTAAGGCTCCTTATCGGTTAGCACCTACAGAAATGTTAGAACTGAAAAAGTAGTTAGATGAATTGTTAAATAAAGGATTCATACAACCCAGTTCATCCCCTTGGGGAGCACCGATGTTGTTCGTGAAAAAGAAGGATGGTTCGATGTGGATGTGTATCGATTATAGGGAATTGAATAAAGTTACAATTAAGAATCGATACCCATTACCTAGGATTGATGATCTTTTTTATCAACTTCAGGGAGCTAGATACTTTTCTAAGATAGACTTGCGCTCTGGATATCATCAGTTAAAGGTACAGGAAGAAGACATACCTAAAACTGCTTTCAAGACTAGGTATGGTCACTACGAGTTTACAGTCATGCCCTTTGGATTAACAAATGCCCCTGCAGCATTCATGGACATGATGAATAGGATCTGTAAGCCGTATTTGGATAAATTTGTAATTGTCTTCATCGACGATATACTTATTTACTCCAAAAGCCAGGACGAGCATTGTGAAGACCTGCGTGCACTCTTAACTCTGTTAAGAAAAGAAAAGCTTTACGCCAAATTCTTAAAGTGTGAATTCTGGCTACAAGAGGTACAATTTTTGGGACACTTGGTGAATCACGAAGGCATTCACGTAGATCCTTCCAAGATAGAAGCAATCATAAATTGGAAGATCCCGCAATCAGCTACCGAAGTTAGAAGTTTTCTAGGATTAGCTGGATACTATATGCGCTTTATCAAAGACTTTTCCATGATAGTTGTTCTATTAACTAAGCTAACCTGTAAAACTGTTAAGTTTGAATGGGGACCCAAGCAAGAAGAAACCTTTAGAATCTTAAAGCAAAGGTTAACAAATGCCCCAATTCTTGCCTTACCGGAAGGAACAGAAGATTTTGAAGTCTACTGCGATGCTTCTAAATTATGATTAGGTTGTGTGTTAATGCAACGCAAAAAGGTAATTGCATATGCCTCAAGACAATTGAAAAAGCATGAGGAAAATTATACGACCCACGACTTAGAATTAGGATCAATAATTTTTTCCCTTAAGATTTGGAGACATTATCTATATGGAAGTAAGTTCACTGTCTATACAGATCATAAGAGTCTATGGTATATATTTGGGCAAAAAGAATTGAACATGAGGCAAAGAAGATGGATGGAAATTCTAAGTGATTACGACTGTGATATTCTATATAACGAAGGAAAGGCAAATGTAGTAGCAGATGCCCTAAGTCGTAAATATTATGAAAAGCAAAGGCGAGTTCGTGCTCTTAGATTAAATCTACAGTTAGATTTAATGGAACAACTAAAAGGTGTTCAAGAAACAGCAATCAAGGATGATGCTGAAGGAATGAAAGGAAGGATAAAAGAACTAGAGCAAGGGACTGATGGAATTTGGAGATTCCATAAGAAAAGAATTTGGGTACCTAGGCACGGAGATTTAAGAAGTAAGATTTTAGAGGAAGCCCATAAATCTAGGTATACGATGCATCCTGGTAATAACAAAATGTATCAAGATTTAAGAAATAACTTCTGGTGGATAGGAATGAAAAAGGACATAGCTAGATACATTTCTAAGTGTCTGACATGTTCGCAAGTCAAGGCAGAACACCAAAAACCCTCAGGTTTACTTCAACAGTTAGAAATGCCTGTATGGAAATGGGAACTAATAACAATGGACTTTGTTACTAAATTACCTAAGTCCAGGAAAGGTAACGATGCAATCTGGGTGATTGTAGATCGATTAACCAAATCAGCTCATTTCCTACCAATGAAGGAAACCTTTAACATGGAAAGATTAGCTAAGTTATACGTAGACAAGGTAGTATCCTTACATGGAGTCCAGCTCTCCATTGTGTCAGATACGGAGAGTCGTTTCACTTCGCATTTCTGGACAAGTTTCCAAGGAGCAATGGGGACCGACTAAATTTAAGTACTGTATACCATCCCCAAACAGATGGATAAAGTGAAAGAACAATCCAAACCCTTGAAGACATGCTCAAAGCATGTGTAATAGATTTCGGTGGAAATTGGGATGAACACTTACCGTTAATAGAATTCTCTTATAACAACAGTTATCATACCAGCATAAATAATGCCCCGTTCGGTGCACTGTATGGACGAAAGTGTCGAAATCCCGTATGCTGGGCAGAAATAGGAGAAAGTCAATTATCCGGTCCCGAAATTGTGCAAGAAACCACCGACAAGATAATTCAAATCAAGGAAAGAGTGAAAATGGCTCGAGATCGCCAGAAGAGTTATGCAGACAATCGACGTAAGCCGTTAGAATTCCAAGTCGGGGACAAGGTGCTATTGAAAGTTTCCCCGTGGAAAGGGGTAGTTCGATTCGGTAAGAAAGGGAAGCTAAGTCCAAGGTACATAGGACCATTTACCGTTACCCAACGAATAGGACCAGTTGCCTATCGATTGCAATTAATAGAAGAGTTAACCGAGGTACATGATGTGTTTCATGTATCCAATCCTAAGAAATGTTTATCAGATGAATCACTAGTAGTACCTCTCCAAGATATAGAGGTCAACGAAAAGTTGAAATTTGTTGAGAAACCTCTTCAAATAGAAGACAGAAAGGTTAAACATCTCAAACACAAGAGACTGGTGCTGGTCAAAGTAAAGTGGGATTCGAAAAGAGGATCGGAGTACACATGGGAACTGGAATCGGAAATGAAGCAAAAGCACCCTCACTTATTCCAATAAATCTCGAGGACGAGATTATAATTAAGGTGGGGAGGATGTAAGGACCTACACGAAAATGTCCTAAAACACTCCGTAAGTGAAAATCCGGACCCCTAAAACCCTAATCCTTATGAAAAACCAAGAAAATCAAAATTTATTAAGCTGTCGCGGGCCACGAAATACTTAAGGGATGTCTACGCGGGGTGCGACAGCCATGCAAATCTCCGGATAACGATCAAGGCCACGTGTCGCACACGTGGCAGACCTAGGGGGTGACACGGCAGCCCTAGCCGTAGCTAGGGTGGCCCTAACGGGGCGCGTAGGATGGGCCTCAAGGCCTTCGCGGGCCGCGACAAACTCAAAAATCTGCTATAAATAGGTCGTTGCATGGGCAGGCTGCTGTGCTAGAAAATTTCTTTCAAAACCTCCATAATCTGCTTTAAAATCAAGTTCAAAGTAGTGAAACGCTGCTACGATCACAAGGTAATAACTCGATCACTGCTACAATACAATGTTCGATCAATTGAAACCGATCCGATGGATGTTTAAGTGCTACCCGAATTCGGGCTATACGTTGTCATTCGTCGTGAGGGTTTTGATTTCATGAAATTATTGTAAATGTTGTATTAAGTTACTAACCTAGTTTCGTTTGCATTATTTAACTAGGTTACCAGGCTTAATTAGTAGACAAACTTTGTCTATCTAAATTTGCAATGTGAGTCATTTTGTTTTTATCAAATTGCTTTATGAAACTCTAAATGTTTTCCAGTTATACTTTGTAGTGATTAAGTCTTTGCTAATCTTAAGTTACTTGCAGTAAGTGGGGTATTGTGCACACTACTGCTGTTTTTATCACTTTAGGTGGGCGAGCCTAATTAGTGATATACATCGCTATTGGGTGACAGGACCCAATAGTGGTATGACCACAGTCATAGATCCGGTCGAGTGACAACTGAACCAGTTAATTATAAGACAGGGGCAAATGTGAAAACTCTTAATGCTGTAAATTGTAACAATGTGTCATTTTGTGCAAATTGAATGACTTGCCAGTATTTCCCCGCTGATAAAATCTTTTTAAACATGTTTCAGGTGATTTACTGTGAACAAGGAAAAGTGCTGCGTAGCACGCCAGCTTGAATGAAGTGGCTCAGTAAATAAATAAACATGTTTTTGTAATCAGGGGATTTCCCAGTGAAATTCCTTTATTGTAAATTATGGGGTTTGTCCCAAAACTTGAAATAAAATAAATGGGTGTTTTCAGTTTAAATGATCATGTTAAAAATTTCCGCTGCCAAATGACACACCAATACCACGGGTTTTCTGTTCCGCGACATCCGAACCGGGAAACTGGATTGGGGGCCGTGACACACATAAAATGTTATTTGTCCCTAACAATCAATACCTCATACTTAAATCAGGTATACA
Source organism: Helianthus tuberosus (assembly GCA_030545235.1). Classification (NCBI taxonomy): domain Eukaryota; kingdom Viridiplantae; phylum Streptophyta; class Magnoliopsida; order Asterales; family Asteraceae; genus Helianthus; species Helianthus tuberosus. The sequence goes on along the minus strand of CM060371.1, from coordinate 101,493,584 downwards.
CAATCTTATGCCTTCTCTTGATTAATAATTACATTATTAATGTGCAACGATTTTCTATACAGCTGCTGTAATTGACCATTATGACTCATTCAAAGTCTGAACTAGATTAACATTTTCAAAGATGGATTGTATAAGACTCAAATACCTTCTAACGAATATCCTATGATTTTATATGATTTTCATAAAATCAATACAACAACTATATTTTGATTTTCAAATAGCGTTCAAAGCTTCTGCACAACTGTTTTAATTCACCGTTTTGACCCATTTAAGAACTATATTTACTTCTTATAATTGAAGACAGTAAAATTGTGACAACTGGCAATTTTCCGTGTATCCTACAATATTAAACAGTAATTTATATCTTAATGACTGTGCCTGATTTGGATTAATGACATGAATGATTTTCTGATTACTTTCATATACATACAAGTGCATCACATGTTGCATGATTTCTTATCATTATTGCATGCAACACAATATGGTTCACCTAATGCACAAAACAAATTTAGCACAGTTATCAGACAAACTAGAAGTACCGATGGGAGTTCAGTACTCAGACAGACATGATGTTAAGACACAGAATGAGGCCGAAACCAAGAGTTACACTAGAATAGTGTGTAGGAAAGTAGGGATCACAAAACTGTCTTCCGAATGAAAGTTTAAGTGCCGGAAAGTGCCTAAAACTCACAAAAACTGCAGAATTCTGCATAATTCAGCAAAAATCAGCATTTTAACTAGGGCAAATACCACAAAAAACCAATACACTTTCTGGTTTTTCTCACAAAAGTCCCTCAACTTATTTTTTGCATATAAAAGTCCCTTGACTTGTTAAATTTGAACATTATTGTGAAATGACTTATAATAGCCTATTTATTGCTGATGTGGCATAAAAGTAAAATATACAATGCTGACATGGACAATCTACGTGTCAAAAAAACATGAAAGCAAATTATTTAGACATTTGTTTTTTTTCCTCTTTATTATGTAGTTATTGTTGGGATTTTTTCTCCGTTTTATTCCTTTCATAAAAATATATTTTTGCGAACAAATGACAAAAAAACATCAATTGTAATCAAAATATTGGTTCAACTATTTTAAATATCATCACTAAAATCATCATATTCATTCGAATATGACTCCATCCTACAAAAGCATGCATATATAATCCATAATAAAAAAAAATTCGCTGATGTCAAATAGGATAGAAGTAATATTTATGTGGATGATATCTACTGAGAAAAACTAATAAATATTATAGTGAGTAAGCAAACTAATGGATACGAACTTAAAACTCAACAATTATGAGGAAAATATTAAAGGGTGATTTTGTTTAACACTGATGTCATCATCCACTTTCATGGTGGCTTCTAAAAACAATTTCATATCACATAAGATAAAACAACAAGAAATTGATTAAAAAACGAGTGTCATGCTATGTGGATTTTTTCCATGTAACCAAAACTACCGGGACAACCGGTTACCAATTCTCTTTTTTTTAAATAATCATAATAATGTTCAAATTTAATAAGTTAAGGGACTTTTATATGCAAAATATAAGTTGAGGGACTTTTGTGAGAAAATACAGAAAGTATATTGGTTTTTTGTGGTATTTGCCCTTTTAACTACAAAATATAATGCACAATTATGGTTTAATGGTCCAGAATGCTTTCCTAAGTGTCGGGAATCAAAACTGTCATAAAATCCTACATAAAGCACACTAAACTGCGCAATTTAGCACCTTAACGAACCGGTAACCAACCGAACAACCAGACACTACCCGAAACACCAAATTTTCACTAGAAGCATTGTTTTAGTGTTACGGAGCTAGTTATGTGTAACACCTCGTAAAAACTGTATCCAATGATGTGTTGACACGTGTAATAAACCCTAATAAAGTCAAATGTTGACTATGAGGGACTAATTTTGTCGAAAATCAAAAACCTTGAATATGAAAGGACTAAAAGTGTCAACATGCCAAACTTGTGCCTCTGATTGACCACACACGATGAATATATTCTTAAACGAGTAAACTGTCAGACGTATGAAGCCGTTTGTGAAAGAAATCGAAAGTTTACAAACTAAGGGGTTAAACGTGTCAACATGTTAATTCTTACCTCTGAGTGAACTTTTAATGAACCCGGGGCTTCGTAATGTTCGATTATACTCTCAAGAATAAGTGATAATAAATTCACAAGGTTTCGATATCGTTATGTATTAATTACGCAAACTTTCAAGAAGAAGGGTTAAAAGCGTCAACGAGAAGAAACTAGTGTTTTCGGTGATCGTTTAACGAAACCGGACCTAACGGTGTTTGATTATACTCCTAAGATCACCTACAAATTAACTCAGAGGGTTAAAATTGCCTAAAATGAAAGATAATATGCATTAAAAGGTTCAGGGACTAAAAGTGACAAGTTTAAAACTTGTTTGCTGAAGTTTTGGGTGGTGGCATCCCGTGACCCCTACCCCTGTTCCTGTTGCGTGTGGCGACGGCCTTGTTTCGACAGAATAGTATGGACAGCTGGAGGTTTATTACTTGCAGCCCACGCATACCACTCTCTCACTCACAAACTCGAAAACAATGGATCATAGCTGGTTTTTAACATCTGGTTTAATACCTGGGATGATCTTAGGAGCTCCCTAACACATGGCATGATCCAAGAACACCTCCTTCAAGTATAAATAGAGGCCTTGAGGTGCCTCATTCCTTGCACCTTTAAAAATTCTTCTTATCTTCCTTACTTGGAGATTCCTGATCATAAAGGAGACTCCCTTCAGTTATCTTTGAAGCTAGGACCTTTTTGTAAGTGTTCCTACTTTCTCCTTTCAGTTTTTAAGCTTCAAAGACCGAAAAGTCAAAGTTCTGTTAAAAGGATTTGACTTTCGGCTTAGACCTTATTGGTCCAGCCATTGTTCGCAACAGACATGGGTACGCTATCGTAATTAGGTAGGTGTTAATCCCTTAAAAGGGCACCTCCTAAGAATCACGTTTGCTTGGTCAATTGACGAGTCAACATAATGTTGCTTTAAAAAGTCAACGGGTCAGTTTTTGAATTAATTGCGATATACGTTTAGAAGTATTCTAAACTATGTTTTATCATTTAAACAACTTGGTAATAATTATTAGAACATGTGTAAACATGTTCGGCTCGTCAATTCCAGTTTTAGGGTCGGTTCGCAACCGAAAGTCGTGAAGTTTGATTTCTGCGTTGACTTTCGATTATGAACCGAATTAGATTAGTTTGTCACTGATTTTAAGTTCCGTTATGATCGTAATATAATGTAGCATAACCCTATAAGGTTATATTACACGATCATACTAGAAATCTAAGTTTTTGTACATGTTTCGTTAATATGCCATACTTTGACCGTTATGCCATTTTTAGCAAAAATAAGGTTTTAGACACCAATAAGCCTTCAAACAACTTAGGTACTGATATGTTAACATGTTTGACATATTTTGATGTTACAAACCTGATCATAAACTGAGTTTGCGTGAAATATCGTAATTTATGCTTTAAATTGACCAAAATGCCCTTTATGCGCGTAGATCGGTTTTAAGCATAATTTTTCAAACCAAACTCATTGCTTACTGATTTAATATCATAATTAGGATAATTTGGGATGTTCATTCAGTTTACAAACTGAGTTTACACATACGTACTTGAATTACGTCCTTAAATGACGATAATGCCCTTTTTGCACCTAAAATGGTTTAAAAGCGTAATTTTCATACAAAACCTTTTTACTACTGATATGTTATATTAATTAACATAATTGGGTCATATAGACCTGGTCATAATATCAATTTTCCTTAAACATCGCACGTATCGTCATTTAACGATTTTAACGCTGTTTCGGTGCGTAGTATGGTTTTAAACCATAACTACCAAGCAAGACTTGTTACCTACTGATTTTATAAATCATTTTAAATATTTTTTTAACATTAGGTATATAATGTAAACTCAGATTCCCAAATTAGCCTTCCAAACTATGTGTGAAATTACCAAAATGCCCCTACGGAGCATAGTTTGGTTTTAAATTATAAAACACACATATGTTTGATAACCTACTGATATTATATCATAAATAAAATGTATTTATAGAATATTTATGTTCGTAACATCAGATTGTACATAAGTTTCTTTTATACGTCGTAAAATGACCAACACGCCCTTATGAGGCATAGTTTGATTTTAAAACCTTAATAGGCATACAAGTTGATATCCTACTGATATTTTAACTTGTTTAAAGTATATTGGCGTATGGAACTTGTCCATGAATCATCAGGTTACTCGTTATTGCTTATACGCATACGGTTAGGCTTACGTAAGTTTACCGAAACGAGTTAAATCTTATCATTTCTACTTCAAAATCCAGAATGTATTTAGTTTACCCATATTATATAAGTCTTCATACTTGTTGGGTCTGAATTACATTCCAATCAGGTCATCGCTTAATCTAGCGTTTTATATCGTAAATCCTTCTTTAAACTAACCGGTCTAAGTTTACAACTTAAATAAGACCCGTTAGTAATCTAATAGGATAATAAAAACCTTCGTTCCAGATTAGGAGCCCTGGTAAAAGCTACTTGCACTAGTTTGAGTACATTATACGGCTGAGTAGATAAATCTTGCAATTAAAAGCTCAGGTAAATACTTTTAACTTATTTTCCCTTATACGGGCTTGGGATATGGTAAAATATATTACCACTTGGTCGGGTATGGAATCATTAATCGAATAGTGGTTAATTCACTGACATAAGCCGTTTTAATCTGTATTGTTTGATAGATAAACTTTTGGGGGTTAATACGATTGTGTCCTGGATATCCTCGGCTCATTTCAATTGTAAATGGCCACGACTAAAGCACGGGGTGTAGGCATACACCTGACAGTTGCGTCCGTGGGATTATATTATTGGTGTGTCGGCTTCTATCCCGGGCCCTGAACGTACGACAAACATGTAAATCTGATACAAGATTATTTTTATTTAATTTCCACAAGTTATAAAAGATTTTATGCCTTGTGCATCCAAACCAATTTTATAAACACTTTACAAAAGACTAAGTGACAGGTACTACTCGTAATTGGCTGGAAGCTTCTGGGCGTTAAGTAGAGGATCTTGCAAGTCCGTAATGCCTTATGTCTGTTGAACATGTTGTGTATTTGATTAGATTCCGCCTGTGCATCTAATATTACAAGCTCGTGTATAATTATCATTTCATTATTTTCTGACAATTGGGTTTGTAATAATATTTTATATTCCAAGACTTTCACTGTGCTATAAACTGTGTATGTTTGTCAATGATGATATCAACTACATCACGATACTCCCCTCTGGGCCCATCGGGCTGAGCTGTAAATTTTGGGGTGTGACATTATGGTCACCGAACATCATAACATATCCTTTAAACACAAAACACCTAACACACTAACTAATTCCCTTAAAACCTAACTAGATTGCTAACTAAAGATTAGAACTCAACTAACACCCCCCCTCCTGATTCACGGTTTAACAAGGTGGTCCCACCACCTTGATTTCTTTTAATTGTTTATTTGATTTGTAAAGTTCTTTGGAAACACATTAGCCATTAGTTAAACCAATGTTGGAAGAACATTATTTAAAACCATAAGACTTAACCTGTTTCTCATTTCATCATCTTCAAACAACTCTCACTTCCCTTCTTCTCCTTCTTGTTCACGGCCACAACACACCCACATACAACCTCCATTTTCATCCAACACTCAAGCATTCCAAGGTGATCTAGAGGTGCAAGGAACATAGTTAAGAAGCTTGGAAGCCTTGGAAGTTGAAAGACCATCTCCTAGAGCTTTTATCCACCTCCTTCATCATCATCTTCATCTTAGTTTCTTCCCTAGCCATAGAGCAAGTAGTAAGCTCCCCACAACTTGTTTTTACTTCTAATTTTAGTGGTTAAAAGGTTATGTAATATGTTAATCTTATGAATCTCAAAGAAACATGAAGATGATCTTTAACAAAAAACTTAATAACATGAAAATCTAAGTTGTTTTAGTGTATGTATGAAACTTGTTTGTTGATTTCTTCTGATTATGATGTTGATCATCATAAGAAGCTTGCTAGATGATGATTAAACACATGATCTAGCAAGTATAAGGATGGATCTTGAGAAAATCATAATGATCATCCTTTATGTTAATCATGAACTTGAAAATGAAGTTGTTTTAGAGTATGATGATTATTTGTACATGTTGCATGTCTTGAAAATGAATGATTTCAAAGATAATATTTTCAAGAGAACAAAGTTTATTGCAAGATTAACATGATCATGGTTTTTAAAGAAATTAATCATGTTTGAAGTGTTAAAACAAAGTTAGAAGAGTGTTGGTAACAAGAAAAATACAAGCATAATTATTTTTAGAAAATCTTCATACAAGTTGTAAAGAACTAAAATTTACAAGAATGAGTTTTATAAACTATAAACCATGTTTTTAGAGGTAACTAAACTTACTAAACAACTTGTGAAGTTACTACAAATTTTTACAAACTATCAAGTTCATGACATAGTGTAAATTGCATATTTTTGGCTCATGGTAAGTCTTGTTTAAATTGTTGATGATTGGTGATGAATTTTAAAAAAAGAAAATGATATGCCTTTGAGCATGTAAACCTCCATTTTTAAGGGGAAACTATTGCAAATTTTTTGTAAAAATTAAACACTTAGAAAAACATTTTTAAACAAGTGTTTACAAGTAAATTTTGATCATGGTTTTCATATAAAAACTTGCCATAATTTTTATTACGAAAATTACAAATTTTGTAGGTTGATTTTTGATAAATAAAAATGACTAAGTACATATTTAGGAAAATATATATTTAGAAGTCACAAATTGTGTGCTACTTGTATATAATGTGTATTAGTTATATTATTTTAGGAACTTGAAAATAATATAACGCACCAAAATATCAAAAATTGTAATACAAAATATTACCAAAAATCCCAAGAAAACAAATATATAAATTATACCCGAATATTGGACAAACCGGACAAGGACTATGGACTATAAATATATATTCCGAAAATAAATTCATATTTCCACAAATGTGTTAAACGGTATTTTGAAAACCGAAGAAACGGTAAAATAGGGATTTTTATAACTATTACAAAATATATCATATTTTATTAAGTGGAAAATATATTATTTTGAGTGGAGGAAAATATATATTTTCTTAAACAATTTGAAGAAATATTATTTTTGAATGAAGAAAAATATATATTTTCTTAAACAAGTTAAAAATATATTATGTTGGGTGAAAGGTAGAAATATACATTTTCTAAAGTTAATCTTAAAAATATATATTATTTTTGAGAATCATATGAAGGTATACTTATTTTTGCCAAGAAAGATTTATAGATATTTTTCTATAAAAATCCTCTTAAAATATATATTTATTTTAAGAATATAAATTTGGTGATTTTTAGTTGTCTAAAAATATATTCAGGAAAAATTAAATACAAAATTAAGTATAAAGATACTTAATAAATACAAGAAAATGCGTATTCTCGTACGTACAAATAAACACCAGAATACGCCACCAATACTTGGCAAAATACACAAGTCTAAAAATATACAAGTATAATTATACTCATACTTGGGAAATATTCATGAAGGAATTACAAAACGAAATAAGTCAAAAATATATTATCTTAACAAATATTCCAAATAATTGATAAATATAATTTAAGTTAAAAATTATTATTTTAACTAATAATTATATACTTGGGAATTATAAAATGTATATCAAAGACGTAACTCAAAATATACTAAACAAACAACTGAGACTAAGAGTCGTTACACGACCTAGCCGTCTAATAAAACATAGTACGTGTGTAGGTAGTTGTACGATCAGTGGAAGGGAGCTTTGAGTTACTAGATAGATGAACGCAAATCAGTGAGTTCATGTCCCCCCTTTTCTTTTAACTATTTTCAGTTTTATAACTTCGGGGGTGAAATACATGTTTCAATGTTCAAACGTTTACAAATGGTATGGTTAGTTAAGGAATGAACTGTTAGATCATGTGAGTGGTGGGCAGGACACTTAAGACCATTAATCCTTGTATAAGGACCGAGGGGCATGAGTGGTAGATCTATTTGGGTGTTGTGAGCCCCATCCATGGGACCGGGAGTTGGCCCATGTGGTGACTACGTCGTCCCCGCCGGGTGGCCCGGTACGAAATCCGCAAAGGTTTGAGCCTTCCTGCACCATTGCACACATATTAATGACCTTGTAAATCATTAATTGATCTGTTCATAGACGATTTCATACCGGTTTACAAAGGCATACTTATAATGATTACAAGCTTATACGAGCGCGCATACAAAAACACTTGAACTCGCTCAACTTTTGTTGATGTTTTCAAATTACATGTATTTCAGGAAACTAATATGGATCTGGAAGCATTTCAAAGGTTTGAAGAATTATTTACAAGAAATGATGTCATCCTGTTTTGGAGGGCTTGAATTGTGTATCTTATCCTTGATAAGACACATGAATCAAAAGCCTTTTTTTAATGTCTTTTGTTTTCAAAGTCCGTTATGGAACTTAATACATTTGGTTGGCTTGTAAGTTAAACTTGAAGTTGATGGTTGGTACTAAAAAATTTGGGTTGTATTATTTTGAAACGTATTAATAGATGAACATCATGGTTTTAATCATATAATAGTTTGTTATAATTGAATGCAATGATATTAAGCAAGTCACACATCATACGCTTCCGCAAAAGTCAGGGTGCGACAAAAAATTACTCCATAAGCTTTTTGAAAGGTATAGAACACCCAAATCGGATAAACGGTTGATTTTATATGATGTTTTAATATTAGTCAAAATCCGTATAAAAAACTATGGAAATCATGTTTAGGCCCCTTTCAAGTACGACCCAAACCATCAAATGCAACTTCTTTCTATGGCTAAAACTCTTGGAAATGGTTAGAAACCTATAACACAATGAATATAGGTTAAGAGACGTCAAAAACATCATCAATCTTAAGAAATCATCATATGAACCCAAATTTTTTTACCATCCTCTCAACTTCATCTTCTCAACTTAAACTTAGGCATTTCATCATACACCTTAAGTGCATAAAGTTCTAGCTTCTCATTTAGTTAGATTTATTAACCTCCTACACCCAATTTTTCATGACATTATGAGCATGCTTTCACTAGAGTCAATTCATTCATGAACACATGTCAACCAAGATCATCACTCTTGACTAATTTACATAATATAATTTTGGGTTCTTCATTCTATGATAGAACCCATTTCATAATACACTTGAATGATCATATAAACAAGTTATGGAGAAAAATTTCATACAATTATCAATTAAGACTCTCATAGTTGCTCTTACATACATCTAATCACATCTTAAAGATGAACACCTCTTTAAGACCTTCTAATTTCATGGATTCCTCCAACTAGAGAATTTCATAAATCATGAAATTAAAATATACCTTGTGTTAGGATGAAGTATTACTTATCAAAACTTCAAACATGCACTATAATCACTTCGATTTCAATTTAAATTGAATAATTTGAGAAGATTTTCAAGAACAAGGGTTCATCCCGTCTTACAATCTCTCTGTACGCACACACACACCTACATGTGTGTGTTTTATGTGTTAATTTGTCTTATAATAAAAACTAGTTTCCAATTGTTCTGTGTAATCCCTCATGTAAGGTTTTGTAATAAAAGGGCCACAATTCATTGATTCAATACTTAACAGCATAAACTAGGTTAATTGTTCCTAGTTATTATTGTATCAAGTTAAAGATGTCACAAATTTTAAGTGACCCTATACATCTATATACACACACACACACACATATATATATATATATATATATAATATTTTTTTGGGTGTTACATCAACTTATTTAAAAACCATACCCTTATTCTAATCAAAATTCTATCAAACATTTAATCAAATACCTGGTAGGCAAAAGCTAATAAAAAAAACCAAGGAGATAAGTTGAGAAAAGTAGCTTACATTTGCAGACTAAATCACCACTTTGTCACAGAATTTAACAACTAAATCACGAACCTGAGGATCAACAATCGGAATTAAATATAATCAATGAGCATATATGGGATGCCTTGAACCAAGTTGATGGTGTTGCAGTTGCCATTCCCTTTACTCGCTCCCTTTACTCGATGAAGGATAACAATTGATCTGTTTGAAGCTCCGATTGACCTTAGCCTCTCGATTGTACCTCAAATTCTCATATAAGGATGATGGTTTCTATGGATGAGTCGACCACTATAAGTGAATTGTGTACTTTTTTATGGGAACGATGAATTGCAGAGATACAGACTTTTTATTAATGGGGTTGTTGAAGAACACTGGTGAATTAGAAGATAGGAGAAAAGATAAACCGTGGTTAAGTGCATAGTTTTAGGGGAGATTATAACCTCTACCAACCGCTACCTCTAGAATAAAAAAATGAATTTGAACAGCTAGGTTCTATAGTTGAAGACTTTAGAGGGCTCAGATTTTTTTTTTTTTGAAACTCAACTTTCATTACACACAAAACCAAAGCCCTCACAACAGAGCAAAGAAGCAGCCTACAAGAAACCAAAAATTACATGTTGAACTTAGGGTGGGCGGTGTGGTTTGCGGGGACTTCATCGGGGATGGGGAGTCACCGATCGGTGACCACACCGCGTTGATGATTGGTTTCGGTGAGTGGGTATTCGGTGAGCAAAATCGGTGTATAGTCACCGAATGTGATTGATGAGAAAGGTGTGCCCATTTTTTACCGTTGCATTTTTTTGACCATTGCTTATCTTTTCGACCGTTGCATATTGACATTGCATAATTTTTTTTGACCGTTCCATATTTTATATAAAACCCACAATTTTCAATCAATTTAAAACACACAACTCTTTCAAAACATCTCTCTTTCTACACCCACAAACACCATGGATAAACAAAACAAAGGTGAACCAAAGAAAAAAAAGGTTCCGCTAGCCGAGGATCGGATTCAAGAAAAAAGGTTTCGCAAACGAGACAAGGTGATTTTAGAGGTCCAAGTGCACCGGTTCAAACCTCCTACGGATATTCACCAACCTCTCAACCTCAATTTTTTACCACCAAACTTCACAACCAACTTTTTTTAGCACCCAACCTAATTTTCCACCACAAATACTTTCACACCCAAGCTTCATAACCGAGTTCGATCCATTTGCATTTAGGACCCGCCAATTCAATCACCAAGAGAGAATGTCGAGCGCCCACTTCCTATCTACGATGAAGACCAAGATTTAGAGGTTGTCCCTGAAACACAGCATTTGGATGTAGATAGTGGCGAGGACGAAGACGAATATGAGGATGAAGACGATGATATTGGTGAAGCAAGTGAGCCGAAACAAAAAGGAGTCAAGGCGGAGCGTCAAACTTGGACGAAAAAACATGAAGAGGCCTTAGCCAAGGCACGGGTTCATTGTTCTTTAAATAAGAAACAAGGAAATGCACATAAAGGGGACCATTTTTGGAAAAAAGTTCTCGACCATCACAACGAAACGGTCGGCGGAAGTACTCGAACAGTTCATCAAGTATGTTCAAAATGGATGCCTATGTTGACTAAGATAAACGACTTCAACGGTCTTTGGCATTAAGCGGTAATATTTTATTTGAACATTTAAAATATATTTTCCATAACATTGTTTATGTTTAATTTTTTTTTACTTTATATTTGTTATCTATGTAGGATCGTATTCATGGTAGATGGTGTAGTGACCTCGACGTCATGAATAGGGCTTTAAGTGATTTCAAACCCAAATATCCGAGTGGTTTTCAACATATTGAGGCATGGAGCTCGTTCGTAAACATGACAAATTGGCACCGGTACCATTGTTGGGTGAAGATAGTGGAAGTTCGGGACAAAAAAAGAAAGTCGTCCAATTCGAATAACTACAATACGGGTACATCGGGAACTGAGTCACCGATCGATATACCGGACATAAACGTAGACCCCTCACCAACAAGACAAAAAAAGAAAGAAAAGAGGCCCGCAACATCATCAAATGATAGCCAAGAGGCCCTCACATAGAAGCTCACGCAATACACTCTTATGAAAGAAGAAGAAAAAAAACACGGGCGATAGAGTTGACGAATATAAGAAAGAAATGCGAGGAAGACACCATAGCGTTAGTCGCGGAACAACACGAGGCGGTGAAACAACTTATGTATGATCGAGATTTGAAGACATTTACTGAGCCACACGACCATGCTCCACCCGAGATGTTGCCGTTTATTTTGGTGAGGAAATGAGATATCGCAAAAAAATATAATTAGCCATGCAATTTCTAAATATTATGTTTATTATGGTTTATTTTTTTAGTTTTAAATGTAATGTGTTTTTTTAATTAAATGTACTTTTATTTAGTTTAAAATATGTTTTATTTATTTATGCATAGTTTATAATTTCTAGAAAATAAAAAATATATAACTCAAACACCCTAGAGTGATTAACCATATCTAGTGATTGAGTGCAAAATGGGGAGTGGAATGGGGAGTTGACATGGCAAAATATTATTGGGTAGAGAATCACTCAATCACCCTAGAGTGATTAACCATACCCCCCACCCTTATACAGAGGGTGATTGCACCACTCCTTCCAATCCAAATCTATACATTTTTTTCTATACTTAAACCACAAAAAGCTATAGGATTTGATCGACTCAATTATATCTCCACTGTTACCTTCTTTCCTTGAAAAAACCTTGTCATTCCGCAGATTCCAAATACTCCACGTAGCTATTATAATAATCCCAAGGACGACTTCAGCCTTCTCCTTACTAATCTACAGCTCCTTATGAATCTCCATAAGATCTTTGAACGAGAAAGCGAATATGGGTGGCAGTTTGCACCAACTACTAACAAAATGCCACACCACCGTAGCCGTACAGCAACCCGTGAAAATATGATCTACTGTTTTTCCCCGCAGTACACACAATTTTCTTCCTCCACCATGATGTTTCTCCTCATAAGCCCAGCTTTCGTAGGAAGCCTATTAAGAGTAGCTCGCCACGCAAAAATATTACATTTCAAAGGCAACCACCTGCACCAATCAATTACCTGGTTTCTGCTATAATCCTCGTTATGAATTAAAAGCCTCTTGACCGACTTCACAGAGAATTCGCCCGACTCCTCCCCCAACCACTCCCACTCGTCCTTAGCCTCCAAAATAGAGACCGATTGGAGAAACGCTTCGCGTTCCAGCCACTCCCGCATCTCGGCTTCAGATTCGGGCTCTCTCCACCAACGCCACCTCCACTCAATACCCTGCCCAGACTTGTTCACACAGTCACTAATTTTGCAGTCCTTTTCCTCCTCTAAATTAAAAAGGTTTGGCCACCTCTCTTTAAGAGGCTCATTGAAAGCCCACTGATCTATCCAGAATCTAATATCTACACCATTGCCAACCTTTCCTTTGATGAAATTGTGAATCCTCTGACCCGCAACCTTATACTTTTCCTCCAATCTGATGATATTATTCCAGCAGCCATTTACCACCTTATTAGATGGTAAAAAAGACCACCTTTTATTATTACCATGGCAAGCCACTACTACCCTTTTCCACAGACTTTGTTTTTCCGTTCGAAACCTCCAAACCCATTTAGACAGAAGAGCCAAATTAACGTCTTTGAGCTTGTTTATACCCCCCCCCCCCATATTTATAGGACTCGTGACCTGCTCCCACGCAACCCAATGAATTTTTTTATCTCAATAGAGCCGGACCAAAGAAACCTTTTCATGATATTCTCTAAACCTTCCAAGACCGCCACCGGAGCTTTGTATAAGGATAGGTAATATATCGGCAAGCTTTCAAGCACGGATTTGATCAAAGTCACCCTACCCCCAATAGTGTATTATGAATGGTAGTGTAAATGAAAGTGCAATTGTCTAATATTATTAATGTATTATGAATGGTAGTGTAAATGAAAGTGCAATTGTCTAATATTATTAGTGTAAATGAAAGTGCAATAGGTAATATATTGCACTTTCATACGAGAACCAACTTTATTGCGAGAACCGCGAGAACCAATGTGAACATAAAAAAATACCTAAAAAATCTAAAAAACACATAATATTTTTTTAAAGAAAATCGCTATATTTCGTTACCAAAAAAAATCTTTCGAGTAACAATCAATGCACAAGTGCATATATATCATTTCTTGGATAAATTCCGTAATATATTACCCGTAGTAGACAAATGCACTTTCATTTACACTACCGTCCGTAATACACTACTTTTTACATTACCAATATTAAATTTGCACATGTGCATCATTATGTATAACAATGATATAACGTGTTTCGGTACAAAACGTTTGTGATTTTAAATGATGAAGTAGGCCCATATACATGTTTTTTGGTTAGTTATATCTAGTGGTTGATGGTTTGATTATATTTGTACTTTATGATGTAATATGTTGTTTGGATGGTATAAAGGGTGTTGATGTACATGTAATAAAGTGAAATATTGGTAATGGTATTGTATTATGGATGGTAGGAGGTAATGGTATTGTATTACGGATGGTAGGAGGTAATGGTAGTGTATTATGGATGGTATGATAGATGAAAGGGAAAGTGTATTCGAAGTAGTGTACTAAAACACGTTATAACATGTTCATACATATAGATACACATGTGTATTTCTAATATTGTTAATGTAAAAAGTAGTGTATTATGAATGGTAGTGTAAATGAAAGTGCAATTGTCTAATATTATTAATGTATTACAGAATTTGTCAAAGAAATGAAACATATGCACATGTGCATGGATAATTGTTACTCGAATTTTTTTAGTGATGAAATATAACTCGAATTTTTTTTTAATTTTTTTGGTTATATCTAGTGGTTGATTACATTTGTCACTTTGTGATGTAATATGTTGTTTGGATGGTATAAGGGTGTTGATGTACATGTAATAAAGTGAAATATTGGTAATGGTATTGTATTATGGATGGTAGGAGGCAGTGTTGTAAAAATCAGAATTAATCGGCGCCTAGGTGCTAGTCGGGCATTGACTGATTAATTTTGAGCTAGTCGGACCATTAGTTGGTAGTCGGTCCAAGTCGGTGCAAGGCGGCCTGATGTGTGCAAAATGCAACATATAAATTACATCAATTGTGGCATAAAACTAACCCTTTTTTAGTACTAATGTTGGAAAAAGTCTGTTTTTGTCTTCCTTTTGTATTTTCAGGATTCAATGAGCTCAAATGAACAAAAGAAGCAAAAAGGCAGCTAAATCTAACATAAATACAAGAAAAGGGATAAACGTGGCATGCCCGACCCCCTGACAGCATCTTCCCAAGCAAAAACAAGAAAACAGGAGGCTGAACACGCCTCGTGCTCAATGAGCACGGGGGCGTGCCCAAGTGTCTGCAGAAAAAGACAAAGTTGTAGAAGCTTCTATCATCCACCACGGGGGCATGCCCAGCGGACAGGGGGCCGTGGTCAACTCTAAGATTCACAGAATCTGGGGAAATCTTGATAGTACAGATACGCTTCTGCACACGGGGTCGTGCCCAGCGGACACGGGGGCGTGGTCAACTAATGCAGATAAACTGCAATTAATGAAGAATGAGAAGGAGGATGGACACGGGGCCGTGCCCGAGCTGTTGTTCATGCTATAAATAGGGGTGCTTGGCTCATTTGCAAACCATCCCTTGGCACACCACCTCTCTCACACTTCACCCACACTCCACCACCACCACAACACCATCATCCAGCACCATCATCCATCATAGAGTGTGTGAGTCGTCTCGGGATCCAAGATTGATCGTAAGAGTTCTTGACAATCAAAGGCCATGTTTGCCTAAGTCTCTTACATCACTTGGTGAGGACAAGCATTTAGTGTAATACTTTTTATTTTTAATCTTTTCGTACTTTTTATTTGGTTATGTATTAATGACTTTAATAACTAGTTTTATATGTTGAAGGTGATTCTTCCTTATCATTTGTCTGTGGTGTCTTGGCATTATTTTACTGTCTATATAAAATAAAAGATTTACACCATTCATATCTCCACGGTCTATATGGAGATATGTTGGCTACCTGGTCGGGTGTTAAGGGAATGGTTTGGTAAGAGTCTTGCTATTGTTCAGTCCAGTGTATAGATCCTGCAAGGACCTGGGTCAAATTTAGTAGGACCTCCTTCAATACCCAATGGTATTGGATGGAGGGGGTCCAAACTCTTTGATCCCCTCATATGTAAACTACTATTAAAACTTTAACCCGGCTACTTAGGACTGTATCCCTGCTGACTCAAACTACTTAGCCGAGGGTAACGTCACGTTCAAAAGAGTGGCCTACCACAATATGCATTAATAACTTAATTAATTATCTTTCAATAATCCGACCCTTTAGGATTGTATCCTTGCTGACTCAAACTACCGGGTTGAGGGTAACGTCACTTTCAAAAGAGAGGCCTACTACAATAACTAAGATAATCTCTTAAAAAGTGCAAAAAATGCGGAAATAATCAAAGGTTACACTAAAGGCGAGTCGGATCAAAGTGATTCATCTTGTCTATTTGTTTTTATCTATTTTATTTTTATTTTCAGCATTTTAGTTTTATTTTCTATTTTAAAACCTTTTTCCTAAATTTTTGATTTGGTTAGACGTTGAGGATAAACCGGTATTAAAAGCTCTTGTGGCCTTAGACGACCTCGGTATCCTACCAACACTATACTACGCTCACGATGGGTGAACTTACCCATATGTGTATTTGGTGTTAGTAAATATCGTGTTTTATAAATTTAAAACTTGACTAAAGTGGTTAAAAAAGGGCTAAAAATATACATAAAAATATTTCACACCACACGCGCATCAAGTTTTTGGCGCCGTTGCCGGGGACACAAGGATTTTAAGAAAGCTTAAAATCGACGGCCTAATCAGTTTTTCAATACTTTTTCAAAACGCGCGCACATTTTTCTGCATTTTAGTTTAGTTTTGCATTTACAGTAACCTGAACACGGGGTCGTGCTGCATATTTTTCATAAAAACACCCAGATACAGAGTCTGAACACGGGGTCGTGCTCACTGAACACGCCCCCGTGCTCAACGAAACCAGTAACCTTTAATTCAAACGCCCAGATACAGAATCCGAACACGAGGCCGTGTCCACTGAACACGGGGTCGTGTCCGGCCTCTGTTTCCGTTTTTATTTTTGTTTTCTGGTCTCGAGACTTTTTTGTGGTCTGCTGAGTGATTCTCATGGATCAATACTCAGGAGGCTACAACTACACCTATGAGGAGGATGATTATAGGGAAGACTATTGCACTAATTGTGGTGACCCGCACTCGGTACAATATTGTGACTTATTTCAACCATCCACTTCATACACCTACTATGAGGAGCCCAGGTACGAGCCATCAACATCATACACATCCTATGAAGACCAAAGGTATGAACCTTCTCCTTCATACTCATATTTTGATGAACCAAGGTATGAGCCTTCATACTCATACTTTGAGGAACCAAGATATGAGCCACCACCTTCGTATACTTATTATGAGGAACCATGGCGTGAACAACCCACCTCATATGAGTATTATGAAGAACAAAATTACGACCCTTATCCATCATATACTTACAATGAAAAACAATGGTGTGAACCATCTACTTCCTATGAGTATTATGAGGAACAAAGGATCGACATCCGGATTCAAGCTTTGAAAATCCCGATCCTTACTCTATCGCCGACGTGACCGATAGGATATTAGAACACCTTAAAACTATCGAGCGTTACATAAAAGAATCTCGCGCAAGGGAAGAGGAGTCCCGCGCAAGAGAGGAATTAAATAAAGAAGAAATAGTTGAAAGTGTGAAAATGGAAGAACAAATAAGTGAAAACCGACACATGAGTTAAACAACGAAAAAGGTGAGTCCGACAACGTTAAAATTCAAGAAGAGTCTAATTTTGAAGAAATTAATCTCTTGTCACCTTCCTTTGAAAATCGTTGTTTAGTACCCACTCATGCTAAGTTTTTAAAAGAGTTAAACACTAACACTAAAATTGACGAAACAGTAAGCATTAACTTAACAAATGATCAAACCTCGCTAATAAAAGAAGACCCATTTGAAATCAACATTACACCGGTTCCATGTTTTTTTCAAAACTCCTTTATTAGTAATATAACAATTGATAAAGATCTTTGTGTTAATATAATGCCAAACTACATTTTCGAAAAATTAAGTATTAGTGATTTCTCTCCACTTCAAATACCCATTTTTCTATCCAATCGGAAAGTAATAAAATCAATCGGTGTAGTTGAGGATGCCTTGGTCCAAACAAATCAAATGGTAATCCCAACCGACTTTGTCATCCTCGATGATGCTCCTCTAGTGTTGGGACGACCTTTTGTAAAAACCCACGAAGCTTTGAAAAACCGGAAGTACAACAATCTATCAATTCAATTAGGGGCATTTAAAAGAAGCATCGATATTGAGCGTTCAATGAAATATCATTTCGGCAATAATGACCCCCTAATTGAAGATGAAGATGAACCACTCGATACAAGTGAAAAGATTGACCACTTTGTTGAAGAAAAGGTCGCCATAGAACAAACTTTCAAAGTTCTTGATCAAAATGAGCAACCAAATAAGGAGTCTCCTAAAGACCCACCTCTTGAGCTCAAAGAACTTCCGAAAGGTTTGGAATATGCTTTTCTAGAAAAAGATGGTAAATCACCTGTAATTATTTCGACTAAATTAGGTAGTTTAGAAAAAGAAAAATTAATTAAACTTTTGAAAAAACACAAAAAATGCGATCGCTTGGAAGCTTGTAGATATTAAAGGAATAAGTCCTTCCATGTGCACGCACAAAATGTTAATGAATGATGACTACAAATCAGTAATACAACCACAACGTAGAGTAAATCCAAATGTCCAAGAAGTGGTTAAAAACGAAGTCATCAAACTACTTGACGCCGGACTCATTTACCCAATCTCCGATAGTCCTTGGGTAAGTCCTGTCCAAGTAGTTCCAAAGAAAGGAGGTATGACGGTAATAACTAACGAAAAGAATGAATTAATACCAACGAGAACCGTCACAGGATGGAGAGTGTGTATAGATTATAGATGATTAAATGAAGCAACAAGGAAAGATCACTTTCCTTTGCCCTTCATTGATCAAATGTTAGAAAGATTATCCGGTCATAATTTTTGTTGTTTCTTGGATGGTTTTTCAGGTTACTTTCAAATCCTGATAGCACCCGAAGACCAAGAAAAGACAACCTTCACATGTTCCTATGGAACTTTTGTTTATCGACGCATGCCATTCGGTCTATCCAATGCCCTCGCAACCTTTCAACGTTGCATGGTAGCCATCTTCCATGACATGATAGAAAAGACAATGGAAGTCTTCATGGATGACTTTTCTATCTTTGGGGATTCATACGACCAATGCCTCGATAACCTTGAACGAATGTTATCCTGATGTGAGGAAACTAACCTCGCCCTTAACTGGGAAAAATGCCATTTCATGGTAACGGAGGGAATAGTACTCAGTCACAAAATCTCAAGCGAAGGAATGGAGGTTGATCGAGCCAAAATAGACACTATTTCTCGATTACCACCCCCATCTTCCGTTAGAGCTATCAGAAGTTTCTTAGGGCATGCCGGATTTTATATGCGATTTATCAAAGACTTTTCTAAAATCTCAAGGCCTCTAACAAAATTACTTGAAAAAGATGCCCCTTTCATCTTTGACAAGGATTGCAATCAAGCATTCTTAACCCTAAAGGAAATGCTAGTCAATGCACCTATCATGATAGCGCCTGATTGGAAATTCCCTTTCGAAATCATGTGTGATGCAAGTGACTTTGCAATTGGAGCTGTCTTGGGACAAAGAAAAGAAAAGCATTTTCACCCAATTTATTATGCTAGTAAAACACTTAACGATGCACAAGAAAATTGCACAACAACTGAAAAAGAATTACTAGCTGTGGTATTTGCTTTTGATAAATTTCGTTCTTATCTTGTTCTTTCTAAAACAATAGTCTATACAGATCATGCAGCCATTCGGTATCTCTTCAAGAAACAGGATGCTAAACCACGTTTGATTCGGTGGATTCTACTCCTCCAAGAATTTGATATTGAAATCAAAGACAAAAGAGGAGCAGAAAACACTGCAGCAGATCATCTTTCACGCTTAGAAGACCCAGCTTTGGAGGCAACAAGGGACGAGCAAATCAATGAAAAATTTCCAACAGAGTCCCTAGAAATGGTGGAATACAGAGAAGAACCATGGTACGCCGACTATGCTAACTACCTAGCTAGCGGTATAGTCGCAAAAGGTTGGCCACATCATCAAAGAAAGAAATTCTTTGCTAATGTAAATCATTATTTTTGGGAAGATCCTTATCTTTTCAAAATGTGTGCCGACCAACTCTCCGCCATTGTCATGAAGGTCCATACGGAGGACATCATGGTGCCGCTAGTACCGCACGAAAGGTATTTGATTCAGGATTTTATTGGCCGACCATTTACAAAGACGCCCAAAGTCTTGTCAAGACATGTGACGCTTGCCAAAGGACAGGTAATATTTCTTCCAAAAACGAAATGCCACAAAATGGCATTCTTGTTGGTGAAATCTTTGATGTGTGGGGACTCGACTTTATGGGACCCTTCCCACCGTCAAAAGGAAACAAATATATACTTGTGGCAGTAGATTGCTTGTCTAAATGGGCCGAGGCCGAAGCACTTCCAACAAATGATGGAAGAGTCGTGGTAGGATTTCTGAAAAAATTATTCTCTTGTTTTGGAATGCCTAAAGCATTAATAAGAAATAGAGGTACCCATTTTTGTAATCATCAACTCCAAAAAAATTTAACAAGATATGGGGTCTATCACCGGGTCTCAACAACATATCACCCTCAAACAAACGGACAAGCCGAAGTGACTAATAGAGGTTTAAAACGAATACTTGAAAAAACCGTAGGGTTAAATAAAAAGGAATGGGCCGATAAATTAGATGATGCTTTATGGGCTTTTCGAACTGCTTATAAAACAACAATAGGTACAACCCCATATAAGCTCGTCTATGGAAAAAGTTGTCATTTTCCAGTAGAAATAGCTCACAAGGCCTACTGGGCAATTAAAGATGTAAACTTAGATGTAGAATTTGCCGGTAAGAATCGATTGTGCCAATTAAATGAGTTAGACGAACTAAGGAATTATGCATATTCTAACTTCGAAATTTATAAGGAAAGAATGAAAATTTTGCATGACAAACATATTAAACCTAATGAATTTCGGATAGGAGATCAAGTTCTATTGTTTAATTCACGACTTTGATTGTTTCCTGGTAAATTAAAGTCTAGGTGGTCAGGACCTTTTTCCATCACCCATATTTTCCCACACGGTGCAGTAGAAATTAAATCTCGGAATGGCATTCCATTCAAAGTCAATGGCCAACGGCTGAAGCTCTATAAAGGATTCATTGAGGATGAGGAGGAAGAAATCTCGCTTCAAACGGTCGAATAATAAAAGCATCAACATCATACCTGGTAAGTTACGAACAAACGGGTTGACATCTAAATCGGTAAGTCTTCTAACCAAGTTTTGGGAAAACAGGGCACTCACACGAGCACTTAAAAAAAATTCAAAAAAAATCGCCCGGCACGGTGTCCGCGCAACTGTCGGGATAAAACCCCTTTTCCAAACAGATTCTTCATTTCCACACGCCCCGTTTCCCCGAAAACTCTCTGGTTGAGGCGATTTTTCTGCAAGATTTCAACGTCTCCTCTACTTCTAATAACATCAAGGTATGATTCTATCATCATTAGTAGTTAGATTAAGCATTTGCATGTAGTTAAAACATCAAAAATTTGGGGAAAATCTAGGGTTCTTGAACTTCATCCGGATCGAACCTCAAATTTTTGCATAATTCTGTTAGCATTAGTTTAGATTCATGTTTTAGGAAGTAAATCCACATGTATTGTTCATAGATTTGCCCGATTTCTCACAAAAACCCCAAACCCTTGTTTTTGAACCGAAAAAGATAAAATCGAAGGGGTAGACGGTTTGTTTTGGGAAAAACGGCACTTGGGGTTTCATTTTCAGGGAAAACCGCCCCTACTGGACCAAAAAATTTCAAGTTTTCAGACCGGGATGAAAAATGGAATTTTTGGGAAACAGACGCCTGTACACGGGGTCGTGCTCGCTGAGCACGGGGGCGTGTCCAGCCATTTTCTGACCAACATGGGGCGTGTCCACTGAACACGGGGTCGTGTTCAACCAACTGTTTTCAGTTTTCTCCGAAAATTTCACTGTTTCATGCTAATTGTTTGGTGTTTCCTTTCAGATGTCCAAGAAATTCACAAGGTTCAATGCAAATGAGTTGGATGCTAAAGTAAGATACGATGTACTTCGAACCAGACCGGAGGAATACCCACGACAAGTGTGCATGGATCTTTTAGCAACAGTGAACCAGCTTGACCGGTTTAACAACCTAGTCACCGGCCCACTAAGAGCCGCCCTAACCACTCGACTTCGCTCAGTCCACGAGTATAATTTGGAATTCTATAGCACATTCGTATTCAATTCAAGAGCCGACCCATTTAATAATGATGGGGTAGAATTCAGATGTGGAGGGACTAGGTACTCTATCTCGATGGCGCAGTTTGGGTCGATAGTTGGGTTGTATGCGAAGGAAGATGTGGGTAATGAAGAAAACACCGGAGGGTTACGTGAATTATCAGAAAACGAACGCCAAGCCGCATGGGCTCAAATAGGAGAAGGGCACTACAACCCAAGTAGCACTAAGTGCACTAAGTTGAGGGACCCTCTTTACCGTTACATTCATCGGGTCCTCGCTTACTCTCTTAGCTAAAGGCATGATAGCGGTGGCGTTGTAGGGTTGAGAGATCTGGTGGTTCTTCATTGCATTCATACCCGCAGACACCTCGATGTTCCGTACCTCCTGCTCCGAAACATGCATTGGAACCGGCTCGCTACTCCACCAACCCCTATCTTCTTCGGGGGATGGATATATCGTCTCTCCAAGCATTTCGTGAACATGCCCAGATCTTTCCAAAAGAGCCCATGGTCGAGAAGAGTGGACAAACACATCTGCCGCTCCATGAACTTGATTTATGAAGCCGAAGACGGGACGGTTAGCTTCCAAAGAGTCCAGGGGCATGCATGGAACCCGCAAGAGGCACTCCTCCTTCATGCTCCACAATTCCAACCACCTCCTCAATACCAATACCAACCCCATGGTGATCCGGGCCAATCCTCCTCACAAGGAGGCGGTTTTCCTAATTTTCAAAGCTTACATGACTTATTGCAGGAAAACCTCATGTGCACCAGGAACACCTATAACTTGGCCAGCAAAACGTACACCCGGGTCAGAGCGATTGAGAGAAACATCTCCGACATTCAGGATGACATTGGGAACATCCGGGAGTACATGGCGGGGCACGGAGGATGAGGTGATGATGAAGACGAGGACATGGACTAGGCGGGAGGAGCGGAATTAGGAGCAGCTGGTTGGTGATCCCACAGGTTAACCCTTTTTTTCTTATGAACAATTTCTGGCCTGCGTGCCGTGTGTTGAACAATTTACTTTCCTTTAACTCTTTTTAATTTCTGCATTTATTTTTCTTTTAACTTTGTGGTTTGGATGATTGAACAATGGTAATTTAGGATGCTTGCTATGGTTTGGTGTAGTTTTTATTGATAAAACAGGTACATACGAGGCTTAGAGCACTAAACATTAGTGCTACTAAAGCCGAGACAGCAAAACCGAAGCCAGAAACCTGTTTTTCAACCTTGCAGTTTGTCCACACGGGGTTGTGTTCAGCCAACACGCCCCCGTGCCCACTACCCCAGACCTGCTATTTGTTTAATTCTGCAGATTTTTGCCAGACACGGGGCCGTGCTCAGCCGACACGCCCCCGTGTCCACCTTCTGTAAGTTTTCGTTACTAGAACTCTGACCACGGGGTCGTGTTCATCCGACACGTGGCCGTGTCCAGACGCCCAGTAACATAATTTTTTGCTTTTTCACACACTTTTACACATTCAATCAACCTAAAAACTTATTTTTGGGACACATTGAGGACAATGTGTAATTTAAGTGTGGGGGGATGCTAAACCTTGAATTTTTTGCAAGTCCTAATCACAAGCCTTACACAAAACTCTATTGGAACCGCTAATCACCCCAAAGTTTTTTCAAAAAAAATTTTAATTTTTTTTACTTGTCTTGAGTTAAGTTGGGAATTACAAGTTTTAAAAAGGTTATGTTTTTATAAATTTACAACCAATAGCGTCGTGATAAAAAAGAACCAACATAAGAAAATTATGAAACGGCATGACAAATCTAATATAAAATTTGATTATATATACTTGATCACATAAAAACCCATTCCCACAAAAAGTGAGTTTTGAGTCTTTATTGAGCATACAAATACATATCTTTAAACTAATTACTCATTTTTCGTTTCTTGTGTGAATAGCCGCTTGGTTTCTTACGACTCTAGAACTTGCCACGACAATACATTCCCGGTCCTTACCAACTTAAACCCAAGTAAGTAAATGACGGAGGCATTAGGACTAACCATTTTTATTTCTACACCATTATTTTTCTTTTTTTTTTACCACCTACCCAAAATCCCCCTAGTTAACCCCTTTGAGCCTAAACCTTTTCATTTCTTAACCCAAAACAAACACCCTTTTACACACCAAAACCTTTTTCATTTTAAACCCTTTATTTTAGTAACAAAGCTCGGTTTTCTTATGACTTCTTTATCAAAAAAAAAATTATGATGATGAAGCCAAAAATAAACAAACAAGTTTATCAAAAACAAATTTGTTTGAAGAATTGATTCATCAAAATAAAAAGTTATGAAAAAATAAAAAGTCTCACGAAAACCGATGCTTTTTACGCCTTTCGCCCTTTTCTACTAACCACTAACCCAACCACCTACCTTTTACCCAAGCCTAACCCTTCACCCCAAAAGTCCTCTTGATATATACAAAGGTGTATAGTTAAAAAGGAGGAGGACTGATTGCTTGGCAAGCTTATGGTAGGAGTAAGTTCCATGCCGCTCTCGAGTGTTTCACAAAAATACATTTTCAGCCGAGTGTTGAGTGATCCCCGTGAGGTTTGTGAACTTGTATATAAGTGGAATTTTAAAGAGGCATGTTATGCCCTAATAAGTAATTTATCTTATGTAATGTTTTAAATAAATCATGACGAATAGGATTGTAAATAAAATAAAAATAAAACTTAATAAAAATCTTGGAATCCCGACACTCTATGACAAGACCAAAAACCTTCTCTTCTACCCATTCCGTTTGGGAGTGAAAAGCCACATTATAAAGAGTTTTGCTTGAGGACAAGCAAAGATTCAAGTGTGAGGGCATTTGATGTGTGCAAAATGCAACATATATATTACATCAATTGTGGCATAAAACTAACCCTTTTTTAGTACTAATGTTGGAAAAAGTGTGTTTTTGTCTTCCTTTTGTATTTTCAGGATTAAATGAGCTCAACTGAACAAAAGAAGTAAAAAGGCAGCTAAATCTAACATAAATACAAGAAACGGGATACACGTGGCATCTTCCCAAGCAAAAACAAGAAAACAGGATGCTGAACACGCCCCGTGCTCAATGAGCACGGGGTTGTGCCCAAGTGTCTGCAGAAAAGACAAAGTTGTAGAAGCTTTTATCATCCACCACGGGGGCGTGCCCAGCGGACACGGGGCTGTGGTCAACTCTAAGATTCGTAGAATCTGGGGAAATCTTAATAGTACATATACGCTTCTGCACACGGGCTCGTGCCCAGCGGACACAGGGGCGTGGTCAACTAATGTAGACAAACTGCAATTAATGAAGAAAGAAAAGGAGGATGGACACGGGGCCATGCCCAATGGACACGGGGCCGTGCCCGAGCTGCTGTTCAGACTATAAATAGGGGTGCTTGGCTCATTTGCAAACCATCCCTTGGCACACCACCTCTCTCACACTTCACCCACACTCCACCACCACCACAACACCATCATCCACCACCATCATCCATCATAGAGTGTGTGAGTCGTCTCGGGATCCAAGATTGATCGTAAGAGTTCTTGACAATCAAAGGCCATGTTTGCCTAAGTCTCTTACATCACTTGGTGAAGACAAGCATTTAGTGTAATACTTTTTATTTTTAATCTTTTCGCACTTTTTATTTGGTTATGTATTAATGACTTTAATAACTAGTTTTATATGTTGAAGGTGATTCTTCCTTATTATTTCTCCGTGGTGTCTTGGCATTATTTTACTGTCAATATAAAATAAAAGATTTACACCATTAATATCTCCACGGTCTATATGGAGATATGTTGGCTACCTGGTCGGGGGTTAAGGGAATGGTTTGGTAAGAGTCTTGCCATTGTTCAGTGTATAGATCCTGCAAGGACCTGGGTCAAATTTAGTAGGACTTCCTTCAATACCCAATGGTATTGGATGGTGGGTGTCTAAACTCTTTGATCCCCTCATATGTAAACTACTATTAAAAATTTAACCCGGCTACTTAGCCGAGGGTAACATCATGTTCAAAAGAGGGGCCTACCACAATATGCATTAATAACTTAATTAATTATCTTTCAATAATCCGACCCTTTAGGATTGTATCCTTGCTGACTCAAACTATTGGGTTGAGGGTAACGTCACCTTGAAAAGAGGGGCCTACTACAATAACTAAGATAATCTCATAAAAAGTGCAAAAGTGTGGAAATAATCAAAGGTTACACTAAAGGCGAGTCGGATCCAAGTGATTCATCTTATCTATCTGTTTTTTATTTATTTTATTTTTATTTTAAGCATTTTAGTTTTATTTTCTATTTTAAAACCTTTTTCCTAAATTTTTTATTTGATTAGACGTTGAGGATAAACCGGTATTAAAAGCTCTTGTGTCCTTGGATGACCTCAGTATCTTACCAACACTATACTACACTCATGATGGGTGCACTTGCCCATATGTGTGTTTGGTGTTAGTAAATATCGTGTTTTATAAATTTAAAACTTCACTAAAGTGGTTAAAAAAGGGCTAAAAATATACATAAAAATATATCACACCACACGCGCATCACGGCCCAAATCGGCCCAAGTCGGCCAAATCGTTTCCAGTCGGCCCATTCTTTTTATTTTAAATCAGGCCCAAATAAATGTTTTTAACCATTAAATACATGGCCTAAGTTGTTTTGTTCCAACCTGGCCCAAGAAAACATGTTTTTAACCCATTAAAATATATTCCATGAGGCCATGACTGATATGTTAATGTTTGAATGTTTAAATACTTAAATTGGGTATGTTTTAAACTTCATTGTTTAAATTTTGAACTATTTTTAAGTATTATATTGATATTAACGTGTGTATTGAATGTTTAAATACTTGATTTGCTATGTTTTAAACTTAGTTGTTTGAATTTTGAACTATTTTTAAGTATTATATTGATATTAATGTATGTTTATATATATAAATTTAAAAATTATAAATAAAAATTCTGATCCGATTAATCCCGATTAATCCTGATTAATCCCGATTAATCCTTAGTCAGTACTCCACCGCCCGACTGGCGCCTAGCGATCTCTACAACACTGGTAGGAGGTAATGGTAATGTATTACGGACGGTAGGAGGTAATGGTAGTGTATTATGGATGGTATGATAGATAAAAAGGAAAGTGTAGTCAAAGTAGTGTACCAAAACACAACACGTTATAACATGTTCATGCATATAGATGCACATGTGCATTTCTAATATTGTTAATGTAAAAAGTAGTGTATTATGAATGGTGGTGTAAATAAAAGTGCAATTGTCTAATATTAGTAATGTATTACGGAATTTGTCAAAGAAATGATACATATGCACATGTGCATGGATAATTGTTACTCGAAAATTTTTTTAGTTAATGAAATATAGCGATTTTTTTTAAATATTAAAAAACTAAAAAAAATTTGAGTGTTTTTTAGATTTTTTAAGGTATTTTTTGGTGTGTTCACCTTTATTGCGAGAACCGCAAGAACCAATGCGAACACAAAAAAATACCTAAAAAATCCAAAAAAACACAGAATATATATATATATATATATATATATATATATATATATATAGGGGTAGGTTAACATACAAAAGGGCTTATCATACAAAATGTACGCGATGCGCGTAGCCCTTGGATCAGGCCAAAAATCACGCATGGACCAGTTAATCACGCATGGGAGCCAGTTAATCACGCATGGGAGCAATTAATCACGCATGGGATCAATTTTTTTGACCTAATCACGCATGGGAACTTAATTACGCAAGTTATGTTGATCAAAAAATGTGATAATCACGCATGGGATACTAATTACGCACGTTATAACTCTGTCGCGTACGATAATGTAGGATAAGCCTTTTTGTACATTATACTTTCTCTATCTATATATATATATATGATGGTTCATTTGAGAAGAAAATTAATTTGAGAAGAAAAAGAACAAAAGGTACAATTGTAAAACATTAAATAGTTTTTTCTCATCTCATTTATGATTGTTTTTTGATTAATTAATTAGTCATAAAGACTATCATCTTCTACACTGAATTTTTTTCCTACACGCATCAAAATTTATCCTGCACGTTTTGAAATTTATCCTACACATATTAAATTTATCCTACACACCTCGTAATTCATCATACACATCTCGTAATTCATCTTACACTTTAAATTAATTTTTTTTGTTCTTTGAAAAAATATATTTTTTGAAAATAAGTTACGAATATAATGTAGTTAGTTATTAAAAAGAAAGACTACCAATTAATGATCTATTTAAGTTTACCAATATACCATTACACTAATATTAAATGCAAAAATTAAATGAAGTAAAATGAAGGGTTCTTATTGGTTGAAATTTATACTTTTTTATTCTTACAAAAAATTTCTTCTCATTTGAACCCTCCACTATATATATATATAGGATTAGGTTCAAACGTGAACAATTTCTCCAGCGTGAACTGCGTGAACTGATCTTGGCCGTTGATTTATATGATCTTAAGTTTTAAATGAGTGGCATGATGGTAATTAGTTGCTTAATTTTTTTCATTTAATTAAATACAAAAAGGGTATAACTGTAATTACGCAATCAAAATAATTCAAAAAAAGAAACCTAAATTCTTTCCATTATATTAATCACACAAATATCCAAACAAACAAACAAACAAACAAACACATTTTGCAGATCTAGAGAGAGGGTCGTATGGAGAGAGAAAGAAAGGACCGTCTGCCATGGTGGTGGTCGACGACGGCCATGGCAGCGCGTGGCGGTCAACAGCGGCAACAACAACGACGCAGGGGGTAGCAGGTAGAACGGCGGAGATAGCTTAGCGAGTGGGGTGGCGGCTGTTTGTGTGGGAGACGGAGGGGCAGTGGGTGCTCGGTGGTGCTGTGTTTGTGATGGATGACGACAGGGGTGAAGTGGCTCGCGGCGGAGAGGAGTGCCGACAGCGACGGCGAGTTTTTAGGGTATCGACGAACTCCGACAACCCGTGATAACACCAGATCTGTAAGTTTTCAACTCATTTTTTCGTTTCGAAACCATTCCGGATGGTGTTCTTCGCAGATCCATTTAAACCGATTTCTTAGGTCGTTTTATTGTTCTTCGCAGATCCATTTAAACCGATTACTTGTGGATTTCGATTATTCAGTTTTAGAAAACGTTTCTTTTTTCTTACATTCTGATTTTAACCTAATTGTTAGTTGAAACATTAAGGTTGCAATGCTTGTTGGGAACTATACTACATCGAGCATGAAATTCAGGTACTAGTCTATTTCTAACTAGAACTACAGTTTTGATGCGTTATTTGAATGGACTATAACTATACACCGTCATTATTAGATGTGCCATTAGTTTTTTCACTGCTTTAAGGCGATGTACACATATGTATTTTGATTTTGCTTGTTTTTAAGGCGTTGTACACATGTGTATTCTGATTTTTGCTCTGGTTTTAAGGCGTTGTACACATGTGTATTCTGATTTTGCTCTGTTTTTAAGGCGCTGTACACATGTGTATTCTGATTTTTGCTATGTTTTTAATGCGATGTACACATGTGTATAGCGTCTGTTTTTGTGATATCTCATATTTTTTGTGTGTGTTAAATGTGTAAAGTTGTTGATGTACACTTGTGAATTATGCAAAGTACTAATTGCTGAGTTTTTTGTGTTATTATAGGAGACGTCGTAAACGAGGAAAGTGGAGATGGAAGGTCGATAAGGATGATTCACGTATGAGGTCGATAAGGATGATTCACGTATGTTTGTTTGCTTGGTCGATAAGGATGATTCAGCATACAACGCGGCGAATAGTTGTAAAAGACTATGTCTTTTTTATTTTTCCTATTATGTTGAGTTTATTGTTTTCACGAAACTGGAACTTGTAATTGTATGTTTTTTTTCGTTTGGCAAACATTATGGAAATTGTTATTTGCTTAATATAAAATAGGTTTACAAGTTTTGTTTATATGTATGTAGTATGTAGCTAATTACACATATGTACCATGCTGAGTACACATGTGTACTGTTCAATTCATATCAAAGTACACATGTGTATACCGTTGAAATATGAAGGTTACGTGAATCTTAAAAATCATAATCCGAATTCTGGTGGTGAAATCTAAAAAATAAAAATGAAATAAAAGATAATGTGGATAATGAATTTAAAATAGGAAAGATGTAACTTAATTCAATTATTAAAATAATGATTTAAATCTAATTTTTTATATAATTACAATCATACCCTTAACAACTAAAAAGGAAATCAATGGTCCAGATCAGTTCACGCAGTTCACGCATGGGATTAGGTTCACGCTGGAACCCTACCCTATATATATATATTAATATTTTTTCTAAAAAAATCGCTATATTTTGTTACAAAAAAAAAGAAAAAAAACGTTTTTTTTTTCGAGTAACAGTTATCGATGCACATGTGCATATGTATCATTTCTTGGACAAATTTCGTAGTATATTACCAGTAATAGAAAAATGCACCTTCATTTACATTATCATCTGCAATACACTACTTTTTACATTACCAATATTAAGAATGCACATGTGCATCATTATGTATAACCATGATATAACTTGTTTTGTTACAAAAAGTTTGTGATTTTAAATGATGAAGTAGGCCCATATACATGTGTTTTGGTTAGTTATATCTAGTGGTTGGTGGTTTGATTATATTTGTCACTTTATGATGTGATATGTTGTTTGGATGGTATAAAGGGTGTTGATGTACATGTAATAAAGTAAAGTGAAATATTGGTAATGGTATTGTATTATGGATGGTAGGAGGCAATGGTATTGTATTATGGATAGTAGGAGGTAATGGTAGTGTATTATGGATAGTATGATAGATGAAAGGGAAAGTGTATTCAAAGTGGTGTACCAAAGCACGTTATAACATGTTCATACATATAGATGCACATGTGCATTTCTAGTGTTGTTCATATTATAACAAGTTCATACATATAGATGCACATGTGCATGTCTAATATTGTTAATGTAAAAAGTAGTGTATTATGAATGGTAGTGTAAATGAAAGTGCAATCGTTTGATATTAGTAATGTATTACGGAATTTGTCAAAGAAATGATACATATGCACATGTGCATGGATAATTGTTACTCAAAAAAAAAAAATTTTTTGTGACGAAATATAGGGTTTAAATATTAAAAAAAAACTGAGTGTTTTTTTTATTTTTTTAGGTATTTTTTGGTTGTGTTCACACTTTGTTCTCGCGGTTCTCGCAATAAAGGGTTGTTCCTAACGGATTTTTATTTTTTCAGGTATCTTCTATATATATATATATATATATGGTAGGGTTCATGCGAGAACCAACTGTAGGGCGAGAACCATGAGAAACATCGTGAATACAACCAAAATAAACCTAATACAATGAACCCCTCACCCCACCACCACCAAAAACCTAACCCCACCCCACCCCGAAAAACCTTAAAAAACCTAAACCCCACCCTAAAAAAACCTAAACCCTCACCCACCCCCACCCAAGCTAAATGCTAAAAACAAAACCCCCAAAACTAAATGCTAAAAATGTTTTCTTTTTATCTTTTACAGTTAAATCGCGACTTTTTTTAATTTTTTATTAACAAAAAGTTGCAATTTTAATGGGAAAATTAAAAAAAAAAAACTTTGTGTGTTTTTTAAGTAGTTTTGGTGGTGTTCACACTGGTTCTCGCGGTTCTCACCATAAATGGTGGTTCCTAAATGATCTCCACCCTATATATATATATAGGGTGGGGTTCTAGAGTGAACATTAGTGTATTTGTGAACTGAGTGAACTCGTAAATACACTAATATTCACTCTTGAACCTAATCCTATATGTATGTATGTATGTATGTATGTATGTATGTATGTATGTATGTATGTATGTATGTATGTATGTA
The DNA here is from genome assembly GCA_030545235.1 of Helianthus tuberosus. Taxonomy (NCBI): domain Eukaryota; kingdom Viridiplantae; phylum Streptophyta; class Magnoliopsida; order Asterales; family Asteraceae; genus Helianthus; species Helianthus tuberosus. The sequence goes on along the minus strand of CM060371.1, from coordinate 101,461,104 downwards.
TGTATGTATGTATGTATGTATGTATGTATGTATGTATGTATGTATGTGTGTGTATATATATATATATATATATACTAGTCATTTACCCGTGCGATGCGGTGGGAGTGGCGATTTACAATAGGATACTCGTTTACCGTTACTTTATCAGTCGTCTCGTGATCTATTGTATAGTACTTAAGTTAGTTTTCTTATTCGCAGGGTCGGTTCAACCGTTTTGGTGGCCTAAAGCGAAGTAAAAACTAGAGGCCTTTTTCCCTAAAAAATTGAGTAAATTGCAATTGACGTCCAAATACAATACTAGAGGCCTTTTTCCATATGCAGCGCCCCTACAAATATGCTATACATCAATAATATACATCGCAACCCAGCCCAAATATCATATATAATTATTACTAATTTTTTTAAAGCTGGAGGCCCTGTTTATTTGGTGGCCCAAAGCCCAAGCCTCAAAATACTTGGGATTGGGTCGGCCCTGCTTATTTGTGATATGTTGGCATTGGTTATTTTGTTAGTTTATCGATCCTTTGGTGATATACTTTTGTTAATTTTTTTAGCTGTAGCTTCGGCGTGATCTATCTACAAGAAGAGTACAAAACAAGGAAGTAGATGTAACTAAAAACAAAAAGAGTACAAAACAAGCAAGTAGCTGGACAAAACACCAAAAACAAAATACGGGGAGTCTCTTGTATCTCTTCCTGGTTTACCAATACATCCGTTCGCTCATGACTTTCTTGTATCTTCTCCTCTACTGTACCAGATTTCGACACATAAAAAAAACAATGTTGCTTATAGGTGTTTTAAAAAAGTTATTTTTGGAAGCAAATAAGGCATAAAATCTACTAACTTACCTTCGTTTTGATATGAATGTGGCTCATTAATCACGCAACACTTCCTAGTAGACAACATTTGATGTGTAAACTCCGTATTGTTTAAAATCTTTGGCGAGATGTACCAACACCTTCGTATTTTGTCTTGATAATGCCACATAAAGTTGTCCATGTAAAAATATAGAATCCGGTAGATAAATACAAACGTGCAGAATTGTTTGACCTTGAGCTTTGTTATTCGTCATGGAAAAGCTAAGTTGAATTGGAAATTGTTTTCTTTTCAGCTTGAATGGGAACATGTCATCTTCAGAAAGAGTTAGAGGGATTCTTGGCCAAAAAAACTCTTTTTCCGGCATGTTGACCGACTACAATTTCTGCATCAATAATATTTCGCATGAAACCTTTACATATCAATCGCGTGCCATTACACAGGCCATGTGATGGATCGATATTCCGTAACAATATTATTGGGCATCCAATTTTTAAACGAAGCTTATGAGGCGGCAAACCACTAACAATTTAGCGAGTTTAAAAACTCGATCGGATAGAAGTTGTGTTGAACGTCTTCAGCTTCGTCAACACTGTAATAAACTTTTTCCTCCCCTAGAAAAATGTCAATCATTTGATTTTTAATCTCGTCAACACTCTCATTTTTAGTGGACAATATTGCCCTAGATATTATAGAATCTGAAGAATATACATTCTCTTCAATTGATGGAAATATAGCATTGATCAATTCTTTTATAGAGTTTTCTCTACTGTTGCACTGAATTGTCATGTCATCGAGTATGCGGATATAGTTTCCTTCGATTGGTTCTTCAGTTCCATCACCGACTCTTAAAGAAATTCAGAAAACCATGGATCTTTTAGCGCTCTCATATTTATGGTCCACCGCATGTTTTTAGTCAAAGACCAAAGAGGTGACATTAGTAGGCTGGAGGCTGGAGTCTACAATATATGCTCGAGTGCCACGTTTAATAACCGGCAACACCTGTCTGAAGTCACCCCCCATAACCATTATCTTCCCACCAAATGGGAGACTAACAGCTGTCACATTGCATGGAATTTATAGAGTTCACTCCTGTTTATGTTTGCTTTACAGCTGTAAAAGCAAAATAGTAAAATGGTTATTAGTAAAAAATCGAAAGAACAACATTAAAAATAAAAGGTTTTGCTGAAATTAGGAAAGGGTATTTATAAAGGTTAAATAGTTGTTTTATGTCAAATCTTGTACTCGAAAGTTTATTTAGAATAGGTCAAATCAAAAGTTATATTTTAATTAAATAGTTTTGTATTTGAAAGAGTAATTAGTTGAAAGTTTTAAAAAAAGTTAACTATATATGTAATGTCAAATTGACTATTTTAACTTTACAACAAATATTGATAAAATTCGAATTTTAAATATTTTAACTATATAAATAGATTCTAACTAAAAGGTTGACTATAAAAATTTTAACTATAAATATTTATTATAAATATCTATACTATACAAATAGATTATAACTAAAAGATTTTGTATTTGAAAGGAGTAAATAGTTGACAGTTATAAAAAAAGTTAACTATAAATGTAATGTCAAATTGACTATTTTAACTTTATAATAAATATTGGTAAATCGAATTTTAAATATTTTAACTATAACTATTTTAACTATATAAATATTTTAACTTTACCTTCCAAGAGGATATACATCAAGTGAGTTGCCAAGAAACTTATAGACTGTAGCGTGTTGGAAATACTTGTTTCCTTCCTCACCAAATTTGCAGTTCTCAGGCTCGCGATATCTCATGTGACAACCGGTAATTAACGGCTTCTAATTACGCGATTAACAAACGTATAAGACGATAAGAAACAGTGTTTAAGGCACATATTAACTAAATTAGGCTACTGGAATGCCTAGGAACGCTTATCTGACGTTACAGTGCGCGTATGGTGATTTTCGGGAAATCTGCTGAGCATTAAGTGGTAACAAATTGACACCGGAAAAAATACTGACAACGCCGACGAATACGAAGCTTATACGTATAACTTGTACTTATGAATGTGGTTTTGCGAAAACATCATGCTAACGAACGTCACAAAGCGCAAACGTGAACGAGAAACGCGACTGCAGGAACGCACTGACAACGAAACAGAAACATCAGACACGCGTATTAACTTAAAAAACAGAAATATTTTGATATATTTAGCTTCTTTTTCGAATGTTAATGCTCACAGTTAAAACCAGATCGAAAAGTGGATCAGAAACGACAAACGAAGCAGTTTACGTGTTTTAGCGCAACCGACAAAAATACGCGTCAAATATCGAATTTCGAAGTAATTTGAGTATTCTCGACCTAACATTATATTTTACGACGTTTTACGATAAGCGGGTTCGAAAACGGGTTCCAGAAACATTATCAGACCGTACAAAAACACAAGATATGAACTAACGGGCCTTGGGCCCAACCCACTTTAACAGAACTTACACTGGGATCAGTTTGTACTCCAAAAATCAACCCTTCGATTGCCGTTCTTTCAAGTTTGTTCGAAGCTCAAATAGATACATATAGATGTGGTTCGTTGTAACTCGTTCGAATGAACGCTTGAGTCCCAATTGCTAACGGATGTCTTCGCAATCGCTTAGTTGGAAAGCTATTCCTTCGTTGTGTCATCATGTACTTTAACGCTTTCATTGTTGATAAAACTGTAACCGAAGCTTGGAAAATACCATAGCCTAAATTTCGAGAACGAAACTTCTTCAACATGGGAAGAATGTAACAACCCGTAATTTCGACGCTTGTTAATTATGATTAAAGGCACAAATAACGCGTTATTAATTAACAATTCTATAGCGATATGAAAGAACAAAACAAACGTTGGTAACCAAAATGCTAGAGAAACATTTTCAACTTAATTTCTATGCGTAATATATTTTATATGCGCATGGTTTCATTTAAGTTAGATATCTTTAATGTGTTTCTACGCTTTGTAGAGATTATTAGTTCACAAAACATGCACAAATATATATATTAATCATAGTTTTTTTAGTTAATCCTCTTCGTTTTCCATGTTTTGACTAACAACCCACTTACCATTTTAAATTTTATTTTGATAATTATTGATGTTACTTCTCAAATACACAAATAAGGACATGGTCTCTTTCAATGAAATAATTCAAGACACCATATCGCATCTTTTCTTTCTTTCTTTGATATGACTCACCTTTCCCACCATAATCCTTTCTTTATCATTTTAGGGAACATCAAACGACTAGCTGTTCCATACTGAAAGTTTCTTTCATTGGTAGGAAATGAGCTAACTTGGTTAGCCTATCTACAATCACCCAGATTGTATCATTGCCTTTTCTTGTTTTGGGTAATTTAGTAACAAAATCCATTGTTATCAATTCCCATTTCCATACTGGCATTTCTAATTGTTGCAGCAATCCTGAGGGTTTCTGATGTTCAGCTTTAACTTGTGAACAGGTTAAACATTTAGAAACATAGGTTGCAATGTCCTTTTTCATTCCTATCCACCAAAAATTCTTTCTCAAATCCTGATACATCTTATCACTTCCAGGATGCATCGTATACCTAGACTTATGGGCTTCTTCTAATATACGATGACGCAGGTTTCCTAATTTAGGTATCCACATTCTTTTCTTATGGAATCTCCAAACTCCATCTGTTCCTTGTTTTAATTCCTTAATCATACCTTTTAATTTTTTAGTATCATCCTTGATTACTGATTCTTGTGCTTTTCTAATTTGATCATTTAAATCTACTTGTAGATTTAATTTAAGAGAACGTACCCTTTTTGGCTTTTCATGATACTTTCGGCTTAAAGCATCTGCCACTACATTTGCTTTTCCTTCATGATACTGGATATCACAATCATAATCACTAAGCATCTCCATCCAGCGTCTTTGTCTCATATTCAATTCCTTTTGGTCGAAAACATACCTTAAACTTTTATGGTCAGTGAATATGGTAAACTTACTACCATAAAGGTAATGTCTCCAAATCTTAAGGGCAAAAATTATAGCTCCTAATTCCAAGTCATGGGTTGAATAATTCTCTTCATGATTCTTAAGCTGTCTAGATGCATAAGCTATAACCTTTTGACGTTGCATTAATACACATCCATAACCTAGTTTGGAAGCGTCACAATAGACTACAAAGTCTTCAGTTCCTTCTGGTAACGCTAGTATGGGTGTATTAGTTAATCTTTGTTTAAGAATTCTAAAAGCTTCTTCCTGTTTTGGTCCCCATTCAAACTTAATGGATTTACAGGTTAACTTAGTTAAAGGAATGGCTATTCTAGAAAAATCTCGAATAAATCTTCTATAATAACCAGCCAATCCTAAGAAACTTCTAACCTCGGTTGGTGATTCAGGGGTTTTCCATTTGGTAATCACCTCTATCTTTGTGGGATCCACATGAATTCCTTCATGATTAACTAAGTGTCCAAGAAACTGTACTTGTTCTAACCAAAACTCGCACTTGGAAAACCTAGCATAAAGCTTTTCTTTTCTTTTCTTAATAGACTTAAAAGTGTGTGCAAATGCTTTGAATGTTCATCTTTATTTTTAGAGTAAATTAGAATATCATCTATAAAGACAATTATGAATTTATCCAAATATGGCTTACATATTCGGTTCATCATGTCCATAATTGCAGCTGGGGCATTGGTTAAACCAAATGGCATGACAGTAAATTCATAATGACCATACCTGGTTTTAAATGCAGTTTTAGGAATGTCCTCTTCCTGTACCTTTAATTGATGATATCCTGACCTTAAATCGATTTTGGAGAAAATCGAGCTCCTTGCAATTGATCGAACAGATCATCGATTCTCGGTAATGGGTACCGGTTCTTAATCGTGACCTTGTTTAATTCACGATAGTCAATGCACATACGCATTGATCCGCCCTTCTTTTTAACGAATAAAATCGGTGCTCCCCACAGCGACGAACTTGGCTGTATGAATCCCTTCTCTAATAATTCATCTAACTGTTTCTTTAGTTCCTGCATTTCAGCGGGTGCCAAACGGTAGGGTGCTTTGGCAATTGGTGCTGTCCCTGGTAGTAGATGAATTCTGAATTCAACTTCTCTGTCCGGCGGTAGTCCTGGTAATTCTTTCGGAAATACATCTGAAAACTGAGACACTACTGGAATATCTTTTAGTTCTTTTCCTTTAGTGTTAGTGATTATAGAAATCAAATACACTATAGATCATTATCTTATATAACTTGCAGTTTTCATCACAGAGATGAATTTTGTGGATCTAGAGGGCTTATCTCCTTTAATTGTGATCTTTTCACCTTTCGGTGAATTTACTTGAATCGACTTTTGATCACATAAAATATTAGCTTGATTGGCTATTAACCAATCCAATCCTAAAATGACATCAAATCCTGCCAGATTCATTGGGTAAAGGTTTGCAATATACTTTTGATTTAAAAATTCTATTCTTGCTCCCTGCAAGATTTCAGAAATCCTAACTGTTTCTCCATTCGCTGTCTCGACTAGACACTCTTGTGAGAGTTTAGTTAATGATTGATTAAGAAGTTTTCAAAATGAAGTATTAATAAAACTTTGGTTTGCACCACAGTCAAATAATACTTTAGCAAAAGCATCATTAACTAAAAACGTACCGGCTATGACGTCTGGAATCATCTTGGCTTCATCTGCAGTCAGAACGAATGCTCTAGCATTTTTAGTATTCTTGTTGTTTGTAGCTGGAGCCAATTTCGGACAGTTTGGCTTGATATGACCTTTTTCCCCACAGTTGAAGCACAGTCCATTACTGGATTTTCTCTTGCAATCTTCCTCCTTGTGTCCTGGCAACTTACAAAAATTGCAGTGGGTGAAGCATTTTCCCGAATGCTTCTTCTTACAAGCTTTGCGGTATGGTGCAGAGGTAGAACCTATATTCCTACGATTGGAATTCCCAGAACGGAATTCTTGGGTAAATCTTTGGGTTAGGTTTTTCCTCTGGTCTTCTTCTCTAGTACGGATTAACTCATCAGTCAAGGTATTTGCCAGTTCTACAGCTTCTTCTATAGTTTGGGGTCTAGCTGCCTTGACTACATGTCTAATCTCTCCAATTAATCCCCAGATATAACGGGAGATTAATACCGGTTCAGGTGATGCAAGGGTTGGTACTATTCTAGCATATTCAAAGAATGTGGTAGTATAACCCTTACTATCTACCCCGGTCATCCTTAGGTTTAGAAACTTATTCGCTATCTGTTCCTTTTCATTGGGAGGGCAGAATTTCCTTTCTACCATATTTTTAAATTCCTCCCATTCCATGTTGTAAATCTTATCACTTCCTCTTGACTGGAGGATAGTGTTCCACCATTCTAAGGCTGAGTTTTTAAATAGATTAGAAGCAAACATTATCTTGTCTTCTTCAGCACACTTGCTTATTTTTAAAACAGCCTCACTCTTTTCTATCCAGCGTAGAGTTGAAATGGGTCCTTCATTGCCCGATAATTCTATTGGTTTGCAGGACCAGAATTCTTTATAAGAACAACCATAAGGCATGGTTCTTCTTCTTTTGGGAATGGGTGCTTGAAATACAGGTCTATTGTTTACGCTGTTTTCTGGTTCAGTTAGTCGTTTACTGCTATGTTTACTTTTATTTTCCGCATCCTTAACAGTTTGAAGAATATATGGCATTGCATCGAAAATTCCTTGTGCCACTATGTGTTGGATAGCACTATTATCCACTTGGTTTCCATTGTTATTGATGCTCGGATTTTCATTAACCAAGTTAATGTTACTCTGGTTATCGTTATTCAGATTTTCTTGATTTCCTTCGCCGGCCATCTGAATTTTAAACAGTTACCACGTATTAATATCACAAAATAATATTTAATATAGTCAATCACATGACACGCACTTTGATCAAAACCGTCGATCATTGCGACTTTACTCTATTCATATAATATGCATCTATTACATACCAGTACTGAAATTAAAATTACAATACCAACTGAAATAAAGTTACACTAATAGTAGTAGGCATCCGTAGTTTTATTTTTTTTCATACACATACACACATATTATATTATTTTATTATTATTAATATTATTATTACTACCGTTTCCACCATCACATTCATGGATATGGATTCATCCAGAAATCCATATTGCGCTCATCGTACTTCCAGACGAGTCGCTCTCCCACCTGTCTCATTCTTTCACTGTTTTCTAAAATATCCTCACCAAATGTCCTAAGTTCTTGTACGTTTTCTGCACTCATTGGGGGTGCAGGTTCTAGGACTGGGTTCGGAATCTGGGGTGCGGGTTCCTGGTATGGAGGTGTAGGTGCCTGGAATTGGTAAGGATTCTCTAAAATTTCCCTAATGTATACATCGTGGTAATAAGGATCTAAAGGATTCAAACCTGGGTAGGCTCCTATGTTTGGCATGGGCATGTCTTCATGTATCGGGTAACGTTGCACATAGTCCCTAACGTCATCCCACCAGGGGTCATAATTTGGGTCTAATGGATTTGGTGCTGGTACCCTAGGTATTTCCTCCGGGTTGAAATCATGCATTTCTACTTGGTTTTCAGGGTTTTCTATTTCCATTGGTTAGTCAGGAATTGGTGGTTGTGGTTGGGGTGCTATCATTTGCTCCAGGTTAGGGTCAGCTGTAGTGCTTGCTAGAATGTGGATATTGGCTAAACCCCTATTAATCATATCCTTGGGATAGGCATCGGTCGCCCTTGGTCAGCATGTCAGGGTCACTCTCAGTGCCTGACGTAAACATCTCCAGTGCAGGTGTAATCTCATTATCTGGGGTGGTGGCCGTAGGGTTATCAATGTCTGATAACTCGTTTTCTAAAGAAGGTGACCTGTGTGCCGGTACATAATAATCATAGCATGTATATCCATAGTAATTACGAACACTTAGTGTATTGTGAGCACATACAATTTAGTCTATTGCAAGCAAAGACAATTCATCATGTAACCATGTATTCACATTATTCTTCATGAAACTTCCTATCCTTCCTAGTCTCCCAGACTAACCTACCTAGTCTCCCAGACTAAACACCCAGCCTCTCAGACTGAACCACCTAGTCTCTCAGACTAAAACACCCAGTCTCTTAGGCTGAACCACCCAGTCTCTCAGACTGAAACACCCAGTCTCTCAGACTGAACCACCCAGTCTCTCAGACTGAAACACCCAGTCTCTCAGACCGAAACACCCATTCTCTAAGACTGAACTCCCCAGTTTCCCAAACTGTCCTAACTAGTCTCTCAGACTAACTACCCAGTCTCTTAGACTGAACTACCCAATCTCTCAGACTGAACCTCCCAGTTTCTCAAACTGAACTACCCAGTCTCTCAGACTGAACCTCCCAGTTTCTCAAACTGAACTGCCCAGTCTCTTAGACTGAACCTCCCAGTTTCTCAAATTGAACTACCAAGTCTCTCAGACTGACCTTCCCAGTCTCTTAGACTGTCCCAGCTAGTCTCTCAGACTAACTCCCCAGTCTCTCAGACTGAATTATAACCGAATTCTTTGAAATGTATTTTGTGTCTTTTATTTGTAAAAATGTTTGTTTCATGGATCAGGACGTTTCATGTATGCAATGAAAATATGTTATGAAAACATTTTCGTGAGAGCCCTAATGATCGTAGTCTAGACTTGAGAAAGAATCCTAGTTCGCGACGATCGAAGCTTTGATACCAAGCTGTCACACCCAGTGTTTTGCGGAAGCGTGATTATGGTGTGACTTTCTTAATATCATTGCATTCAATCATAACATCAACTATATGATAAAACCATAGGTTTGTCATCCATTAAATAAGTTCAAAACATAACAACATTGTTTTAAAACGTAGACTTCAAATTCAAGTCTTACAAACCGTACAAATTGTGTATGAGTTCATTAAGGACTCGTCAAAAGATATTGAATAACACCAAGGTTTGGAATACGTCTCTCGTCCAGGAATAAGACACACTGACCAAACTCAAAGACCATGGACGACATCTTTAATTCTAACGCAGCATAAAAATTTCCAACGCCCGCCAGATCTACTTACAAATTCCCTGAAATACATGTAGTTTGAAAACATCAACAAAAGTTGAACGAGTTCATGTGTTCATTTGAGTGTATGTATAAACCTTTGAAATCATTGTAAGTATGTATGTAAGTTTGTAAGTCCCGATATGAAAGCAACAAGGAAACAAATCAATTAATGTGTAGCTAATACATTAATATACGTGACATGGTGCAGGAAGACCCAAACCTAGCAGACTTTGTGCCGGGCTTCCGGTTGTAAGACATAGTCACCCCATGGCCCATTCGGCGGACTCATGGATGGGGCTCGCAACGCCCAAATAGATCTATCACTCATGCCCCTCGGTCCTACAAGAGGATTGATGGCCTCAAGTATACGCCTACCCATTCACATGATCTATGGTTCTTTCCTAGGCTAACCATACCAATTGTACTGTATGTAAACCTTTTGTAGCATGTATTTCACCCCCGAAGTAAATAAACAAAACAATTTAAAGAAAAGGGGGACATGAACTCACAGTTTTGCGTTCCTTGAATCCGCCTGTAACTCAAAGTGTCCTCTGGTGTACACGACTACCTACAATGTACTATGGTCTTATTAGACGAGCGGTCGTGCCTTGACTTAGTATTAATTAGTGCCTTTGAGTTACGTTTCCAAGTGTCTTCATCATTATTCCAAGTTATATAATTATTCGCTAAAATAATAAATATTTTAACTTAAATTACATTTATTGAATTTTTGGAATAATTGTTAAACAATATTTTGTAACGATACTTCTCAAGTATTTATATTCGTATTTCCTTCCCAAGGATGGGGTATCTCATACATGTTTATCCGTATTCTAGTATTAGTATCTTGCCATGCATTGGCGTCGTATTCCGGTGTGTACGTATTTTCTTAATGAATATCCAATATATATTTCCAGAACAATATATTTTCAAGTCTCACTTTAGAAAATATATAACTCATTTTGTCCAAAAAAAATAATGTATTTCAAGAAAATATATATTTTTCCCAAAAAATCATATACCTTCTAAATATTCTAAGAAAATATTTTTTTTTACTTCCCAAAATAATATATTTTCTCCTTGTCGAAAATATGATATAACTTTGTGATAATTGTGAAAATCCCATTTTCATTCTTTTGGTGTCCAAAATATTATTTACCAAAAATGTGCTCATAAATGTATTTTCCGGAATATTTCGTAAGTTACATTCTATCGTTCGGTTCCACAATATTATGTGTGTAACTTATATATTTATTCCTTGTGATTTTTTGTAATATTTTGGATAGTAAATTTCATGGTACTTTGTTAGGTTATATTATTTTACCCTACAATAATATAACTATTTCACAAATAATCACACACAATGTGTCTTCTAAATATATATCCTCCAAATACATATTTAGTTATTTTTATTTACAAAAACCAACCTCCAATACTTGTATGTTTGTAACAAAATCTATGGCAAAGTTTGTATTGAAAACCATAGTTAAAACTCACTTGTAAATACTTGTTTAGCAAATATTTTTCTAAGTGTTTGTATTTTTAGAAAATTTTTCCATAGTTTCCCCTAAAAATGGAGGTGTCCATGCTATTAAAGCATATCATTTTCTTTTCAAAATCATCATAAACAATCAACAATCCAATCAACACTTCCCAAGTGCCAAAATCATGCAATTTATGCAACAACACGAACTTGAACTTTTATATAAACTTGTAGTAACTTACTATGTTGTTAAGTAGGCCTTGTTACCCTTAAAAATATGGTTATTTATTTGTAAATCTTATCCTTGTAAAATTTAGTACTTTACAACTTGTATGGTGATTTTCCAAAAATCAAACTTCTTATATTTTTCTTGTTAACAATGTATTTCTATATTTGATTGTAAAATTTAGTACTTTACAACTTGTATGGTGATTTTCCAAAAATCAAACTTCTTATATTTTTCTTGTTAACAATGTATTTCTATATTTGATTCACCACCAAAACATAGTTACTTTCTTTAAAATCCATGACTATGTAAATCTTGTGTATAACTTTAGTTTCTTGAGAAAATATTTCTTGAAGTCATCCATTTACTGTCACACCCCTTTCTGCGGCGGAAGCACAAGGTGTGATCATGAAAGGTTCTTATTGCATACGAAAGGTAAACATACTACGTGCTCATAAAATAACTTCAAAATCCCAAACATTACATAACCGAAAACATGGTTTAAGTGTTTACATCACAAGACAACATTTTGTCTAATAAGTTTACAACTTTATTCAAAGATAAACAAAAGCGACATCCAAGAGCATGAGTAAAACACGCGCACATCCACTAGTTACCTGAAATACATGTGAGTTTTGGAAAAACGTCAACATAATGTTGGTGTGAATTCATGCAGTTTTTGTATTGTACGTTTATATACTTCGTACGAAAAACTTGGTATGTATCTTGTATAAATCACATATTCTTATATAAATCAAGTATTTCTATATGTATCAGGTGTTAATGGGTTGCAAGTCCATTAACATGTGACACGACATAGGAAGTCACCAAACCATAGGCATTTTTCTAGTTGTCGATTCACGACGGAGACACAAAAAAACACTGCTCGGTACTAGTTGTCACCAAGAGTGGGGCTGCCTTGAAACCCATTAGATCTAATCTTTTGTTCTGCGGTCTAAGTATGTACACGATTAATGGTGATTATGGTACCCTATTCGTGACACGATTTCTCGTATTATTTCTCGTATCCTTTCTCAAAACGCATCAAACTTGGTACTAGTTATCACCAAGAGTGCTTCTTGTTATTGTATCATACCATTTATAAACATTGTAATATTTGTAACATGTATTTCACCCCCGAAGTTATAAAACTGAAAACAGTTAAAAGAAAAGGGGGAGCATGAACTCACAACTTTGCGTTCCTTGCGTCATAAACTTCACCGGATTTGCTTTATCTAGCATCGTGACCTAAACGTGTTTTATTATCGTTAGTCACTAGACTTGTATCGCACAAGTACAAGTCCCTATCTTTTGTCTATGTTTTCTTGTGTTAAAAATATTTTATATTTTTAACTATGTGTCTTACTTATATTATTTTCTCAAAAATAAATATAAGTTTCTTGTATTTTGCACCCGAATTATGTATCTTGTATGTTGTATGTATATTTTTGTTACAAAAATTATGGCGATGTTTATATTCGAAAAACATAGTTTAGAACACACTAGCAAACATTTGTCTAGAAAATATTTACTAAGTGTTAGGATTTTCAGAAAATTTCGCCATAGTCTCCTTTGTAAATGGATGTGTCCATGCTAAGTAGCATATTATTTTCTTTAACATATACACGTTAGATCGTTCTCAAATAATCAACCCGGCATTCTGACATGCAAGATACTACTTTTGTCGTTTCAGTTTTAATATATAAAACTGGACTATTTTCGGACATTTTAATAAAATGGTTATCTTATTCCAAAAATTCCCAAATTTTTACAGAATATCTTATACGGTCCAAATATTATTGTGTAAAAATTTCGGGGTCTAGTTCATTACCAATATTTTATAAAAATTTATTTCCCGGACTGCAATCAGATTTGTTGCTTTCTGATTGCAGTTTACGGATTAATTCGTCTAAAATTTATCGTGAGTCCGATTTACGAAATTCCAGTGGGAGAATTACAAATACATCAGTGGTCATATGCAGTACAAATTTTATGAGCTATTTCTACACAGAACTCAAGTTATGACTAAAAACATTTCGCCCATTTACTGCAGTAAAAACTCAGCTTTAGCTGCTGTTACAAAAAGGGTCTTTAAAAATAGTAAACGAAGTCCAAAAATTATGATTCCAGTGCCATTTGATCCGTTTTTCGAAAATACATAATTTAGGCTTCAGAAATTTTGTTTTTCGATTTATTATGGTCTGTTTACAGCCATTTGAAGTTGGCTGAAAATGTAATTCAGCATGTTTCTTTATAGTTTAAACTTTACTAAATCGTATCTACAAATGTCCGAACAACGGGTTTATCAAGAAACCACGATCAAATATCATGCATGATTTAACCAACCCTCATCCCACAAGATTTCATCTTCTTGTCTCATTCTTATGTAAGCATCATGTAAAGGTTTAAGTAAACTTTATGTTCATGTTTTTAGTGTTCTTGTATTTCATAATAATGTACATCTTTTTAACCAAAAAAATGGAAGTAACAAGGTTAATAAGAATCTTACCACTAGCTTCAAGCTAGGGAAGAACAATGGACAATATGGAGTGGATAAAAGCACACAAGAGAGGTCCTTCAACTTCCGAGTCCACCAAACCTCCTAAATCACCTTGTATTACCTTGAGATACACTTGGAATGCTTGAATGATGATTGAAAATGGTGGATGTATGGTGAAGGTGTTTGGCCGTAGCTTTGAGTGGGAGAGGGAATAAGTTTTTGAGTGGTGAAGATGAATGGGAAAGTAGTGCACTTTTATCCTAAATTCCTTTTGACCAATGGACCATGTGTCTCCCTAAGTACATACAACATCTACCATAATCCCAATGTAAGATATGAAGAATATTTAGGAGATTATGGAAATCTTGTGGTGGGGTCCTTATGATCCGAAAATCAGCCAAAAAGGGGGGGGGGGGGGAGGTAAATTGTGAATTAGATGGTAAGATAGGTTAATTAGTGGAGGGTTTTGTGGTAAAAGTCTAGTGTTAAGTGTATAATGCTTTATGTAGTAAGTTTAAGTGTTCGGGAGCCAATATTAGCTTAGAAACATTAAAGCAATGCTTTCAACATTATTTTGATGTTCTGGGTTATGTCCGGTTGTTCGGTTTAATACCGGTTCGTTAAAGTGCTAAATTGCACCGTTTAGTGTCTTTGAAGTACCCTTTTGTAACACTTTCAATTCCTGACACTTAGGGAAGTTTCTGGATGATAATTCATGAATTCTGCATAATATATATGCGTTAAAAGCTGATTCATAGCTGAATTTAAAAAAAATTATGTACTTAAAGTGCGTTTCGGGTGCTTTTTAGTGCGTAATTTAGCTTTCGGAATGTCTATATGTTAACCCTTGTATGTACTCTTGGGTTTTAATGTATTCTTGTCGTTGGACCTACACCTAGGCTCCAATTCTATTGTCTAACTGCTTCCTGCAGATTTGTTGACATAATGTGTCTTACCGGTAAGTTTACTAGTATTTCTGACGCAACGCAATTTATTAATGCGTAAAGCAATATTTTGTAGTATAAAACGTGCATGAATTCACTTGTATAGTATGTAATCAAATGATGTTGACATTTAAGCACATAATTGCAGTCATTTAATAATAATTAAAGTGTACGGAAATTACCGGTTTGGTGCCAGTTGTCACATTTACAAGACTTGTATTGTGTTTAAATCATCATCACATATAAAAACAAATTTTATTATTCAAGTTCATGTCTTCATAAAGTATGATCATCTTGGTCTTTCACAAATCATCACTTTAACTTACTAGATCATGTGTTTAATCACAATCTAGTAGGTTTCATATGATGTCTAACATCATAAACACAAACAATCAATCATCAAGTAGTAAAACAACACTAAACAATATGTATTCTTATGGTTTTAAGCTTTATGTGAAAGATTATATTCTTATTCTCTAGTGTTCTTCATAATAATCAACATGAATTTTCTTTTAACCATAAGTATAAGATGAACAATGGTGTGTATGAAGTTCTTACCACTAGCTCAAGGCTAGGGATGACTCAAGAGGATAAATGAAGTGGATAAAAGCAAACAGTGAGGGTCCTTCAACTTCCTAAAGCTCCAAGCTTCCTAACTTAGCTCCTTACACCACTAGATCACTTTAGAATGGTAGGATTTGAAGTGAAAATGGAGAGGTGGTGGTGGTGTGTTGTGGCTGTAGCTTATGAGGGAGGAAGAGAGGAGTTTTGATGTTGGTGATGGATGAGGAGGAAGGGTTTATATAATCTAATATCCAATGTATCAAGATCTTTCATAGATTTTATGTCATCTAAAGTACAAAGCAAGATCTAAATGAATCTTCCCAAATCCAAGCAAAATCAAAAGAGATCTTGTAATATCTAGTGAGATCATGTAGGATCTTGATGGTGGGCCTCCTCCATAACCGTAACTCCAAGGGGGGGGGGGGTATAGTTGGGTGGTGATGATAAGTTAGAGAATCAAGAGAAGATCTAAGCAATATCTAGGGAAGATCTAAGCAATATCTAGAGAAGATTATATAGGATCTTGCAAGATCATGGAAGATTATGGTTGGCCACCATGTGACCGTCCCTAAGAGGGGGGTCAAATTGTAAATTTTCAACCATTAAGTTAGTTTAAGGTTCAAATTCAAGTGTTTAGTTACAAGTGTTATTTACTAGATATTTTAGTGGGTGTTAGTGTGTTCGGGGATCATAACTAGCTCAGAAATAATTAAACAATGCTTCTAGCAAAATTTTGGTGTTTTGGGTAGTGTCCGGTTGTTTGGTTAGATACCGGTTCGTTAAAGTGTCAAGTTATTCCGTTTAGTGATCTTTAAGTACCCTTTTTGTGACACTTTTAATTCCTGACACTTAGGAAAGCATACAGGACCATTTTGCCATATTTTTGCATGTTACTAGCTCATTAAATTGCTAAATTTTGCTTAAATATGCAGAATTCTGCACTTTATGTGGGTTTTAGGCACTTTCCGGCACTTAAACTATCACCTAGTGACGCAGTTTTATGGTCCTTACTTCCCTACACACCATACTAGTGTAGTACCTTGTCTCTGGCCCATACTGGGTCTCAAAATACTGTTTGTCTATGTACCGAACATCGTCAGCATTTTCTGAGTTATCCGCTAATTGTGCTAGATGTGCTTTGTGCATCGTTTATGTCACTAAAGTTTGTATGTAAAAATGATGTGACAGCATGAAATGTGATGCACATGTAAATACGATGTAGAAATCAGAACGCAATTCAAGTCATAAATTGTAAATCAGCACAGTCATTAGGCACTAATCATAGTTAATTAATTGTACAGATGCATGCAAATTTGACAGTTGTCACATAGATCAATCGGGCAGAGTATCTAATACGTATCCAGGGGTTATGATACTTACAACGGAGCAGAACTTCGTTATTTAGGGGGGTATTATACCCGTGTATAATGCCTATAGTTCAGAATTGAGAGAAAGAAAAGAAATCTGAGCGACGTAAACTGAAGACTCGAAGCCTTCTTATATAGGGCCTGAATTCGACTTTTACGCAGCCCGCGTAAAGTTAGACAAGGGGCTACGCGGCCCTCGTCAACTATGGTCAACGGCGTAGGTGATCCGGGTCAGCTAGTAGGTTCAACAAGCACCGGGCTACGCCACATTTTTGAACTCTCGCGGCCCGCGTGAGGGTTAAGGGTGGCTTACGCGGCCCACCTCAAACCCAAAAACTTCATTTTTAATTAATTTTAATAATATTTAAGGTATTCGGGGCCCGTTTTCACGTATGGGGTCCATTTTAAGATATATTGGGATAATTTAAAATATATTAGGGTGTCGAAAAATAATTCGAGGGTGTCGGTTTTCTTTAGGGTTGTTATAACAGTCCAATCGATGCGTTTGGCTCACGAGGTCGAGGGAGGGCGGCTGGTGTGGTTGAGGGACCCCATGGAGAGGGAAGCGAGGGGGAGGGAGGCGAGGGAGAGGGAGGCGAGGGAGAGGGAGGCGGCGGAGAAGGAGGCGACGGAGAGGGAGGCGGGGTACATGAGGGGGTCGATCATACTGTCGATCGATCACAGGTAGCTGCGGAGGATTTACTGTGTGATCGCCCATACGTTCGACGGAGCGTGAGACAGCGTATGATGAGACTCGTTCAGGTGGAGGAGAGACTCGTTCAGGTCGAGTCGAGACTCGGTCAGGTCGAGTCGAGACTCGGTCAGGTCGAGTCGGATGTAGCTGCAATCAAAGGGGATGTACAGTGGATGGTCGAGGCAATTGTGGCTATGCCTTCTGGCGTGCCCCTACCTCCACGAGCTGGCGCTGCACCACCACCACCGCCGCCGTAGCTGGTTATTGTATTTTTTTTTTGTTATTTTTACGATTGAAACATTGTAAAAATTTATCTTTTTATTTGTTTTAGATGTAAAACATTTTAATATTAATCTTATGTTTTGATGTTAAGTTGTTTGTTTAATAATTGTTGTCGTAGTTTATCATAATCATATCACATATTTATCGTTTTACAAAGTGGAAACTTATTAAACATTATAAATACATTTAACTACAAACTGGTAACATAATCCGATATATACAACACTATTTTAAAATTTACAAAACTTGTTAAACGGTTTCCCGATTGCAACAAAAAATTAACTTTCCTATACATGCTTATTATTTTACAAAGTCGAAACTTATTAAATATACTAAATACGTTTAACTACAAACTCGTAACATAATCCGATATATAAAACACTATTTTAAAATTTACAAAACTTATTAAACGGTTTCCCGATTGCAACAAAAAATTAACTTTTCTATACATATTTATCGTTTTACAAAGTGGAAACTTATTAAACATAATAAATACGTTTAACTACAAACTCGTAACATAATCCGATATATACAACACTATTTTAAAATTTATAAAATTTATTAAACGGTTTCCCGATTGCAACAAAAAATTAACTTTTCTATACAGGCTATACGGGCCGTATAACATTATACGGCCCGTATACAGATTTCAAAACTAAAAATTATGCAAATATGTATACGGCCTGAACCCTTGTCAAACCTTCGAAACAAAATTATGCAAATATGTATACGGCCCGTATATAACTATACGTCCCGTATACATATAAAATAAAATAAAAAACATTCCACCGCATTAAATTATGCGCATACACATTTTATACGGCCCGTATCAGACTATACGGCCAGTATACAAATAAGGATGTGAAAATAAGATTATAGGGGTGTGGAAATATAACAACCCCATATTTTTATTTCCTTGATCCTTCTTGAGCACCCAAACCGTAGCTCTCCCATTGCATTATTTGTATTAACATGTTCCCCATGCCTTCTAAACCTCAAGGGTATTACACATGAGATTCAGCACTTTTATTTTTTTTTTATCTATAAAGACACCCAAAGATCTTTGCCAAAACTCACACCAACAAAACAATTCTTCCACTCTCAATCACACACTCACTCGATCTCTTGTAGCTTTCTTGTGGGCTGAAAACAAACCACCATCAATTCCAAGTTAAGGGGTCAAGATCAGGTTCTACAATACTCTTGATCTACCATTTGCTAGCTTGGTATGAACCTTTGAATCTTATATTTTTAGGCTAAGTTGATTTACTTTTTTTTATTGGATGAAACCCTTGTCACCCAACAAGTATTATGATAATCGTATTCCTCATAAATCAAAGTTCTTGTTTTTTTTTTTTTTTAAAAAGAAAGAAACAGAAACCTATTGGTAAATCACAAAATTTTAGTATCTGCATGCATGTTGATTTGGAGATTTGGTTTGTTGTCTTGGTTCTTTATAACATTATAAAACCACAGTTCTAAAAAGCTAGTTTCAAAACTTGTGCATCTGCTCATGAATATGATATGCACACAACGCTTGATTTTACTAAGGACCTATATATAGATTTTGATATTTATACATATGCATACGAATAGTTGGGTTATTTTTATAATCAATATCAATGGATATTGGTCATTTTTCTTTTGAATAGTTACCCAAAAAATAACGTCTAATTTGTGAAAATATACTTGTAATATAAAAACTCATTTTCCAAGATGCAATCTACGAAGTCATACACTATGTATATATTTCAAGAATCATAAATATATGTTGATTTGGAGATTTGGTTTGTTGTCTTGGTTCTTTATAACATTATAAAACCACAGTTCTAAAAAGCTAGTTTCAAAACTTGTGCATCTGCTCATGAATATGATATGCACACAACGCTTGATTTTACTAAGGACCTATATATAGATTTTGATATTTATACATATGCATACGAATAGTTGGGTTATTTTTATAATCAATATCAATGGATATTGGTCATTTTTCTTTTGAATAGTTACCCAAAAAATAACGTCTAATTTGTGAAAATATACTTGTAATATAAAAACTCATTTTCCAAGATGCAATCTACGAAGTCATACACTATGTATATATTTCAAGAATCATAAATATATCCAACGGTTCGTCCTGTTCCAAAGATTACAATTTCTATGCAAAAATGGATATCATCTAGCTAGTTGGGTGACTGGATACATAAGACCAAATAACATAGTTCTTATAGCGCCTTAAATATATTTTAGGGCACGAGTAGGTCGGTTCATGTAGACAGGGACTTTGCGATTTGCTATTTGCTTTGCCACATTTGTTTGCACATCAGGTGAGTTCATAATCCCCACTTTTTACGGTTTTACATTTTTATAAATGTTTTCGGGGGTGGAAAGACATGCAAGTTTTTGCAAAAGAAAACACTATTTCGATGAACGAAAACACATATTTATAAACCATGTTGCAAATGAATTTCAACGAACTCGAAAGGTTTACGAAAGGCTTATACTAAACATACCGGTTTTACAAAACAAACGCGTATTTTCGCAAACGTGCATGATTTTCATAACTAGTGACGGGAAGGTCCTAGTGACAACAACGGGACTGGGTTGGTCTGCGTACGGACAAAAAGACAACCCAATGGGTTTATGTCCCCCTTTTCTTATGAATATACATGATAACTAGGGTATGGTTAAGCTATGGAATGAATTCTCGGATCACGTGCGAATAGGCGCTAACTTAGGCACCATTAATCCTTTTAAGGACCACGGAACAGGGGGTAGATCTATCGGGTACGGGCGAGCCCCACTCACGGCCCTTGTGCGGCCACTTAGAGTGCTTTTGTGTCCCTGTCGAAGTGAATCGACACTTAAATCGTCTACCGGGTTGAGTGCCTCCTATGTCGGTGATGTGTGCAGTGTGTTATAGGTTTTTAATGTATATTTTAAGCCCTTTTACACTTTTTAGCCAAGTTTTAAATTTATAAAACACGATATTTACTAACACTAAACACACATATGGGCAAGTGCACCTATCTTGAGCGTAGTATAGTGTTGGTAAGATACCGAGGTCGTCCAAGGACACAAGAGCTTTTAGTACCGGTTTATCCTCAACGTCTAATCAAATAAAAAGTTTAGAAAAATGTTTTAAACTAGAAAAATTAAAACTAACTAAAATGCTGAAAAATAAAATAAAAATAAAAACAGATAGACAAGATGAATCACTTGGATCCGACTCATGTTTAGTGTAACCTTTTATTATTTCCGCACTTTTGCACTTTTTAAGAGATTATTTTAGTTATTGTAGTAGGCCCCTCTTTTGAAGGTGACGTTACCCTCAACCCAGTAGTTTGAGTCAGCAAGGATACAATCCTAAAGGGTCGGATTATTGAAAGATAATTAATTAAGTTATTAATGCATAATGTGGTAGGCCCCTCTTTTGAAGGTGACGTTTGTGACAACCCGAACTGTCAAGGTTAGTCTTGTAATTTTGATCTCTCATTCCTTCTTGTGATCACTGTTAAACGTAAACGTTTTGGAATATGCTTGAGTGTGTTGTTGGGCCATTCTCGGTGTCGAAAATTGTTATGATTGAGCCGCAACCATTACTAAGTAATCTCGGCCCACACACTTATGAACTTGGTCGGCCCACACACTTATGGACTTGGTATATTTGTAGACTTAGAATTTGGTTACCCTTGTTCAATTTACTCTCGGCCCAAATCAAGCCAAAGTTGGGCCCGACTACAATTGTAGAATTTATACGTGCATAACTTGTGTAATCCCTTTTATTATCACATAACCACAAATATATTGCAAACCCTAGAAACCCTTCCCCCCCTCTTGCGAATGTTGGCAGGTCCCAAATCATCATCACCCGAAACCCTTATTGTAGCAACTCTCACTAAAAGTCCTATTTAGTATTATAATTAGTCCAATAGGAAACCCAAATTGAGAAACCCAAGTGATTCTGCAGAAACCCTAAGATTTCCAGAACAATCAGAATCAGGATTAGGGCCCCTAAAACTCAAGGGGGGGTATTTTCTATTGATGATTATCCATATAACTCGTTGTCGAAACAAAATTTTAAGAAACTGTTGACTCAGCTAGGCTAGTCCCACACGTGGCAACCCTATAGTGCTTAGGTATTTGTTACGGACCGTAAGGAAATAAATGTTACGGTGCGCAAGGGGTGACAAATTTTGGGTATAAATAGAGGGCAGTGGGACTCGATTTCTGGTGTTCATTCGACGGAGAAATTCAACCTGTACGTTGAGTTTTGGTCCGATTACTACAATTAACACACACGATCACTAATTGATGCTACGATACAGGGTATTAATTCAATCGCTGCTACGATTCAATGTCCGATCGATTGAAACTATCCGATAGATGTTTAAGTGCTGCTCAAATTGGGTTTATACTTTGTCATTCTTCGTGATTTCGACTTGAATGTTTGAGTGCTATTCGAAATCGGACTATACTCTGTCATTCGTTGTGAATCCGCTGGATGTTTAAGTATCGCACTTTGTCATTTGTTGTGAGGGTTTGATCTCGTGAGTTATCGTAAAAGCTGTATTAAATTATTTACCTAGTTTCGTGTGCAAATTAGGTTATTAAGTTTATCAGTAGGCTAAACTCTACCTCATACCAAAGTAGATGCTAATTCTCAGAAGAGTTAGAATCAGGAAACTTGTTAAATCAAGGTGAGTTCACATTCTCTACAAGGCTCGGCCATCCTCCGTGGGTAGGATGCCAGTATTGTATTAAAATCATACGAATTCTCCAGAGTGCAGAATACGTACGTTCTTAGTGTGTAGAACGAACAAAACAAAACTTTGGGATGGATAATCCTACGGGCTAGTAAGCCAGTGAACAGAGCCGTGAATTCACTCAACTTTGTTGTTGACTCGTTGTTACATGCCTTGCAGGTCGTTAGATCCCTAGCTTAAGGAGCTTGCACAAGAAGGCGTGGTCGTTGTGGGAAAACATTTCAATTAATATTAAACTTATGTTTTGTGCTTCCGCTGTAAACTCAAACTATGTTTTGACAACAATTGTATTGTGTTGGATTTTATAAAAATTACTTACCTGCTTTGTTCAATATGATTGGTGGCTATGATCCTGGGCATGTCACGCCTCCAAGGCGGGGTGGGGTTTTTGGAGGGGTGTGACAGAGTGGTATCAGAGCCATTCGTTATAGTGAACTTGGTTTTAAAATGGAAAAATATTTTTGATGAAAACCAGACTATAACCGGTAAAGTGTTCAATGATCCACAACGATGCTTCATTCCAAGTGCAAGGCTCAATACTTTACGGTGTTCTATAATATTGATTTTAAGTGCTATGGGTTAAGGTTAATGTCATGGCCCCTGACCCGGTTTGACCCGTTTCAGAAGCCGCGGGACAGAAATACTGCGGTATTTAATTGATTAAGTTTAACAACGGAAGTTTATTTAACAGGATCGTTTAAAGCTAAAATTTTCCAGATTATTTTATTTCACAATTCGGGATAAAACCCCGATAATTTACAAAAGTATGATTTTATAAAATCTTTATTTTACAAACTTATTTCCTTATTTTTATAATGAGCCACTATTTCAAGCTTGTAATGCTTCTCAGCACTTTTTCCTGAATTACAGCAAATCACCTGAAACATGTTTGAAAAAGGTTTTGTCAGCGGGAAATACTGAGTGAATCATTCTATTTACTAAAATGACACATTTGTTATAATTTACAGTATTAAGGAAGATTACAATGTTTCTGATATCAAACCAATTACCCACAGTACTTTGTCACTCGACCCATTGGCCCTTCCGTCCAATGGTGTCTGTGACTATGGTCATATCACCCCTTGGCTGCCCCAATGGTGAAGATTATCAAGTAATGTATACAAAACCCCACATACCGGCTGTAACTTGGTGATTACAAAGACTTAATCCCCGTAATTATAACTTTGAAAATAACATGCTTTTGTAAATAGATTTGATAAAAAGAGAGAATGACTCACCTTGCTGATTTAATATGGTCAGAGTCTAATCTATGATTTAGCCTTGTTAACCTAATATAAATAACAATGCACACAAAACTGGGTTAGTAATCAATCCAGCAATTACGATAATTTACGAGATCAAATTCTCACAATGAATGACAAAATGCAATACTTCATCCATCGAATTAACGATGATCCGTTGAATTAACAACGAATGACAAAGTATAATACTTTATCTATCGAATTAACGATGATCCGTCAAATTAATGACGAATAATAAAGTATAACCCTAATGTGGGCGGCACTTAAACATTCATTGGATATATTGATCGTCGGATAAATGAATCGTAGCAGCGATTGTGCTAATACCCTGTTTTGCGGCAGAATTTCGAGATCAGTGTGTGGATTGAAAGTGTTTCTGCTATAACTCAGTGTAGGAGTGGAATTTTTACGTCGTTTTTGTGCCAGAATTCAAGTCCCAAACAGCCCTATTTATACTGAAAATTTGACACCGTCGCGTAGCGCGACGGGTACCCCTCTAGCAGTCGCGCTACGCGACTGCAAACCTATTTTTATAGAGTAGCTACGTGCATGGGTAGGTTTGCTGAGTCGACAGTTTTGTGAAATTCTATTTTGACAGAAAGTTATTTAGGTAATCGTAACTAGGGTTTTACCCCCCCTGAGTTTTAGGGGCCCTAATCCTGATTCTGAAAATTATGAAAATTTTAGGGTTTGTTCAGAATCACTTGGGTGTCTCAATTAGGGTTTCCTTTTGGACTAATTAATTTAATAATTATGACTTTTGATTAGAGTTGTTACAGTTAAGTCATCCCTAAGTATTTCATGTATATAACCTTAAGAAATGTCTATTTGACAAATTGCTGATAGTATCTCTTTAAGATAAATGAAGAGCATAAAAGATTAGTACTAGTATCCTTACTTATTCGAGTAAATCTCGAGGACTAGTTTTCTTTAAGGAGGGGAGAATGTAGCAACTCTCACTAAAAGTCCTATTTAGTATTATAATTAGTCCAATAGGAAACCCAAATTGAGAAACCCAAGTGATTCTGCAGAAACCCTAAGATTTCCAGAACAATCAGAATCAGGATTAGGGCCCCTAAAACTCAAGGGGGGGTATTTTCTATTGATGATTATCCATATAACTCCTTGTCGAAAGAAAATTTTAAGAAACTGTTGACTCAGCTAGGCTAGTCCCACACGTGGCAACCCTATAGTGCTTAGGTATTTGTTACGGACCGTAAGGAAATAAATGTTACGGTGCGCAAGGGGTGACAAATTTTGGGTATAAATAGAGGGCAGTGGGACTCGATTTCTGGTGTTCATTCGACGGAGAAATTCAACCTGTACGTTGAGTTTTGGTCCGATTACTACAATTAACCCACACGATCACTAATTGATGCTACGATACAGGGTATTAATTCAATCGCTGCTACGATTCAATGTCCGATCGATTGAAACTATCCGATAGATGTTTAAGTGCTGCTCAAATTGGGTTTATACTTTGTCATTCGTCGTGATTTCGACTTGAATGTTTGAGTGCTGTTCGAAATCGGACTATACTCTGTCATTCGTTGTGAATCCGCTGGATGTTTAAGTATCGCACTTTGTCATTTGTTGTGAGGGTTTGATCTCGTGAGTTATCGTAAAAGCTGTATTAAATTATTTACCTAGTTTCGTGTGCAAATTAGGTTATTAAGTTTATCAGTAGGCTAAACTCTACCTCATACCAAAGTAGATGCTAATTCTCAGAAGAGTTAG
Source organism: Helianthus tuberosus (assembly GCA_030545235.1). Classification (NCBI taxonomy): domain Eukaryota; kingdom Viridiplantae; phylum Streptophyta; class Magnoliopsida; order Asterales; family Asteraceae; genus Helianthus; species Helianthus tuberosus. The sequence goes on along the minus strand of CM060371.1, from coordinate 101,435,426 downwards.
AATCAGGAAGCTTGTTAAATCAAGGTGAGTTCACATTCTCTACAAGGCTCGGCCATCCTCCGTGGGTAGGATGCCAGTATTGTATTAAAATCATACGAATTCTCCAGAGTGCATAATACGTACGTTCTCAGTGTGTAGAACGAACAAAACAAAACTTTGGGATGGATAATCCTACGGGCTAGTAAGCCAGTGAACAGAGCCGTGAATTCACTCAACTTTGTTGTTGACTCATTGTTACATGCCTTGCAGGTCGTTAGATCCCTAGCTTAAGGAGCTTGCACAAGAAGGCGTGGTCGTTGTGGGAAAACATTTCAATTAATATTAAACTTATGTTTTGTGCTTCCGCTGTAAACTCAAACTATGTTTTGACACCAAATGTATTGTGTTGGATTTTATAAAAATTACTTACCTGCTTTGTTCAATATGATTGTTGGCTATGATCCTGGGCATGTCACGCCTCCAAGGCGGGGTGGGGTTTTTGGAGGGGTGTGACACTTATTCTCCCTCGTGTTCAGGTACGTTTGATGTAATGTTTGTAGATTAATTGGATGTGTTTTGATCATATGAACGTGTTGCATGAATAATGAATAACATGGTATTCTAGTGCATAGATTAGTGCAATCGGAGAATGCTAGGTGGTGATTATGTTGTTAATCAAAGTGGTAGTGATAGCTTTATGTTTGTTATAAATAATCTGATTCTTAGATTTCGGGAAAAGTCATTGTATTACCCGATGTAAAACAACTATTATGTGAATTTAAAACAAGTATTATGTTGGATAAACAAGTAGTAATGATTGACGGCCATGTGATATAACCTTGATCTAATCAAACAAGGTGGAGATGATAATCAAATAATCGCGGCCCATGTGATCCAATTAATGTTGCATGTGATAGTTTCTAGCATTATGTGAATTATTTAATTGTGATGAACCAAGAAATTGTAACTGTTGTTGGGTTTGGATTTAATGTCTTGGGCCGGGTAGGGTGTTGGTTAAACATAACATGTGAGTTGCATTAGTAAACAGAAGGTGTGGTGAACCAAATCATGGGCCGCATGTAAAACAATTGGTAGGATTGGGCCGAACGGTCTTGTAAACTCACATTAGTAAACAGAAGGTGTGGTGAACCAAATCATGTATGTTATGAAAAATGATTATATGAGCAGGATGTGAGTAGTTGCAATATGTCGAGTAATGCTTGTGATTTAATGCGTGTAACAGTTTAGATGACATGAATTGATAAATGTTTTCGTGAGACATGGACAACGTTGATTGACTGAAACAACTTGCACAACTTGTTTAATGCTAGTGCACTGTTTGCGTAACATGTGAAAATATTGTATGACATAAGTGAAATTGGAATACTAAACTGAGTGTTCTGGTAAATCATGATAGGACGTATTTGGTCAACTGTTAAACGAGTAAATAATCTTACCGAGCAAAACCAAGGTGAGTTCATCTCTCTTGAGCATGCGTCCCGGTGGTTGGGACAGTCTTTAGGTATCCCTGAGAGGGATGGGTTTTTGGGTAAGTTGTTTGGGTATTCCTGCAAGGAATACGTCTTGTTGTAAATCGGTAATGTTGGATAATATACTCATCCTATCACCTTTAAAGTCCCTCTGTGTTGTTTGGTTACCTGAGAGGTAACAAGGTATTAGTTAGTAGCGCTACTTAGGTTTGGCAACCTCACCCCGTACCTGGGAGGACGGGTGTTGAACTAATGACCTAGTCATGACCAATGTTGTGATAGGAGCATTGGATAAAGGGCAATGTAAATCAGAAGCCATCTTGTATTCGGGGTATTATCAACATTAAATTCAATGGATTAACTAAACACTTGGTAACCAACGTTTTCATAAAACTATGAACTCACCAGCGTTGTCTGATACACGTGTGTGCATGCTCGCAGGTTATAGGTATATGTGGATGTGGAACTTGCTGTCTAGGATGCTGGAGTGGTCATGGGTCGAGATACATGAAATTGCGAGACGAGACTAATGGTTATCATTCATAAGAAACACTTAACTAATGTTTTATGCTTCCGCTGAATATGATGATTTATAATAACTGTTTTGCAATACTTAATGTTAATGAATGAAAGTTTTATTTAAAATCCTGTATGAGTTCGATGTGATTGGTGGCTAGATCTTGGTACGTCACACGCCCTGTAGGATCGTTTTGTGACCCGAACGAGTCGTTCAGAAGAGATTTTATCAGTTTCAGAGGCGGAAACTAAGAAACTGCCGTCGAAACAACTTGAATATCACTTTAAACACAGATTGTATTGATTAGACGTTGTTTACAATCAAATCTCACACCGGCAGCACCTCGGTATGGAATCTGGAAACTGTTACAAATGAATAAGCAACTAGCCTATTTATAGTAATCAAGTTTCGCTTGAAACAATACATGCAAGTTCAAGCGAAACCCTCTAGAATTCAATTCAAGCGAAACCTACAAGATTCTCTTTCAAGCAAAACCGACAAACTTTCATAAATCTGATTTGAATTTCTTTGTCTTTTGTGATGTGATGCACTTGATGATGTCATAATGTGATGTCATCATTCAATATGATGACATCACTCTTGTAAAGATCTGCAACGAACCCGAGACTCGACATAAGACGAAGACGACAGATGAATGCACTAACAGACTCCCCCTCAGATGTTGACGAGTCTTAAATGTCGAGTATTTTCAATCTTCAGTCTTTATCAGTCTTTTTTCTTTCTTAGCATATACCAGGATCTTCTCTTTGGCTCTAACCTCATCAGACTCCCCCTCTCATCATGATGGGATCGCTGTCTGGAATTAGCTATCACCTTGAGAACAATCTCTGGCTTTAATTCTATTTAAGCTCATATCCTACACACTTCTCACCAAAACATAAGTTTTTACTTAAATCAAAAAGAAAAACTTACTAGAAATAGTTACACCAAGTTCAAATTAATGACCCTGATTAACTAATCTCAACTTCTTTCTCAAATTCAGTTTCTTCTTTTAAACTCACACTCCCAAACCATTTCATCATGTTCAGCACTCGGAATTTTGAAAATCAGCTCTCCAACATCAGTTGTCGAAAATCTTTTTGTATTTTTCAAAATTTATGCTAAAACACACTAAAAATCTTTTTGGATTTTTGAATATAATGAAATGCAGTGCAGTAAAGAAATATATACAGACACTATTTTTGTGAGTTTGTGTAAGAGAATCATATCAGTTTATGAGACCAATCACCAACACCGTTAAGCTATAAACATTTTCAGTTCTAAACGATTCACGTTGATTGACGATATTGTTGTCCACTTAAACTCAATCTAAAAACTTTCGAAATGCTTACCGATACGTTAAGGTATATTAAGATAGCACTAAATTCTTATGGACCCCACGATCTCAGCATATCCCCTCATCATGCAATACACTGACCCAAGTAATGCCTTTAAACTTGTATCAACTGTGATTTGTGCAAAAACAAAGCAGAACGTTTAAACATTAACAATCAGGTCGATACTTCCGTATACGCAGAGAAAGTCCAATGTTTAAACAAAATAAGAAAAAATAAAACAAGTTGAAGTTGTTTAAGCTTTAACCACCAGGTCGATACTCCCGTATACGCAGAGGAGGTCCAAAGCTTAAACGAAACACCAAAGAAAATAAAGCAGAACGTTTAGGCAACAACATCCAGGTCGATACTCACGTATACGCAGAGGATGTCCGATGCTTAAACAAAATAAAGAAATAAAACAAATTTAAATCTTTGCAAAATAAAATGCACAATCACAGCGACTTTTCAGCAAAGTTGTGAAAGTTCACAAACTTAACCAGTTTTATGTCATTCGACAATCAGCGATTACTGAGTAGGCACACAGTCAAGAAGGACAAAACTAAGTACTATGCTTTCGACCATGTTTCCCACTAGAACTAGGCTTTTTCATTTAGGTTTGTATCGTTATCGCAAATCTACTAGTCTAGCTGAGCCTACCGTCACATCTTTAGTGAGACCGTTTATCACATTTTGACTTTCCATTTCTTTAGCATGCTGTGACAGTCTAACTGATCTACTATCATTTCCTCTTTTTTCACAACAAAACTCATTTTTGCATTTTTTTCAACCTTTTTTTTTCATTTTCAAATTTTCTAATTTTTTTTTAAATTTTTACAACCCCTAAAATCAAAATATGTCTCAATTTTGATTTTCTGGGAAAATTTGAAAACAAGCTGTACAAGAAATGTGACAACATGATGAGAATCACTTCAATTCTCCATTCACTTGGCTTGAACAATCAGAACTCCCCCTGACAACAAAACATTTTCCCATAATGATTTCAAAACACTTAAGTTTGTTTTAATCAAAATGGTTTTTCCGGAAAATAAGTTTTGTGTGTCTTTTCACAAATTCGGGGTTTCATCACTTTGTTTTCTTCAACCACTTGTAAAAACTAACATTTTTAAGATCAATCCTCAAACATCACTTGTAGAAAATCAAGTACAACTTAATGTCCCTGATTTACCACTTGTAAGTCGAAATATCACAAACGTGAATTTCTCAAGAAAAATGCCGATTCATGTTCCACGCTTACCAACCTGGGAACTCTGGCAAGTCAGGTTTTTCATTTAAACAGATTCACCCAAGCCTGACTGTCCTTGGGTGATTTTGAATTCTTGTTCAACAATGGTGGAAAATTTGCATCATTCATTGTTAGACCAGAATTCTCAACTTTTACCTCAACACATGGCTCTTCTGGCTTTACCACACTAGATTCATCGCCTGAACGTGGCTTGTCTGACTTTGATGAGCCAGGTTCATCGCCAACACTTGGCTCCTTTGTTTCCGAAGAAACAGATTCATTGCCAATAACTTTCTTTTTCTTCTTTCCCTCTTTCGTCCTCATATTTGTATCTGATGAATCCGTTTTGCTTGATTTTTCATTCTTTGGAGAGCAAGACGATTTATCAGAACTTTTATCTGTTTTACCAGTTGTATCCGAGGACAAAATCCTTTCGAGATATTCTCTTGCTTTCTTCCTCTTCTTCCTCAGTCTGTCTTTTTGCCCCTGCGAAAGCTTCACTTTCGGTTTTAGAACTTTCTGTTCTTGAACTTTAGGTTCTTGAACTTTCTGTTCCTTGGGCTTTGCTTTGACATTGACTGGTTTCTTTACCATTTTCTGAGATTCAGCCCTCGATCTTCCCTTTGATCTCATTGGGCAATCTCTGGCAATGTGACCTCTGATGTTGCAGTTAAAGCACCTCCTCGTCTTAAAACTCCAACTCTGGCAGTTAACAGCAATGTGTCCTTGATAACCACATCGGTAACACACTCTGTTATCGTACCAATCACCATTTTCAGCCCAAATGCTCAAATCAAAGCACTGTTTGGCTTGGTGATATTCCTTTTTCCTTTTGATTGTTGGATTTGACTTTTGAGCACTGTGGTCCGACCTGCACCACTTATTGTCAACAATTTTTGAGTTTTCATTTTTCAATTTTTGTGGTTTTTGAATGCGATTGGATGATCGATCTGATGAGTTGTTATTCTCTTTTTGTATAATTTTCTCATTTTTAATTTTTTGTTTCTGTTCCGCTTTCTTCTTCAAAGGTTTTTGCTTAGAGCATCCTCCCTTTTCAGTTGATTGCAGAACAGTATTTTGAAAATTTTCTTTTAATTTCAAAAACAATTTTTGTTTTTCAATTTTTTTATCTTCATCATCAGATTTGTCATCACAATCTTCAACTTTGACATTGTCACTTATTGGAACGGAATTGATCGGTTTTGGACACAGATAATCTGGTGTTGATGACAAAGTCACAAAACCTTTCAATTTCTTCTCAAGCTCGTCAAATTTATTCCGAGCAATTTCAGCTTCATTTTCAAGCCGAATGATTTTCTGAAGATGAGAGTTTATTTCAATCTGTTTTTCAAGATTATTTTTAAAAATAGCAGATTTCTCATCTTCTAAAATCTTCATTTGACTTTGAAAATCTTTTTCAAATTTCAATTTTTCATTTTCAAATTCTTTTTCCTTTTCTTTCAAAATCTCGTTTTCTAATGTCAAACTGTTTAAATCATTTAACAGTTTGTCATTTTCAGATTTCAACCTCTCACAATTTTCCTGCAAATCAAAAATATGTTTCTTATCAACTTTCTTCTCGTCTTTCAAAACTGAAATTTCTTCAATCTGTTCCTCTCCCACTTGGACACCTTTACTCTTGCTCTTCTTTAATATTGATTTTCCACTTTGACTTTTCTTCTTCTCAGCATTTCTCTCCATCTGTTCTTCAAGTTTCTTAATGAATTGACCAATTGTCAATTCAGAGTATTCTCCAGTTCTTTTTAAATCCAAAAGATATGTACCCCACTCTTGTTGAGGTATGGCATTGGATAATTTTTCAACCCATTCATCTGATTCTTTTTTAATACCCTTCTCAGACATTGAGCGAACAAGATGGCTATACCTCTCAATGATACTCTTAGTACTTTCTCCTGGATAACCTGAAAATGAATCAAATTCTTTCGTTAATACATTTATTCGATCAAGTGTTTCTTTAGTCATATTAAAGAAGTTTATATCCATGATTCTTGTATTTCAAGCAGAATAGCAACCTTTCTTTCAAGCGGAATACCTGAAACAAACAAACAAACACTTATCAGTTTAAACACTATTCAATTAACAGAATAAAACTGATACTCGAACTGGTGATAATTCTGTGCGGATTGAAGGTTAACAGACTGTGCGGACAGCTATGACCCGGATCAAATACAAACGACCTTTTCCAATGACCTGACTAAAACACACGACCTTGACCCTTTCAAATGATTTTGCAAACTGAAATCAAATCTTTGTGTATATCAAATTCAAGTCACATGAGCCGAGAACACTTTAGTCTGATTGAGCCATAAACAATTCACTGACTTTAAAATAACCGACAAACACTTCTTTAAAACTCACATGCAATCTTGTTTGATCACATTCACATGTACTGTATCGGAAGTTGAACCCAAATGCCGACAATGTGTCACATAAATACTTTAATGAACCGACAATCCTGATCAATCCTAAATGCTCATTGGACCTCAAAACCATTAATCCAAATGTTCACATGCAAACCAATTCTATAAATCTCGAGACTTTATAACTTGACTTAGTAGCCGACAACTTTGATATTAATCAACTTTGATTGGACCGTTCACATATCTAGACTTATCCAAGACACATGATATCATTTACCAACTATCTGACAACCCTTATTTAATGTGTCACATAGATCGATGAACTTTCTAAGCGGTGTGTTGATTTCAAGCGAGACTCATGAGCAAAAACCCACACGTATTTCAAGCGAAAGCCGGATGATGTCAGCAAATTCGAACAACTTTCAAGCGAATGTCATGTTTTAACCAGTTTTAAGTCGATTTAAGCTCTGAAATTTTCCAGGATTTGTTAAAACATGATTACGCACAAGATGTGTGAATTTGAGCCGATTTTATCCGTGAAAAATTTTTAATTTTGAAAAGAATGGTGTAGAAATCAGATATAGTGATGAAAACGAGCTGTTTTGACAAGATCTCTTCCTCCTGAGCTCTGATACCACTTGTAGGATCGTTTTGGGACCCGAACGAGTCGTTCAGAAGAGATTTTATCAGTTTCAGAGGCGGAAACTAAGAAACTGACGTCGAAACAGCTTGAATATCACGTTAAACACTGATTGTATTGATTAGACGTTGTTTACAATCAAATCTCACACCGGCAGCACCTCGGTATGGAATCTGGAAACTGTTACAAATGAATAAGCAACTAGCCTATTTATAGTAATCAAGTTTTGCTTGAAACAATACATGAAAGTTCAAGCGAAACCCTCTAGAATTCAATTCAAGCGAAACCTACAAGATTCTCTTTCAAGCGAAACCGACAAACTTTCATAAATCTGATTTGAATTTCTTTGTCTTTTGTGATGTGATGCACTTGATGATGTCATATTGTGATGTCATCATTCAATATGATGACATCACTCTTGTAAAGATCTGCAACGAACCCGAGACTCGACATAAGACGAAGACGACAGATGAATGCACTAACACGCCCTGCGAGGGTTTCCGCTTGGGGTAGTTTTGGGGGTGTGACAGTTTGGTATCAGAGCCACTGGTTATAGTGAACTTGGTTTTAAAAATGTTTTCATAAAACCGGACTATAACCGAACAGTTCTGAATACGTGAATACGACCATGACACTCAGCTCCAGATTGCAAGGTTCGTCTTTCTCACTTGTTGCATACATTACATGACTAGTACACAATTGCGTATGACGCAACATGTGAACACACACTCGTCACTGTAGCATGATTTCATGAATTGCTTGCTTACATTATGATGCATTTTAACACCGTGTGGGGCGGGCGCTGAGAGCGTGCTGGCTGCCAAAGCGGACAATATCATGGTGCGTTGATAGTATGCCGAAGTCTTTGGGTTTCTGTGATCTTATTACCTTGAAAACTTCCGTTAGACATTCGAGTTTGAGGAACCATTTCACATGAGTTAGGAGGAACTAAGATGAGCATGCAAATCATAATATTATTGTGGGTGCACCCATAATAATAATGTGGGGTGCATGCGAGTCCCAGTGAGGCTTAACAAGTGAAAATGGGGTTCCGTTCTGTTATTTGAACGATGTGAAACACAACAGTCTATAAGAGTCATAACAGTGATTGTCTCTTACTTGAATGTGATCTTTCCACTCCACTCTGAATCCTTACGAATCTCGATGCTATCGAGTATTATCTGAACGCCCATCTGAATGCCTAGCGAACTGTGTAGAACATTAGGTGCTTGTACGAACATCCCTGAGTCGGATGTTGCAGCGTTGAATGATTGGACGATACCTTTTCACTCCTTTTCATTGGTTGGAACTCAATGTACCGACTTCTTAGACCCCGGAGTGCGACCACTTCTGCAACACTCTGGAAACATATCGTGTATTACTCAGTCAACTTTCAAGAACGATGGACAAGAGGATGAGCGTAGTGCCTTCCCAACCTCAGTATTAGAACGACCCTGATTACCAGCAACGAACTCCAGCAGATTGACCTCAACCGAATCCTTAACCCTAGTAAGCGACTTACGGGAGTCGACTCTTACGAATCAATCGGGACACGGAATGTGTAACTTCCCACGTAGTGAGTAGTGCCTTAGGACGCGACATGGAGTGGGACAAGATAGACCCTGTTGTTAAAAGACCGTAGGGCCCCGTTCTAAGCAACGACAGTAGAGGCAACGGTCACGGCAACATCAAGGAACTCGTAATCATAGCTTACAGTATGGAAACGAAGTTGACCTTGACAAGGATTGATTGTGTTAAGTCAAAGTGCCAACATCCAAGGGAACAAAGACGGTACTAGAAATTCTCGCAACGATAACAACAACACTGGAAATGATGCTTACGGAAGGGCATTTAGGATTGGCATAGGTGACACCAGGCATAATAGCAGCATGGTAACTTGTATAAGTAGCCCTGTTTTGGTCAAGCCTGATACTCCTTGAAACCGAACCTGTGGTGGCAGCAACTGATGGCAAGTCAAATGAAACCTCAAATGTTCGTTGGGATGTAAACTCGACCTTGTGGGACAAGTGTTCGACGTCAACCTTCTTTCTGTTATCCTCGATAATTTGATGCAGTAGTTGGTATGGATTGGTTATCCATACATCGCGCAGATATACCCTGCGAGAAGAAAGCTTTGCGTACCCCTCTCCCTAGTGGAGAATCGTCATCTGTTCCAAAGTACCAGAGTTGTGTAAAGGTTAGCATCAATTCTGCAATGAAAGCCCAGAAGTGTCTACGGAGGGATTACCCCGCTATGTTAGCAACCGTTTCTGATTGTCAGGCTAAGGAAAATAGGATCGGGGATCCACCAATTGTTCGTGACTCCTCTCGGTGTGCTACTCGAGGAACTTTCAGGTTTACTTGCACAACTGTTAGTCGGAATCTCAGTTGATCTCACGACAGAGGCAACTTTGGATACTCGTACATTGTACCATTTTGCACAGGAGGGTTGCAAGAACTGTTTAATCAACTACAGGAAATACTGGACAGGAGTTAGTCGGACCTAGCTTTTCGCCTTGGGGAGCCCCAGTTATATCCGTGAAGATAAGCCTTTTCGTATGTGTACTGACTATCCAGAACTTAACAAGGAGACAATTAAGAACCGTTTACCTCGATCATGTATTAGCAACCTGTCTACCAGTGCGAGGGTCAAGCTTCCATTCGAGGAATAACTAACGAATGAACTATCATCAGATGGGAGTCCAGAGGGGAGAATGTTCCTACAATGGCATATCAGACGCAGGGTGGCCATTGCGATGTTGTATTCTAAAACCTCTGGGATAATCATCACACCGGCAGCTGCATGGATCACACGAATCGACTACGCTTATTGACAACGTGTTGAATCACTTCCTGGAGAAAGGAATATCATAGGTGACATCTGTATCTTATTTTAGGGCTCCTGAGGGAGGAGCCATTACGTGCGAAGTCTTGTTTAGTGTAACATCTAGATTTAAGAGATGCATTTGACCATGTAACCAACGAAGTGAGAATACACGTGGATCTTGCTAGGATCCATTTTGCTAGAAACTGATCTACACCAAGGATTCCTTCGGGGATGCAGTGATTTCTTGGCTTCGCTGGATACTATTGTAGATTCATCATCGGAATTTCGAAGATCGCGCAGTTTAAACCTCTTTAGCACAGTAGGGTGCTGTGTTCGTGGAAGACAAAACAGGAGAACGTCCTTTTAGCTTTTGGAGTTCAACTCTACAATGCATTGAGCATCGTCTTTACCCGAGGGTGCGGGTGACTTAGTGGTATACCATGACGGTTCGAATCAGAGTCCCAGTTACACGCCGACACAACACGAAGAAAGTAATAACTTACTCGGTGGGTTTACAAGAAGATTTACACGCGTCGTAACCTGGGGTGGAAACCATGGCTTTAGATTTAATTGGGGGCATTACTTGGGCGGTACCAAATGCATTACCTAGACCGATCACAAGGGCCTCCCGTGTATCTATGATCGAAAGAGCTAAAGCCACCATGACACCGCTGGATGGAACTTTGGAATGAGTGCGACTGTGAAACCTGAACATGCACGAGCTATGCAACTCACTATCAACCCTAATTTACTTGATCAGACTCGCTCTGTTCAAACCGGAGAACTGAAGGAAACAAAATTTGCAAGTTAAACCCATGTGGGGCATGGAGAAGCAACCAGTAACAGGTCGGACGATATTTGCTACCTCATGGAACGAATGTGAGTCTCATTATACGGCAACTGTAGGGAAACTCGTGTTGAACAAAGCACACCGGCCTCGATATTGTACTCGTCTGGGTTAAGATGAGAGATTTTAGGATCCATAGATCTTACACTGGTGATCGGGCGTGAAGGCCCACCTGGTAATGTGCGTGAATGATGTTTGACTTGTGGGAAAGTCAAGATGGAGTATCAGCATTCAGAAATACCCATATGAGAATGAGAACAGACTGTCATGGATCTTGTCGCTAGTCTACTTACAACTCGAAATGGAAACATTATCACCTGGGTGATCATTGATGGAATCAAGTTACCAGTACACATTCTTGCAATCAAGAAAACTGACAAGTCTTCACAGTTGTGAATGTTCCTCTGAGAGAGGCGGATTTTAGGCACGAGGTGCCAACTCCTGTTTTCTCTGAATTTGATCTATGCATGATCTATGTCAGACAATACACAACACCCTTGGCTCACGTCAGGACCAAAGCATTGCTTATCGCCATTGGACAAACGATCAGAGAGAACGAACTCTCCTGGCACTCGAAGACATGCTGCGAGCATGTGGGTGACTGGCTTTGGTGCGAATTTGAAGGACTCTTACCTATGGTTGAGTACTACTGTGGCAGCTATCATTTTGGTAACCAGACAGCTCTGTTGAGGCATTACATAGACAATAATGCCAACCTTCTTGTTAGACTGAGATGGCTGACAACTTAATTACTGGTCCAGGACTGGTACTCGAAACTCTTAGGAATGTTGTTTGGATCGGGAGCCGATTGGTGGCAAAGCGTGATCGTCAGGAAAGCTGATAAACTTGGGAAACACTGAAAGATCGTTGTAGGCAATAGTATTGTGTAGAAAGTCTCACCCTGGGAGGGTGTGGGATGCTTGGGAAGCATGGCAAGTTTAACTGACGTCACGATGGACCATTCAACAGTCTGGGAAGAATCGGAAGCGTAACCTACAAACTTGAGTACCCCACGAATTGGGTGACGTACGCGATGTCATTTATGTTTCGGATCTAAGGCAGTGGTTGTCTGATGAAACACGTGCGATACCTTTACTGGAGGAATTTATCGAACACATGGACCAGGAAGTCAAGGTTCGTTAACTTAGTCGAATTCCAATCGTGAGTGTTCGTTGGAACCCAAAACGTGGACCGGAGCTCACGTGGGAACGCAATGATCGGAGTAAGCTCTAGTATCCTCAGTTGTTCAAGCGGTTGTATTAACTTATGATATCATTGGCGAATTTCGGGACGGAATTCCCTTTCAAGTTGGGGATGATGTGGCACCCGAGGAAAATCCACAGTCATCCTAATCTAACACTTTGTCGCTTTATGTTACTTTTGGTTTACTTATCAAATTTTGGGACGAAATTTCTTTCAAGTTGGGGATGATGTGACAACCCGAACTGTCAAGGTTAGTCTTGTAATTTTGATCTCTCATTCCTTGTTGCGATCACTGTTAAACGTAAACGTTTTGGAATATGCTTGAGTGTGTTGTTGGGCCATTCTCGGTGTCGAAAATTGTTATGATTGGGCCGCAACCATTACTAAGTAATCTCGGCCCACACACTTATGAACTTGGTCGGCCCACACACTTATGGACTTGGTATATTTGTGGACTTAGAATTGGGTTACCCTTGTTCAATTTACTCTCGGCCCAAATCAAGCCAAAGTTGGGCCCGACTACAATTGTAGAATTTATACGTGCATAACTTGTGTAATCCCTTTTTTTATCACACAACCACAAATTTATTGCAAACCCTAGAAACCCCTCCCCCCCCCCCCTCTTGCGAATGTCGGCAGGTCCCAAATCATCATCACCCGAAACCCTTATTCTCCCTCATGTTCAGGTACGTTTGATGTAATGTTTGTAGATTAATTGGGTGTGTTTTGATCATATGAATGTGTTGGATGAATAATGAATAACATGGTATTCTAATGCATAGATTAGTGCAATCGGAGAATGGTAGGTGGTGATTATGTTGTTAATCAAAGTTGGTAGTGATAGCTTTATGTTTGTTATAAATAATCTGATTCTTAGATTTCGGGAAAAGTCATTGTATTACCTGATGTAAAACAAGTATTATGTGAATTTAAAACAAGTATTATGTTGGATAAACAAGTAGTAATGATTGGCGGCCATGTGATATAACCTTGATCTAATCAAACAAGGTGGAGATGATAATCAAATAATGGCGGCCCATGTGATCCAATTAATGTTGCATGTGATAGTTTCTAGCATTATGTGAATAATTTAATTGTGATGAACCAAGAAATTGTAAGTGTTGTTGGGCTTGGATTTAATGTCTTGGGCCGAGTAGGGTGTTGGTTAAACATAACATGTGAGTTGCATATTAACTGTTGGCAGAATGGGCCGCATGTAAAACAATTGGTAGGATTGGGCCGAACGGTCTTGTAAACTCACATTAGTAAACAGAAGGTGTGGTGAACCAAATCATGTATGTTATGAAAAATGATTATATGAGCAGGATGTGAGTAGTTGCAATATGTCGAGTAATGCTTGTGATTTAATGCGTGTAACAGTTTAGATGACATGAATTGATAAATGTTTTTTGTGAGACATGGACAATGTTGATTGACTGAAACAACTTGTACAACTTGTTTAATGCTAGTGCACTGTTTGCGTAACATGTGAAAATATTGTATGACATAAGTGAAATTGGAATACTAAACTGAGTGTTCTGGTAAATCATGATAGGACGTATTTGGTCAACTGTTAAACGAGTAAATAATCTTACCGAGCAAAACCAAGGTGAGTTCATCTCTCTTGAGCATGTGTCCCGGTGGTTGGGACAGTCTTTAGGTATCCCTGAGAGGGATGGGTTTTTGGGTAAGTTGTTTGGGTATTCCTGCGAGGAATACGTCGTGTTGTAAATCGGTAATGTTGGATAATATACTCATCCTATCACCTTTAAAGTCCCTCCGTGTTGTTTGGTTACCTGCGAGGTAACAAGGTATTAGTTAGTAGCGCTACTTAGGTTTGGCAACCTCACCCCGTACCTGGGAGGACGGGTGTTGAACTAATGACCTAGTCATGACCAATGCTGTGATAGGAGCATTGGAGAAAGGGCAATGTAAATCAGAAGCCGTCTTGTATTCGGGGTGTTATCAACATTAAATTCAATGGATTAACTAAACACTTGGTAACCAACGTTTTCGTAAAACTATGAACTCACCAGCGTTGTCTGATACACGTGTGTGCATGCTCGCAGGTTATAGGTATATGTGGATGTGGAACTAGCTGTCTGGGATGCTAGAGTGGTCATGGGTCGAGATACATGAAATTGCGAGACGAGTCTAATGGTTATCATTCATATGAAACACTTAACTAATGTTTTATGCTTCCGCTGAATATGATGATATGTAATAACTGTTTTGCAATACTTAATGTTAATGAATGAAAGTTTTATTTAAAATCCTGTATGAGTTCGATGTGATTGGTGGCTAGATCCTGGTACGTCACACGCCCTGCGAGGGTTTCCGCTTGGGGTAGTTTTGGGGGTGTGACAGTTTGGTATCAGAGCCACTGGTTATAGTGAACTTGGTTTTAAAAATGTTTTCATAAAACCGGACTATAACCGAACAGTTCTGAATACGTGAACACGACCATGACACTCAGCTCCAGATTGCAAGGTTCGTCTTTCTCACTTGTTGCATACATTACATGACTAGTACACAATTGCTTATGACGCAACATACGAACACACACTCGTCACTGTAGCATGATTTCATGAATTGCTTGCTTACATTATGATGCATTTTAACACCGTGAGGGACGGGCGCTGAGAGCGTGCTGGCTGCCAAAGCGGACAATATCATGGTGCGTTGATAGTATGCCGCAGTCTTTGGGTTTCTGTGATCTTATTACCTTGACAACTTCCGTTTGACATTCGAGTTTGAGGAACCATTTGACATGAGTTAGGAGGAACTGAGATGAGCATGCAAATCGTAATATTATTGTGGGTGCACACATAATAATAATGTGGGTGCATGCAAATCGTATCTGTACTATCAATATTTCCCCAGATTCTGCGAATCTTAGAGTTGACCACGGCCCCGTGTCCATTGGGCACGCCCCCGTGGTGGGTGATAGAAGCTTCTACAACTTTGTCTTTTCTGCAGACACTTGGGCACGCCCCCGTGCTCATTGAGCACGGGGCGTGTTCAGCCTTCTCTTCTCTTGTTTTTGCTTGGGAAGATGCTGTCAGGGGGTCGGGCTTGGCACGTTTATTCCTTTTCTTGTATTTATGTTAGATTTAGCTGCCTTTTTGCTTCTTTTGTTCATTTGAGCTAATTTAATCCTGAAAATACAAAAGGAAGACAAAAACACACTTTTTCCAACATTAGTACTAAAAAGGGTTAGTTTTATGCCACATTTGATGTAATTTATATGTTGCATTTTGCACACATCAAATACCCCCACACTTTAATCTTTGCTTGTCCTCAAACAAAACTCTTTATAATGTGGCTTTACACTCCCAAATGGAATGGGTAGAAGAGAAGGTTTTTGGGCTTGTCATAGAGTGTCGGGTTTTCCAAGATTCTTTATTAAGTTCTATTTTTATTTATTTACAATCTTATTCGTCACGATTTATTTAAAACATTACATAAGATAAATTACTTATTAAGGCGTAACATGCCTTTTTAAAATTCCACTTATATACAAGTTCACATACCTCACGGGGATCACTCAACACTCGGCCGAAGATGTTTTTTTTTTTAGTGAATCACTCGAGAGCGGCATGGAACGTACTCCTACCATAAGCTTGCCAAGAAATCAATCCTCCTCCTTTTTAACTATACACCTTTGTAAATATCAAGAGGACTTTTCGGATGAAGGGTTAGGCTTGGGTTAAAGGTAGGTGGTTGGGTTAGTGGTTAGTAGAAAAGGGCGAAAGGCGTAAAAAGCATCGGTTTTCATGAGACTTTTTATTTTTCATAACTTTTATTTTGATGAAGCAATTCTTCAAACAAATTTGTTTTTGGTAAACTTGTTTGTTTATTTTTGGCTTCATCATCATAAATATATATATATTTTTATAAGGGAGACATAAGAAAAACCGAGCATGTTACTAAAACAAAGGGTTTAAAATAAAAAAGGTTTTGGTGGGTAAAAGGATATTTGTTTTGGGTTAAGAAATGAGAAGGTTTAGGCTCAAAGGGGTTAACTAGGGGGGTTTTGGGTAGGTGGTAAAAAAAATAATGGTGTAGAAATAAAAAGGGTTAGTCCTAATGCCTCCATCATTTACTTACTCGGGTTTAAGTTGGTAAGGACCGGGAATGTATTGTCGTGGCAAGTTCTAGAGTCATGAGAACCAAGCGGCTATTCACACAAGAAACGAAAAAATGAGCAATTAGTTTAAAGATATGTATTTGTATGCTCAATAAAGGCTCAAAACTCACTTTTTGTAGGAATGGGTTTTTATGTGATCAAGTATATATAATCAAATTTTAACTAAACTTGTCATGCCGTTTCATAATTTTCTTATGTTGGTTCTTTTTATCACGACGCTATCGGTTGTAAATTTGTAAAAATATAACCTTTTTAGAACTTGAAATTCCCAAATTAAACCTAGACAAGTAAAAAAATGATAAACTTTTGAAAAAATTTGGGGTGATTAGCGGTTCCAATAGAGTTTTGTGTACGGCTTGTAATTAGGACTTGCAAGATTCAAGGTTTTAGCATCCCCCCCCCCCCCATACTAAAATTACACATTGTCCTCAATGTGTCCCAAAAATAAGTTTTTAGGTTGATTGAATGTGTAAAAAGGTGTGAAAAAGCAAAAATTTATGTTACTGGGCGTCTGGACACGGCCCCGTGGTGTCTGGGCACGGCCCCGTGTTCAGATTGTCAGTAACAAAAATGAGTAAAACAAAACAGAAGCCTGGGCACGGGGGCGTGTTGGGTGAGCATGCCTCGTGTCCAGTTACCTGAACTGGGCATTTTCTGCAGACGGCTGGGCACGGGGCGTGTTGGGTGAGCACGGCCCCGTGCTGAACTTGCTGTAATGAAGAAAAAAAATTTAGGTGACCCTGTTTTTGTGCATGGGGTGCTGGTTCAAGTTTCCCTTGGTATCCTTCACCATCCTGAGTGTGTTTTATTCCTGCAAATTAAAACTAGAAAACATAAAAATTAATCTAAACTAAGCTAAGGATAGTTCCGCGGAATGCCTCCGTGGTGCGCCACGTTTATAAGGGTCCTTGGCTAGACCCAAAGCCTGGTTATATGTCACCCAAGTGGGATGTTTTACATCCCATGCTACACCGTCGGAGAGCGTCATCCAAACTTGAGTCTATGACCTTCATGTAGTTGACCGAGTTGTCGTCTTCTACTCTTTTTCCAACTGCAAACTTCATTTCCTCGTCCCCAATCCTCAATGTTAGTGTTCCATCATTCATGTCTACCACCGCTTAGGCCGTAGCTAGGAATGGCCTCCCTAAGATGAGTGGTACTTCGGTATCTTCCTCCATATCTAGTATGACAAAGTCGGCCGGGAAGACAAATTCTCGTACTTTGACCAATAGATTTTCAGCGACACCTTGTGGATATTTGACGGACCTATCGGCAAGTTGTATGCTTATTTTCGTAGGGCTTGTTTTCCCTAGGCCGAGTCGGTTGACCATTGATGCGGGCATGAGGTTGATGCTAGCCCCGAGATCGGCTAGTGCATTGCGAATGGGGGATTCCCCAATAGAGCACGGAATTGTGAAGCTTCCAAGGTCAATCTTCTTTTGCGGGAGTTTGTTGAGTAGCAAGGCGGAGCATTCTTCGCCTAAATTAACTAATTGCAATGATTCAATTTTCCTTTTATGGGTGAGGAAGTCCCTCATAAATTTTGAATATTTAGGCATTTGTGTTAGGACTTCGATAAATGGAATATTAACATGCAATTGTTTTAGTAAATTTTCGAACTTTGCGAATTGCTCATTGGTCTTTTGTCGAATCAACCGACTGGGGTATGGAATCGGAGGAGTCTTAGTAGGCTCTTGAATTGGTGGAGAAGCCTTCTCTTGTTGGGGCATGGGTGGAGTTGTGGTTTGGCTAGATTGGCTTCTTTCAGTTAGTGGTAATGGAGCCTCCTCGGGACCCACGGTACGGTTTCTCAATATGATGAGATGTACTTGTGCTTTTGGGTTGGTTTCGGTATTACTCGGTAACGCGCCTTGTCGTCTCTCGGAGAAATTCTGAGCTATTTGATTTAATTGCTTTTCAATCTTTTGAATGCTAGCTTGTTGATTTCTAAAATTCGATTCCAATTGTTGAAATCGATCCGAGTTTTTCTTTTCGGTGTCGGAGATGAGGCGCGATACAGTATCTTCAAGCCTTTCTCGTCCACTTTGTTATTGAGAGAAATTTTGTGACTCGATTCTTGGTTGTTGAAAGTTTGTTCGTTGGTTTAGATTTTGTTGGTTACTACCATTGCCGGGTTCTCTCCAACCAAGGTTAGGGTGGTTACGCCATCCTTGGTTGTAGGTACCCATTGGAGGACCTGACGGCCTAGGTCTATTATCAATGTAATTTACCGTTTCCGTTTGATCATCTAATTCTTTCATACAACTCCAATTTTCATGTGGCCCACCACACCCCTCACAAGCCATGACCGAGACCGTCTTTGCCATTTCTAACTTTTTGATTTTTGAAGAAAGGGCCTTGATTTGGGCTTGTAAAGAAGTGCTTTCGTCAACCTTATGGGCGCCCGGGGCAATAGATTGATTACCTCGGGGAGTGTGCCACTGAAAATTGGCTTGAGCAATTTCCTCAATTTGATTATAAATTTCATTTGGGCGGCGATTACCTAAAAGTCCCCCGGAGCTAGAGTCAAGTGTTTGTCTTGTGTGTGGCAACAATCCATTGTAGAAAGTGGATACTTGTTGCCATACCGCAAGGCCGTGATGAGGACACTTTCTTAGTAGCTCCTTGAACCTTTCCCAAGTTTCATATAAGGATTCCCCATCCTCTTGTGAATATGTATTAATTTCAGTCATTAGTTTAGCCGTTTTAGCAGGAGGGAAACACTTATATAGAAACTTTTGGGCTAGTTCATCCCAGGTGTTTACCGAGCCAAATGGGAGGGTATTAAGCCAAGCCTTAGCTCGGTCTTTTAGTGAAAATGGAAACATTCGAAGGCGGATGGCGTTGTTTGATGCTCCATTAATCCGAAAGGTATCACATATTTCTAAGAAATTAGTAATATGTAGATGGGGTTCCTCGTCCGCAAGCCCATGGAAGGTTGCGGAGTTTTGAAGCATTTGTATCAAATGCGTTCGAAGTTCGAAGTTGTTGGCTTCGACATTCGGTGCATTGATAGCGGCACCGAGATTACCTACGGTGGATCGTAGGTAATCCATGAGGGTACGTTGGTCCGCCATTGGAAGTGGGTCCCCTGAAACTTTCTCTTGGTTTTTAGCTTTAAATCTTTTTCTTAGAAAGCGATCGGGTTCGTCTAGGGGTTCTTTTATGTCTCTACAAGAACTGGAGCTCATACACTACGTGGAAAATTCAGATGTGGCGTCTGGGTTCCAAGTCCTGCAATAAAAACAAAGAAGAACGTTGGTCAGAAGATTCACCACGGCCCCGTGCTCAGATGAACACGGCCCGTGGTCGGAGATACAGTAGTTGTTTTCCGGATCCCTGTTACTGGGGAGTTCGACACGGCCCCGTGTTGCACCGACACGGCGCCGTGTTGCACCGACACGGCGCCGTGCTCAACTCTCTGTAACTCGGAAAATAAAAACTGCCAGTAACAATGCTGGGCACTGCCCGTGTCCGACCTGGCACGGCCCGTGCTGAGCTCTGCAGAAGCTGAAAAATTAAGAAAATCCTAAAAAACAGAAAAATTAGAAAAAAAGATTAGGCCGTTGATTCCTAGCTTTCTTAAAATCCTTGTGTCCCCGGCAACTGCGCCAAAAACTTGATGTGTGCAGTGTGTTATAGGTTTTTAATGTATATTTTAAGCCCTTTTACACTTTTTAGCCAAGTTTTAAATTTATAAAACACGATATTTACTAACACTAAACACACATATGGGCAAGTGCACCCATCGTGAGCGTAGTATAGTGTTGGTAAGATACCGAGGTCGTCCAAGGACACAAGAGCTTTTAGTACCAGTTTATCCTCAACGTCTAATCAAATCAAAAGTTTAGAAAAAGGTTTTAAACTAGAAAAATTAAAACTAACTAAAATGCTAAGAAATAAAATAAAAATAAAAACAGATAGACAAGATGAATCATTGGATCCGGCTCGTGTTTAGTGTAACCTTTGATTATTTCCGCACTTTTGCACTTTTTAAGAGATTATCTTAGTTATTGTAGTAGGCCCCTCTTTTGAAGGTGACGTTACCCTCAACCCAGTAGTTTGAGTCAGCACGGATACAATCCTAAAGGGTCGGATTATTGAAAGATAATTAATTAAGTTATTAATGCATAATGTGGTAGGCCCCTCTTTTGAAGGTTATGTTACCCTCGGCTAAGTAGTCTGAGTCAGCAGGGATACAGTCCTAAGTAGCCGGGTTAAAGTTTTAATAGTAGCTTACATATGAGGGGATCAAAGAGTTTGGACCCCCCCCATCCAATACCGGTGGGTATCGAAGGAGGTCCTACTAAATTTGACCCAGGTCCTTGCAGGATCTATACACTGAACAAGGCATGACTCTTACCAAACCGTTCCCTTAACCCCCGACCAGGTAGCCAACATACCTCCATATAGACCGTGGAGATATGAATGGTGAAAATCTTTTATTTTATATAGACAGTAAAATAATGCCAAGACACCACGGACAAACGATAAGGAAGAATCACCTTCAACATAAGAAACTAGTTATTAAAGTCATTAATACATAACCAAATAGAATGTGCGAAAAGATTAAAAATAAAAAGTATTACACTAGACACTTGTCTTCACCAAGTGATGTAAGAGACTTAGGCAAACATGGCCTTTGATTGTCAAGAACTCTTACGATCAATCTTGGATCCCGAGACGACTCACACACTCTATGATGGATGATGGATAATGGTGGTGGATAATGGTGTTGTGATGGTGGTGGAGGGTGGGTGAAGTGTGAGAGAGGTGGTGTGCCAAGGGATGGTTTGAAAATGAGCCAAGCACCCCTATTTATAGCCTGAACAGCAGCCCGGGCACGGCCCCGTGCCCACCCTCCTTCTCTTTCTTCATTAATTGCAGTTTGTCTGCATTAGTTGACCACGCCCCCGTGTCCGCTGGGCATGACCCCGTGTGCAGAAGCGTATCTGTACTATCAATATTTCCCCAGATTCTGCGAATCTTAGAGTTGACCACGGCCCCGTGTCCACTGGGCATGCCCCCGTGGTGGGTGATAGAAGCTTCTACAACTTTGTCTTTTCTGCAGACACTTGGGCACGCCCCCATGCTCATTGAGCACGGGGCGTGTTCAGCCTTCTGTTCTCTTGTTTTTGCTTGGGAAGATGTTGTCTGGGGGTCGGGCATGCCACGTTTATTCCTTTTCTTGTATTTATGTTAGATTTAGCTGCCTTTTTGCTTCTTTTGTTCATTTGAGCTCATTTAATCCTGAAAATACAAAAGTAAGACAAAAACACACTTTTTCCAACATTAGTACTAAAAAATGGTTAGTTTTATGCCACATTTGATGTAATTTATATGTTGCATTTTGCACACATCAGTCGGCACACATATTAATGTCTTAGCTACACATTAATGATCATTAGGTTCATAGACGCTTACATACCAACTTTCGATACTCAAAACTTTCAAATGTTTTTAAGATTCATTTGACGTAAACTCATAACACATGAATTTACGAACTTTGGTAACGTTTTCAACTTATGTATAAGTAAGAGGACGGGTTGGTCCTGCTTACAAAGACTGTTTTGGGCTCGGCCCATTCTCTCTCGTGCAATCCACAAAGACTCACAATTTTCGTATAACATGCCGAGAAAATGATTTTACTATATTTTCTCAACAACTTTTAAACCGGTAAACAAAAAGATTTGTTTAAAATCTTTTTCAAAACAAACTATGAACTCGCTCAACTTTATGTTGATTTTTCGCATGTTCTTTCTCAGGTTGCATTTTCAAAACTACGGAACGGTTAGAATAGGAGAACCCATGGGAATTCGAGTACTTAGTGGGCGTTCGTTCAAACTGTTTTGAAGTCTTAGCTCAAACACTTCCGCTGTGCAATGAAGATACTAGTCCAGTCACGCCAATTCTGATTTATCGGGGTGTGACATCTCACTCCTCTGTTAGCAAAATAGTAAAAAGTCAAAACATAGATAAATTTAAAGAAAAATGAGTCAAGCAAGAAGAGCTATCGCTTACTTGTGAGCGAGTACGAGTCCAGATTTCATGCATCCGATGTACACACGTGGGTCCGATAGATATTTGGCTAAAGTTGCTCCAAGTGTAGGTGCAACCAATCGAAGATCATATTATGAATTGTTTATATCAGCGATGATCGATGCTTAATTGTTAACTTTACCTTCCAAGAGGATATACATCAAGCGAGTTGCCAAGTAACTTGTCGACTGTAGTGTGCCGAAAATACTTGTTTCCTTCCTCACCAAATTTCCAGTGCTCAGGCTCGTGATATCTCACGCCTCTATTAGCAAAATAGTAATAAGTCTAAACCAAGATAAATTTAAAAAAAATGAGTCAAGCAAGAAGAGCTATGGCTTATTTGTGAACGAGTATGGGTCAAGATTTCATGCATTCGATGTACACACGTGGGTTCGATCGATGTTTGGCTAAAGTTGCTCCAAGTGTAGCTGCAACCAATTGAAGAGAGAGAGAGAGAGAGAGAGATAGAAAGTAATGTGGGCGGATTTGCCTTATGAAATGATGAAATGTGATAATAGAGAAATCCTGATCAGCAGATAGGGTACACGTGTTTTTATCAAAGAGGTGTACATGATGCATTAAATGTTGTACCTCCCTTAAAAAGTGGCAAATTACAAAAATTGCCCTTCAAGAAAGCACATAAAAAATCACTTATACACTTAACTATATCAGCAGTGTCCTTTTTGTTTTTTCGTAAGTCAGTGCCAACTTTTTAGTTAGGTTATAAAGCTCAGATGGAGTCATCAACATGGCTGCAATGAATGCTACGCCAATGCGAGATCCTCAACCGATTATCATTGCCCTAATTTTTTAGTTAGGTTATAAGGCACAGATGGAGTCATCAACATGGCTGCAATGAATGCCACGCCAATGCGAGATCCTCACCCGATCATCATAGCCTTAATTTTTTAGTTAGGTTATAAGGTTCAGATGATGTCATCAACATGGCTGCAATGGATGCCACGCCAGTGTGAGATCCTCACTCGATCATCATAAGAGGAAAAGACGCTAGGCACCACCCCCATCATCCCATTAAACACATTCACACCGAGACACCTTCACTGCTCACAATGTTTGCTTTACAACTGTAAAAGCAAGTGTAAAAGCAAAAGTTTGATAGGGTTAGTAGTAAAAAATCAAAAGGACAGCAGTAAAAAAATCAAAAGATTCTGACTGACTAAGAGTATTGGTATTTGATCATCCACACAAAATTTGACATTTAATTGACACACATAAAAGAACACACACAAGATTTCGTTCAACTGAAATAACAATCACACATAAAATTATCATCAACACAAAAACACATGATCTCAACAGTACATCCAACAGTACATCTAAACAACCTACATAACATACATAAATATAAAAAACGTAACACACATAAAATTATCATCATCAACACAAAAACACATGATCTCAACAGTACATCTCATCAGTGCATCCAAACAACCTACATAACATACATAAATATAAAAAAACAGAACACACATAAAATTATCATCATCAACAAAAAAATTTGACATAATATCAACACACATAAAAAGAACACACCCATACAATCGTTCAACTAAAATACATAAAATTATCATCATCAACACAAAAGCTGGAAAAAAACACAGTAAAAATTAGAGTTGCAACATAAGTAAATATATCGGATTTCCATCTTCATCCACTGATTTTCTCTCTCTTAGCGAAATCAAAGCATCAAAACTCCAGATCGGCAAGCCTCCAAAGCATCAAAACACTAGATCTGCACCTGTACATTCATTATCACACATTATTAAGAAAAATCATAATATAAAACCTAAGAGATAGAGAGAGAACGAAAGGTTAACTTGAGAGAAGAGAACAAAAAGGAGCGGCTGGGGGTTTAAAACCTAGATCTACTAGAAAACCACAATCTACAGCCGCCGATGAGACCTAAATCGGAACCGAGAGGTCAGATCTCACCCATCAAAACTCCACACATTATTAAACAAAATCGTAACAGAAAACCTGAGAGAGAGAGAGAGAGAAGGAAAGGTTAACCTAAGAGAGAGACAACAAAACCCATCAAAACTCTACACATTATTAAACAAAATCGTAACAGAAAACCTGAGATAGAGAGGGAACGAAAGGTTAACCTGAGAGAGAGACAACGAAAAGGAGCAGCTGAGGGTTTAAAACTTAGATCTACCAGAAAACCACCATCTACAGCCGCTGATGAGACCTAAATCAGAACCGAGAGGTCAGATCTGCTGATTAGGGTTTGTTGACTTTTTAAATCGGAAATGGTTTCTTCGAGAGGTCAGATCTTATCACCAATAGCCTTGAATTTGAACGTAGAGGTCAGATTTAGTATGGATCTTGTGAAATCTTCATCAATAGCCATGAACTTCTAGAATCGCCACAGAGAGAGAGAGAGATAGAGAGAGAGAAAGCAATGGGGGGCAGAAATGAATTATGAAATGAGAAAATGTGATAATAGAGTAACCCTAATCAGCAGTACGGAACACGTGTTTTGTAACAACCCTCGGTAAAACCGACACTCTTATAATATTTCTGATACTCTAATATATATAGAATGTCTCAAATATGTTTTATATTACACCCCGTATGTGAAAACCGAGCCCTAGTTATGTTATAATTATAAAAATAAAATAAAAATCTGAATTTAGAGCTGAGGCGGGCCGCGTATGATCCCACCTCAAACTCACGCGGGCCGTATTAAGATCAGACTTTGACTCCGCTGACTTATTTAGTTCAAGCGGGCCGCGTAAGACCTCATCGAAGTTGACGCGGGCCGCGACAAATCATTACACGCGATTACACCAGAGGCCGACACGTGTCGACATTGTGGCGGACCTACTAGCTGACCCAGCTAAGCTACTGAGTTGACCGATGTTGACGCGGGCCGCGTAAAGGTCCCTTATCTTTTACGCGAGCCGCGACAGGACCAGAAATCACAACCATAAATAGATAGCATCAGTTTACGTTTTTCGTCGCTCACATTTCAATCTCAAAATCTAAAATTCTGTAGAAGGCATATTATAGTCGGGTATTATACCCCTAATTAGCGAGGTTCTGCTCCATTTTAAGTATTATAACCCCAGTTTCGTAATAGTTACGCTGCCCGATTGATTTAGGGTTCCGTAACAACTGTCGTGGTTCTGCCCGACGTAGTTGTTGGAATGCCGTCCCGGGGAGGGTATCATTAATAATTTCAAAGGGTTATGATACTAACCAATGTACATTTGTATAAATTATAGATTATATCCAGGAAACCCTTACAAGAAGCCTAAGATAGCAATGTGAGTTGATCCACTTTTTGTAAACCTTTTTGTGAATTTTTACAAAACCTTACATATCTTTCCATGCGAATAACCATATTGAGTATTTGTAAGAATACAATTATAGTGGGTATGTTGGGGTTTTGTATACAAAATTTGTTACCACCTGGTCAAGGAGTGACATTTCCACAGGTTGAGTATGACAATACCACTGATGTTAATTGGTATATCTTGGAAACAAATGTAATTGCGGATGTGCTCTCAATATTGTTCACTGTGACTTTTGATTTAAACTTGATTAAACTGGGATTCACTCACCAGTATTTCCCACTGACAAAATATTTTTAAAACGCGTTTCAGGTAACCCAATGTGACAGCCAATTAATAAAAAGCCAGCTGAAGAGCACTGAAGGCTTGGAATAATGTGGCTATAAAAGTTACCAAATAAATAGTGTTTTAAATTTAAATAAAATAGGGTCCATCCCTATAAATGTATTGTAATAAGAAACTTGGGTTTTACCCATGTAATTATTAATATTAAATGAGGTGGTTTTACTCTGATAAATATTTCCTAACTACGGTCCTGATGAAAATTCCACTGCAAGATTAAATAAAACCTGATACCCCCGAAGCTCTGTGACCGCGTTCGCCCGTTCCCGGGGATCAGGGATCGGGGGTTGCCACAGAAGGTGGTATCAGAGCCTAGCCACTGGTCTGAGCCAAAGAAGTGTTCTGCTGACACTTAAATTCTATATTTTGTGTTAGGAAATAAATTACGGAAATCCGTGCATAACTGTAATTATGTGTTATGTGTTATTTGACTATCTGTTAGTTTTCAGTATGAGTGATCAAGGACCATCAGACGTGAATCGTCAGTTATCTGATTCACCTAGGTGTGAAGGTACATCATCACAGCCTGCCCTTTCAGGGTATTCTGCTGATCAGGAGGAGGAAATATTTGCTTTTAGAGCTCAATCTGAAGAACCATTTCCTACTAAGAAACGGGGATGGTTCAGTAAAGAAGCTTTTGCTCGTAGGAAGAGAATGCGAAAATTGCAACAGCAAAGGGCTTTAGCAGCCATTAAGCGAGAGACAGATGCCCATACTCAAGATATGCTAAATAGAAGCCTAGCTAATTTCAATATCTTAGCCACAACTGCTGCTGACCCAAGTCTGGAACAATTAGTAGCCCCACAACCACAAAACCCAGAACAACCCATGGAGATAGAAAATCAGGAAAACCAAGTGGAAATGCACGACTTTAATCCAGAAGAAATCCCTAGGGTGCCTGCACCAAACCCACTAGACCCGAATTACGACCCCTGGTGGGACAATAATAGGGACTTTGTGCAACGTTACCCTATCCAGGATTATCCACCCATACAGAACATAGAAGCTTACCCAGATATGGACCCTTTAGATCCCTATTACCATGATAACTACATTAGGGAAATATTAGAGGATCCTTACCAATTTCAGGAACTGTCACCCCCATATCAGGAACCCGTACCCCAGATTCCAAACCCAGTCCAAGAACCTGCACCCCCAATGAGTGCAGAAAATGTTCAAGAACTTAGGACTTTCGGAGAGGAAATTTTAGAAAGCAGTGAGAGAATGCGTCAGGTGGGAGAACGTCTCGTATGGAAATACGATGAACGTAATATGGATTTTTGGATAAATCCATATCCGTGAATGAGATGGTGAAACAATGATAGTAATAATATATATAAAAATAATAATAATAATAATAATAATAATAATAAAATATGTGTGTACGGATGCATATTAATATTAGTGTGATTTTCTTTCTGTTGGTATTGTAATCTTTATTTCTGTACTAGTGTGTAATAGACGCATAGTATATGAAAAAGAGTATAGTCGCAATGATCGACGGTTTTGATTAAATTGTGTGTCATGTGATTAACTATATTACCTCTTATTTGTGATATTAATATGGGATAAATGTTTAAAATTCAGATGGCCGACGAAGGAAATCACGGAAATCTGAATAATGATATAACCAGAGTAACATTAACGTGGTTAATGAGAATCCAAGCATCAGTAACAATAACAATCAAGTGGACAATAGTGCTATCCAACACATAGTAGCACAGGGGATTATAGATGCTATGCCATTTATACTTCAAACTGTTAAAAATGTTGATAATAAAAGTAAGCATAGCAGTAAGCGACCTGTTGAACCAGAAAACAGTGTGAACAATGGACCTATACTTCAATTGCCTATTCCCAAAAGAAGAAGAACCATGCCTTATGGTTGTTCTTATAAAGAATTCTGGTCTTGTAAACCAATGGAATTCTCGGGCAATGAAGGGGCCATTGCAACATTACGCTGGATAGAAAAGACTGAGGCAGTCTTAAGGATAAGCAAGTGTGCTGAAGAAGATAAAATACTGTTTGCTTCTAATCTGTTTAAGAATGCAGATCCTTTAATCAAGAGGAAGTGATAGGACCTACAATATGGAATGGGAAGAATTTAAGAACAAAGTAGAAAGAAAATTCTGCCCACCCAATGAAAAGGAACAGATAGCAAACAAATTCTTAAATCTTAGAATGACTGGTGTAGATAGTAAGAGGTATACTAAGTTATTCTTCGAATATGCCAGAATAGTACCAACTCTTGCATCACCAGAACCAGTATTAATTTCCCGTTATATTTTGGGATTAATTGGGGAGATTAGACACATAGTCAAGGCAGCTAGACCTCAAACGATAGAAGAAGCTGTAGAACTAGCAAATACCTTGACTGATGAACTAGTTCGTACTAGAGAAGATGATCAGAGGAGAAATTTAACTCAAAGTCTTACTCAAGAATTCCGTTCTGGGAATTTTAACCGTAGGAACGTAGGTTCTACCTCTGCACCATATTGCATAATCTGCAAAAAGAAGCATTCTGGAAAATGCTCCACTCACTGTAATTTTTGTAAAGCACCAGGACACAAGGAAGAGAACTGCAGGAGGAAATCCAGTAATGGATTGTGTTTTAATTGTGGAGAAAAAGGTCATATCAAGCCAAACTGTCCAAAACTGGCTCCAGCTATAAACAACAAGAACACTAAAAATGCTAGAGCATTTGTTCTAACTGCAGAAGAAGCTAAGATGATCCCAGACGTTATAGCTGGTACGTTTTTAGTTAATGATATAATTGATAAAGTATTATTTGACTCTGGTGCAAACCAAAGTTTTATTAATACTTCGTTTTGCAAAATTTTAAATCAGTCATTAACTAAACTACCACAAGAATGTCTAGTAGAAACAGCTAATGGAGAAACTATTAGGATTTCTGAAATCTTGCAGGAAGCAAGAATAGAAATTTTAAACCAAACATTTAGGGCAAACCTTTATCCAATGAATCTAGCCGGATTTGATGTTGTTTTAGGAATGGATTGGTTAATAGCCAATAAAGCTAGTATTTTATGTCATCAAAAGTTAATTCGAGTTAATTCACCAAAAGGAAAAATGATCACAATTAAAGGAGATAAATCTTCTAAGACCATTAAATTCATCTCTGTGATGAAAACTGCAAGTTCTATAAGAAAAGGTTCTATAGTGTATTTGATTTCTATAATCACTAACACTAAAGGGAAAGAACTAAAAGATATTCCAGTAGTATCTCAGTTTTCAGATGTCTTTCCAGAAGAATTACCAGGACTACCTCCAGACAGAGAAGTTGAATTCAGAATTCACCTGCTACCAGGAACATCACCAATTGCCAAAGCACCCTACCGTTTGGCACCTGCCGAAATGCAAGAATTAAAGAAACAACTAGATGAATTATTGGAGAAAGGATTCATACAACCGAGTTCATCGCCATGGGGAGCGCCAATTTTATTCGTTAAAAAGAAAGACGGATCAATGCGTATGTGCATTGATTACCGTGAATTAAACAAGGTCACAATTAAGAATCGGTACCCATTACCGAGAATCGATGATTTGTTTGATCAACTGCAAGGAGCTCGATTTTTCTCTAAGATCGATTTAAGGTCAGGATATCATCAATTAAAGGTACAGGAAGAGGATATTCCTAAAACCGCATTTAGAACAAGGTATGGTCATTATGAATTTACTGTCATGCCATTTGGTTTAACAAATGCCCCAGCTGCATTTATGGACATGATGAACCGAATATGTAAGCCATATTTGGATAAATTCATAATTGTTTTCATAGATGATATTCTAATTTACTCTAAGAGTACAGAGGATCATGTAAAACATTTACACGCACTTTTAAGTTTGTTAAGAAAGGAAAAGCTTTATGCTAAATTCTCTAAGTGCGAGTTTTGGTTAAAACAGGTACAATTCCTTGGACACCTAGTCAATCATGAAGGAATTCATGTAGATCCAACAAAGATTGAGGCAATTACTAAATGGAAAACCCCTGAGTCACCAACCGAGGTTAGAAGTTTCTTAGGATTAGCCGGTTATTATAGAAGATTCATTAAAGATTTTTCTAGAATAGCTATTCCCTTAACTAAGTTAACTTGTAAATCTGTTAAGTTTGAATGGGGATTAAAACAAGAAGAAGCATTTAGAATCCTTAAGCAAAGATTAACCCATACACCCATACTAGCATTACCAGAAGGAACTGAAGACTTCGTAGTCTATTGTGATACTTCTAGATTAGGCTATGGATGTGTGTTGATGCAACGTCAAAAGGTTATAGCTTATGCATCTAGACAACTTAAGAATCATGAAGAGAATTATTCAACTCATGATTTAGAGTTAGGAGCTATAATTTTTGCTCTTAAGATATGGAGACATTACCTTTATGGTAGTAAGTTTACCATATTTACTGATCATAAAAGTTTAAGGTATGTTTTCGGGCAGAAAGAGTTGAATATGAGGCAAAGACGCTGGATGGAATTTCTTAGTGATTATGACTGTGATATCCAGTATCATGAAGGAAAGGCAAATGTAGTGGCAGATGCTTTAAGCCGAAAGTATCATGAAAAGCCAAAAAGGGTACGTTCTCTTAAATTAAATCTGCAAGTAGATTTAAATGATCAGATAAGAGAAGCACAAGAATCAGTAATCAAGGATGATACTAAAAAATAAAAGGTATGCTAAATGAATTGAAACAAGGAACAGATGGAATTTGGAGATTCCATGAAAAGAGAATGTGGATACCTAAATTAGGAAACTTACGTAATCGTATATTAGAAGAAGCCCATAAATCTAAGTATACGATGCACCCAGGAAGTGATAAAATGTACCAGGATTTAAGGAAAAATTTCTGGTGGATAGGAATGAAAAAGGACATAGCAGCCTATGTTTCTAAATGTTTGACTTGTTCACAAGTCAAAGCTGAACATCAGAAACCCTCAGGTTTATTACAACAATTAGAAATGCCAGTTTGGAAATGGGAATTTATAACAATGGATTTTGTTACTAAATTACCCAAAACAAGGAAAGGTAATGATACAATCTGGGTAATTGTAGATAGGTTAACCAAGTCAGCCCATTTTCTACCAATGAAGGAAACAATTAGTATGGAACAATTAGCTAAATTGTATGTAAATGAAATTGTTTCTTTACATGGGATAGTCGATTTACATCTCATTTTTGTTCAAGTTTCCAAAAGGCAATGGGAACCAAGTTAAAGCTAAGTACAGCTTATCATCCTCAAACGGACGGACAAAGTGAAAGGACAATACAGACAATGGAAGATATGCTTAGAGCTTGTGTAATTGATTTTGGAGGTAATTGGGACGATCACTTACCTTTAATAGAATTTTCTTATAATAATAGTTATCACACAAGTATCAATGCTGCACCATTCGAAGCAATTTATGGACGAAAGTGCCGAACCCCAGTCTGTTGGGCAGAAATTGGGGAAAAACAACTATCTGGACCTGAGATAGTACAAGAAACAACCGATAAAATTATTCAAGTCAAGGAACGACTGAAAGCAGCACGTGAACGACAAAAGAGTTATGCCAATAACCGACGAAAGCCGTTGGAATTTCAAGTAGGAGATAAAGTATTGTTGAAAGTCTCTCCTTGGAAAGGAGTGGTAAGATTTATCAAACGGGGAAAGTTAAGTCCCAGGTATGTTGGACCTTTTAAGATTTTTAGAAGAATAGGACCAGTAGCCTATCAACTACAACTGCCAGAGGAAATGGCAGGAATACATGATGTGTTTCATGTATCTAATCTTAAAAAGTGTTTAGCTGATGAATCATTGATAGTACCTCTTAAGGATATAGAGGTAAATGAACAACTCAAATTCATAGAAAGACCTCTACAGATTGAAGACAGGAAAGTTAAGAATCTCAAACACAAGAGACTAGTTCTAGTCAAAGTAAAGTGGGACTCCAAAAGAGGACCTGAGTATACATGGGAGCTTGAGTCAGAAATGAAAAAGAAATACCCGCATTTGTTCCAGTAGATCTCGAGGACGAGTTCTAAAACAAGGTGAGGAGAATGTAACAACCCTCGGTAAAACCGACACTCTTATAATATTTCTGATACTCTAATATATATAGAATGTCTCAAATATGTTTTATATTACACCCCGTATGTGAAAACCGAGCCCTAGTTATGTTATAATTATAAAAATAAAATAAAAATCTGAATTTAGAGCTGAGGCGGGCCGCGTATGATCCCACCTCAAACTCACGCGGGCCGTATTAAGATCAGACTTTGACTCCGCTGACTTCTTTAGTTCAAGCGGGCCGCGTAAGACCTCATCTAAGTTGACGCGGGCCGCGACAGATCATTACACGCGATTACACCAGAGGCCGACACGTGTCGACATCGTGGCGGACCTACTAGCTGACCCAGCTAAGCTACTGAGTTGACCGATGTTGACGCGGGTCGCGTAAAGGTCCCTTATCTTTTACGCGGGCCGCGACAGGACCAGAAATCACAACTATAAATAGATAGCATCAGTTTACGTTTTTCGTCGCTCACATTTCAATCTCAAAATCTCAAATTCTGTAGAAGGCATATTATAGTCGGGTATTAAACCCCTAATTAGCGAGGTTCTGCTCCATTGTAAGTATTATAACCCCAGTTTCGTAATAGTTACGCTGCCCGATTGATTTAGGGTTCCGTAACAACTGTCGTGGTTCTGCCCGACGTAGTTGTTGGAATGTCGTCTCGGGGAGGGTATCATTAATAATTTCAAAGGGTTATGATACTAACCAATGTACATTTGTATAAATTATAGATTATATCCAGGAAACCCTTACAAGAAGCCTAAGATAGCAATGTGAGTTGATCCACTTTTTGTAAACCTTTTTGTGAATTTTTACAAAACCTTATATATCTTTCCATGCGAATAACCATATTGAGTATTTGTAAGAATACAATTATAGTGGGTATGTTGGGGTTGTTGGTGCACTAAATGTCTGCTGATTACGTCTTAATCAAGTCTTGTGTCTAGATAGGTTGAATGTACACACAACAGGGTCTTAATTAGGGTTTGTACGTGTTTAACTTCAAGATTTCGCTTGAAATCAGTTCAAGCGAAATCAACATCTTGAGATTTATCTTGAAACAAGTTCAAGCGAAATCAACAGGTGAAGATTTCGCTTGAAACCATCTCAAGCGAAATCAACTGCTTATAAATAGGTTGTGTAGGTTCATTTGTTAAGGAGAGAGGTCATTGTTTGAGACACGAAGTGCTGCCGGATTTGTATCAGAAAACGTTGTAAAAGCACAAATATTAATCAGAAAAGAAGGATTAAAAGGATAATTGCTGTTATGACTTTGTTTACGTTGATTCCGCCTTCGTATGCAAAGATGAACTGCCTTAACTGACGGTTTAAGGTCGTAGAACGGTCCAACAAGTGGTATCAGAGCTCAGGACGAGGAGTTCATACCATAGCAGCGGATTTTCTTCTTTCTACTCATTTCTTTTTATATTTTTCTGATCTGAACGAGTTCCAATGGTCGAAATGGTCTGATTTTCGAGTATATCGTGTAAAACGTAGTTTTAACAAAGCCTACAAAGATTCGGACTAAAATTCAGATTAAAACATGTTAAAAATGACCTAAAACTGAATTTCGCTTGAAAGTATTCGAAGGTTATAGTTGATTTCGCTTGAAATCAGACATATTGGCTTGAAAGATTGGACGATTTCGCTTGAAACTTGTTGAAGCGAAATTGATATTCTGAATTTCGCTTGAACTGTTGAAAGTATAATCTTGGATTTCGCTTGAATCATCTGAAGCGAAATTGTTCATCAGGTTTTCGCTTGAAACTGTTGGATCTGATCTTTTGGATTTCGCTTGAAGATCCTGGACAGTTGAAGCGAAATAGTGGTTTTCGCTTGAACAGTTGAAGCGAAACTGTTCTTTCAGTTTTCGCTTGAAGTGTAATTTTGGGTTTTCACTTCAAACAGTTTAAAGTGAGATTTCTCTTGAATAGTTTAAAGTGTGGATTTCGCTTCAAACTATTCAGTGTCGCTTGAACTTGCTGATTTTTCAAAACTTTTAAAATTTCTAAGTGTTTTGCTGATTATTTTGCAGGAACATTCACGATGGATGATCTTTTCATGAACCCGTTTAGCGATATGTATGCGTTCGCTGGAGATTCCGGAAACGATAATACTTCGTCAAGCAATGTGAATGATAACCCACCAAAAGAGAAGAAAAAGGAAGCTTGGGAGTCGGAAAGTGCTTTCGGAACATTCAATAAACCTCCAAAGCTTATGGCTATTGAAGAATACAGTCGGTGGTCAAGAAAGTTTGAGGACTGGTTGATGGCATTCGCATTTCCTAGTTGGAAGAGTTTGAAAAACGGTTATGAACATGGAAAGAAATATGGTGAAACTTTAAGAGCAGCTGAGGAAATTGAATCGTTTGTAGCTGAACAAAAGTGTGTGGCATTGTTATTCCAGTCAGTCCGGGAAGACATTATTGCCTTGATCGACTATTCAAATGCAAAAGATCTTTGGGAAAAGTTAGAAAAGAAATGTATCGGTAGTCAAGAAATTAAGAAAAACAAAAAGAAACTTCTTAGAAAAGAGTTTGATCTGTTTGGATGCTTAAAGAACGAGTCAGTTTGTAAAATGATAGAAAGATTTGGTCATCTGAAGCTGGAATTAGTAAGACATGATATCGACATTCCTGAAGAAGATCTTATCGACAAATTGTTCGATTCGTTGCCTGACGAGATGGATTGGAGATATTATGCGCTGATGCTGAAGAATACTATCAAAGAACCAGAAAAGTTGACATTAGATTTGCTGATTGAGAAACTCGAGAGTCACGAGTTGGATTTGAAAAAGACATACAAAGTCAGTCACTCATCTTACCAGCAGAATTTGGATTTGTATTATCCAAAGAGCATGATGCCAAAAGCAACTTCTCCAAAAACTGCGTTTTCTGCTGAAAATGTGTCGACAGCTGGCAAAGAAAGTCAAAGTACTCAAAGCAGCGGAAGTCACAGTGGTTATCATAGTGGATCTTCATCTTCTGGAAATCATCCTGATGCAAAGAATCGTTTTCAGTGTAACATCGCGATAGATTTGAAGAATGCTCAGAACTTTGATAAGGAATCGGCCAAGCAGCAGATGATTTTCCTAGCATCGGTGTTGGAATCGTATGAAGGGTTAGTAGCTGGGAAGATAGGCAACACAAATCTGACGAAAGAAGATTACGATCAGATTGATCCGGAGGAAATGGAACTGATCGATATTCGTTGGGCTATGGCAAGTGCTGTTCGTCGTGCACAAAGATTCATGGAAATTACCGGAAGAAAGACAATTGGTGGTGCGTCTACTAAGTTGGGGTTTGATAAATCGAAGGTGACTTGTTTCAAGTGTAAGCAGAAGGGTCACTTCAAACGAGAATGCCGAAACGCTTATGCTGATAAATCGGAGAACCCTTTCAGAGATGATTACTACAAGAAGGCAATCTATCATCAGAATAAATCTGAGCCGCCTAGATTGAAGCAGGTTGAAGACAACAGAGAGAAATCTAGAGCTCTTGCGGTGATTTACGATGATGAGGGTTATGATTGGAGTCAAGAGGTTCTACCGGAAGAATATGCGGTTGGTTACGCATTCATGGCGAAAAATGACGAACCTATTCCATGGAAAGATGATCGAACTGAAGAGCAAAAGTATAGATACAGAAAAATGATAGCTGAAAACAAAATCATTAGAATATCTCGTATCTTTCTGGATGCAAGGAGAGCCAATAGATGGGATCCAGATAGAGAGTGCTATCTTGATGAGTATGGAAATATTGCAATTGATGATAGTACACTTGATATTGAAGCCATAATCCAGCAATACAAAGAAGATGATGAGTACTGGCAACACAAATGGTGGGGAACTCCAACTGAGAAAATGAAAGAGGAAGCGAAGAAAGAAAAAGAAGAGAAAGAGAGAAAAGAGAAAGAAGAGATCGAGAAAGCAAAAAGGATTGATACTGGAGTTATTGACACAACGCAGGAGTTGACTGCTGAAAATCTTGGAAGAATGGCTGACAAAGTGCTAGCTGCTAAGGCACTTGAGGTAGACTCTAACTCCGTGTCTGAGTCAAAAAGCCAGGTCAGTTCAGATGTGTCAACAAATGTGTCAGGTAAGAAAATCGATGGAAATGCTGATTGCAAAAATTGCAACAAAGAGTGCAAATTTTGTAGCACAGTCACGTATCTCAACGGGAAGAAAGTTGATGATCTGACAGCTAAGGTCAGAAGCGTTGAGAATCAGATTCTTGATCGTGACAAAACAGTTAAAGCTTCAACTGAACGGATAAGAGAATTAACTAAATAAATTGAAAAAGATAAAATTGATCATGACAAAATTAAACAAGAAAATGAAAAGTTGATTCTTGAAAACCGTCAGATTTCTGAAAATTTTGAAAAACTCAAAAGCACAATGAAAGATTGTGATGATCGAAATGGTAAAACTTTTAAAGAAAATGAACATTTGAAAGCAGTGCTTAGAGTCAAAGAAGAATCAATCAACCAACAACTGGATGAAATCGCTAAATTGAAACTTAAAGTTCAAGAGGCTGTTATCGAAAACGAGCGAATCCAGTTGAAGCTTAACAGTTACAGCTCCGCAAGCTTTGTTTTGCAACATATAATTCCCAAACCCATCGGGAAAGACAAAGCGGGCGAAGATGTGTATTGTGATGGAACTGGGGTGGGGTTTCATCAAGTTCCACCACCTGTTCTTGATAATTACACGAAAAAGCTATCTGGGTTGGTTGAAATTGAGGATGAAAAAGAAGTTAAACTTCCGGAAAACATTGATGTTACTTTTACATCATCTGATGATAGTGTTCAGACAGAGATTGTTAAGAGCACAGCTGAAAGTGTTTTGATGTCTGATTCAACTGAAGATGATGGGTGTTTCTTAGACAAATACATTCAGAAATCAAAGTCCAAAAACAACTTAAGTGATGAACCGGGTCTTGTGATGTACAAGATGGCTGGATCTGATAAGTTGTATTCGGATTCTGAGTTTCCAATTGAGAATGTTAATGTGAAAAAGTTGACAAATGTTTTCAAGTTAGTTGAAGTTGATTTGTCAGAAGTGAACAGTTTGTGTCAAACAAAAAGGCAAATGAATTTTGAGAAAGATAAAGCTTATTACAAAAAGCCTGTTGTTCCACCACGGTTTTATAATAACAATCGAAACAGTTGGTCAGGTGGTTATCGGGGTGGTAATAGTTATCAGAAAAAGAATTTTCAAAACAAGAGGTTTGCTGAAAAGAAGGTGTTTGTGAACCGTTCAAGTTCACTTTCTGATGAGGAAAATGAAATTTTTTTCAAAATCAAATAAAGAGTTCTTTGAGAAAAGAGCTTCACATTATCGGTCTGAAGGCACAAGTCTAGTTGTGGATACTCGAACATGTTTTAGATGTAACAAAGTGGGTCACATTGCACGAAAGTGTACCAATGTAAAGCCTAAGACTGAAAATGTGAAGATTCAACAGAAGAAATTTGATGTGAAGGGTAAAGCACCAATCGTTGTTGAGAAAAAGAGTGTGAAAAATAACAACATCAAAGTGAAAAATGAACCTGTAAAGAAAGTGGTAACTAAAAACGACAAGTTTTATAAACAGGTTGCATTATCTCAACAAGTTTGGAAACCAAAAACTACAATGAAAATTTCAACTTCTGAAGTGAAAAAGGATGAAGAATCAATTTCGGTTGATTATGATGCAAATTTTCCACCTTTGAAGGCTGAAAATTTCAAAATTCAAATTGCGAGAGTCAAGGTTACACCTAAGGCTGATGAGGCCTGGGTGGACACCATGTTCGAATAAGCAGTTTGAATTGCCGGAGCTTCCTGGATCGCGAAGCATGAATCGGCATCTTTGTTGAAATGTTTTAAAATCAACTTGTGTTATGTGCAGGATCTTCCAAGAGCCATTTCAAGATGGATCATGGATAGTGGCGCATCTCGACATATGACAGGAAAAACTGCATTGTTGTATGATGTGAGGAACATTAATGGTGGTTACGTAGGATTTGTTGGTCATGAAGGTGGTCGAATTGTTGGTGAAGGAACGTTATCCAACGGGATTGTGACGTTTGAGAGAGTTAACTACATCACTGAGCTGGAGAACAATCTGCTTAGTATCTCGCAGATTTGTGACAATCAGTATACTACTCACTTCACTGATAAAGAATGTTTGATTTTGAAACCTGGTTTTGTTATTCCTGAAGAATGGATTATCATGAGGGCACCTAGAGTGAATGATTTATATGTGTTAGATATGTCTGTAGCAACTACAACTACTGGTCAAGCACATTGTTTTGTGTCTAGAGCAACTGAGAAAGAATCAAGATTGTGGCACCGAAAGATGGGGCATATTCACCTAAGGAAGATGAATCACTTGGTGCACAATGATTTGGTATTGGGTGTTAATATCAAAGGTTTTCATCTGGAAGGGGAATGCATTAGTTGTATCAAAGGCAAGCAGAAGAAAAAGTCACACCCTACAAAGCAAGTAAATTCAGTTTCGAGACCGCTAGAAAGACTTCACATGGATTTGTTTGGTCCGGTGAATGTCAAAAGTATTACAGGAGATTACTATTGTTTGGTTGTTACTGATGATTATTCCAGAATTTCATGGGTTTCTTTCTTGAAGACGAAAGATGAAACATTTGACAGTTTGATGGGGCTGTTCAGGAAGATTGAGAATTTGTACCAAAGGCGTATCAAGAGAATTCGAAGTGATAATGGTACTGAATTCAAGAACAGTAAGATGGAAGAATTTTGTGATGAAAGAGGTATTTTGCATGAGTTTAGTGCTCCGTACACTCCGCAGCAGAATGGAGTCGCAGAACGCAAAAACCGGACACTAATCGAGACGGCTAGAACTATGCTCGCAGATTCAAAGTTACCGATTAATTTTTGGGCTGAAGCTGTTTCTGCCGCATGCTATACGCTCAACAGGGTTCTCACTGTCAAGAAGTTCAACAAAACATGCTTTGAGCTAATCAATAATCGCAAACCGAATTTGAAGTATCTAGAACCGTTTGGGTCACCCTGTACGGTTATAGAGCCTCATGGAAAGTTTGGTCCGAAGAGCATTGAGGGTATATTTGTTGGTTATGCAAATCCGATGCGACGTGTCTTCGTTCCAAGTGAAAAGCGGATTATTGAAGCTGCAAATGTTGAATGTCAAGGTTATACTATGCCGCCGCAGAATCCTGGTGATTCATGGCGTTATCATTATGACAAACTTTGGGATTCGTTTGACATGAGAGAAGAATCAGAGGATGATGAAGATTTCTTTGATGAGTTGGATATTTTGCGTGAATATGAGTCGCAGTTAAGATTCCCAGCTGAGTATTCAAGGAGACCACGGGAAACTTCAAATGACGATGAAGCAGGTCCAAGTAATGCTGGTGAACATGATGATGTCCAACAGAATGAAGTTGCTCAAGATAATCAGTCGGTTTAGAATGATAATCTAGAAGCTGAAAACATGCCAGTATTTGATCATGGTGATTCAGATTCAGATTCTGAGGGGGAGCAAATTCAGATTTCAAGTCAAACAAACCAAGTTGGTGAACAAGATGCAGAACAGAATGTTACTAATCTGGAGGGAAATGTAGATGTTCCAAGCGAAGTGATGCCGCGAACTTTTTCATATCATCCAGAGGAGTTGATCATAGGAGAATTGCAGAAAGGCGTTCGCACTCGAAATCAGATTGATAAAGAGCTTACATGTTTTTATACAAAAGTTGCTCCTTTGCAAACTGAATTCTCATTAAGTTATTTTATCTCGCAGGTTGAGCCAAGAACTTACAAAGAGGCGCTTACTGAAGACTCTTGGGTCAATGCTATGCAGGAGGAACTTAGTCAATTCGAGAAATTGGGAGTGTGGAAGTTAGTTGATTTGCCGGATGGTCAGAGAAAGATTAACACCAAGTGGGTGTTCAAGTGTAAGAGGGACGATAGAGGAGTTGTTGTAAGGAACAAAGCTCGACTCGTTGTTCAGGGATTTAGTCAACAGGAGGGGATTGATTTTACCGAAGTCTATGCTCCTGTAGCACGACTAGAGGCAATCAGAATTTTCCTAGCATTTGCGTCTTGGAAGAACTTCAAAGTTTATCAGTTGGATGTTAAATCGGCGTTTCTTTATGGGAAGGTTAAAGAGGAGGTTTATGTCGGTCAGCCACCGGGCTTCACCGATCCAATCCACAAAAACAAGGTCTACTTATTGGACAAAGCGCTGTATGGTTTACACCAGGCCCCGAGAGCCTGGTACGAGACTTTGTCTCAACACCTACTAGCCAACAAGTTCATTCGTGGAAAAGTGGATGCCACTCTCTTCACTAAAGAGGTCGATGGTCATCTTCTGATAGTTCAGATTTATGTGGACGATATAATATGTGGGTCGACAAATGAAAATCTATGCAAAGATTTTGAATCAGTGACGAAGCAAAAGTTTGAAATGTCA
The DNA here is from genome assembly GCA_030545235.1 of Helianthus tuberosus. NCBI lineage: Eukaryota > Viridiplantae > Streptophyta > Magnoliopsida > Asterales > Asteraceae > Helianthus > Helianthus tuberosus. Next base: position 101,394,600 of record CM060371.1, on the reverse strand, counting down.
TCAATGGGGGAGATGAAATTCTTTCTGGGATTACAAGTTGAACAACTTCCTGAGGGAATTTTCATTCATCAGTCAAAGTATGTTCATGATATTCTAGAGAAATTTGGGATGTCAAGTTCTACTCCAGCTGCTACCCCACTTGCAACAAATCATGGGATTCACCCAGATCTCACCGGAGACAGGGCTGATGAAACGTTTTACCGTTCCATGATAGGTTCTTTAATGTACCTAACTGCTTCACGTCCTGATATCATGTACCCAACGTGCCTCGCAGCAAGATTTCAGTCTAACCCGAGAGCATCGCATATGATCATTGTGAAGAGGATATTGCGCTACCTGAAAGGAACTCCTTCATTGGGGTTGTGGTATCCTAGGAAAGGCGATTTTACGCTCGAAGGGTATTCCGATTCGGATTTCGGATGCTGCAAAGTCAATTCAAAATCAACAACTGCAGGATGCCAGTTCTTTGGTCCTAGATTGGTTACCTGGCAGTGTAAGAAACAAATGTCTGTGGCGTTATCTACATGTGAAGCGGAGTATGTTTCTGCTAGCAGTTGCTGCTCTCAGATCTTGTGGATACAGCAACAGATGCGCGACTACGGTTTGCAGTTTCTTAACACACCTCTTTTTGTTGATAATGAGGCCGCAATAAATATAACAAAAAATCCAGTACATCACGCTAAAACTAAACACAGAGAAATTCGTCATCACTTTATTCGTGATTGCTTTGAGAAAAAGTTGATACGAATTGAGAAAATCCACACTAACGAACAGAAAGCTGATTTACATACCAAAGCTTTTGATAAAAATCGGTTTAAATATTTGTTAAAACTGAATAGTATGAAGCTTCTTTCAGTGTCAGATGGCATAATTGGCGTTGATGAGAGTACTGTTGCGGATGAAGACGAGAAACAATCTGCAATGGTTTGTCGAATTTTTACTTGTTTTGGTATTTAGGGGGAGTAGATATTTGTACATAGTTATATTTTCAGAAAATACAAAAACAGTAAAAAATGCAAAAATACAAAAACATGATAAAATCTGAAAAAGAGCTTGTGTATATAGGGAAAATGATAGTACATCGGCTAGACGATTACAGTATGCTAAAGATTTGTAAAGTATAAAAGAGTTAAATAATCTCATTGATGATGTGTCGATAGGTTTTCGCACATTTAGTAGATTTATTCGGGATATAAACCTAAAATTCAAACTGGTGAATTTCGTGGGGAACACTACTTGGATATATAGGTAACCCCTGAAATCTCGTTTGAAAGGTCTCTTAATCTGATATACTGGGTCTTTATACTCAATGATGTCTGGGGTATTATTCCGGGACTTCTGCTGAACGGTAGTTCTGACCTAGTCCTTGGATAATACTTGCTGCAATGCTTGAAACACAGTATTAAACCCTCAGCATGCTGAAACAATAAAATTGATAAATGCTGCTGTTGTAAGCAAAAAGATCCTCTAAAGGGGACATACCGAAAAGTCGAAGCTGATATCTCTCTGCGTATACGGAAGTATCGATCTGAGATCCCTCGGCCCTCGCATACCTAATTTATATACAGATATCATTGTAGTATACTCACCTGTAAGACTGATTATTGGGATTCTGGATACGGGAGTATATTCAAGAGGTGGGACACATGAATGAGCTAAGTTCGTAATTCATCTAAATCGTATCCTGAGTAAATTGAAATTTGTGTGAGAATTTAAGATGGATCAGTATATCGATAATAGAGGTGAATTGTTTAAATCTGAGTATGAAATGAAGCTTAACGGTACTTGTAATTTGTCTGAAAAGCTGATATGATTCCCTGACACGCTCGCAAAAATTTGTTTGTAAATAGTTTACTTTGTTAATTTTCTGCAATTTAAGTTTTCTGTATTTCATTTCTTAGTTTAGATCACTTTGATAAAATCCAAAAAGATTTTATTTCTTCTTTATTTTCCGACAAACCAAAGTGGAGAGTTGATTGTTGGATTCTCAGATGTTTGAAGCAGATGCAGGAGATTCTGGACTGAAGAATGAGGAGAGCTTACTTTGAAGAAGTTTGAATTGTTTGAAAAGTCAAAAACAAGTTCATTAACTTGATACTTGTTATTTTCAGAAAATGTTTGAAATTGTTGTTTTAAAATCAGTATTGATTCGTCAAAAGATTAACCAAGGTCATTAATTTGGACTTGGTAGATTAATCAAGTGATCAAGGTCATTAACTTGGACCTGAATACTTGAGTGGATTGTTAAAACTGATTAAGTTTGTGATTTATTGTTTGAAAAGATAGAATGGTTATGTTTGTTGGTTGAGTAACAGGTTTGGACTTCATTATTTCCAACGGAAGCTAATTGTCAAAGCTTGAACCAGATCTCTCAGATTCTAGCATATCGAGAGGGGGAGTCTGTGAAAGGGGGAGTCTGGATCAACGGTCAAAGGAAAGATTGAAGTTTAAAGTTTGAAGATTGAGGATAGTTTTTACAATGTTTGAAGATGATAAAGACAAAGACTTGAAGCCAAAGACTTCATCAACATCCAAGGGGGAGTCTGTTGGTGCACTAAATGTCTGCTGATTACGTCATAATCAAGTCTTGTGTCTAGATAGGTTGAATGTACACACAACAGGGTCTTAATTAGGGTTTGTACGTGTTTAACTTCAAGATTTCGTTTGAAATCAGTTCAAGCGAAATCAACATCTTGAGATTTAGCTTGAAACAAGTTCAAGCGAAATCAACAGGTGAAGATTTCGCTTGAAACCATCTCAAGCGAAATCAACTGCTTATAAATAGGTTGTGTAGGTTCATTTGTTAAGGAGAGAGGTCATTGTTTGAGACACGAAGTGCTGCCGGATTTGTATCAGAATACGTTGTAAAAGCACAAATATTAATCAGAAAAGAAGGATTAAAAGGATAATTGCTGTTATGACTTTGTTTACGTTGATTTCGCCTTCGTATGCAAAGATGAACTGCCTTAACTGACGGTTTAAGGTCGTAGAACGGTCCAACAGGGGTTTTGTATACAAAATTTGTTACCACCTGGTCAAGGAGTAACATTTCCACAGGTTGAGTATGACAATACCACTGATGTTAATTAGTATATCTTGGAAACAAATGTAATTGCGGATGTGCTCTCAATATTGTTCACTGTGACTTTTGATTTAAACTTGATTAAACTGGGATTCACTCACCAGTATTTCCCACTGACAAAATATTTTTAAAACGCGTTTCAGGTAACGCAATGTGACAGCCAATTAATAAAAAGCCAGCTGGAGAGCACTGAAGGCTTGGGATAATGTGGCTATAAAAGTTACCAAATAAATAGTGTTTTAAATTTAAATAAAATATGGTTCATCCCTATAAATGTATTGTAATAAGAAACTTGGGTTTTACCCATGTAATTATTAATATTAAATGAGGTGGTTTTACTCTGATAAATATTTCCTAACTACGGTCCTGATGAAAATTCCGCTGCAAGATTAAATAAAACCTGATACCACCGAAGCGCTGTGATCGCGTCCGCCCGTTCCCGGGGCTCAGGGATCGGGGGTTGCCACATGTTTTATTAAAGAGGTGCACATGATGCATAAAATGTTGTAACTCCCTTAAAAAGTGGCAAATTACAAAAATTGCCCTTTGGATATGCTTATATATAGTATAGATATATGGGAGGGTTCATTGGGGAACACTAAAAAACCGGGTACGGGGTTGTTTGATAGCCTCTTAATGGTCATTCAGATGCTACCTCTTAATGGTTTAAAACCTCTGAATGAATAAGAGGTAACCTCAAGTCTGAATGGTTAAGAGGTAACCTATGAATAGTAAATCATCACATGTCACATTCTTCTACCTTCTTATTGGTAAAATTCTTAATGGTTCCATTAAGAGGTAGTCTCTTAAAGACCATTCAGAGGCTACCAAGCAGCCTCTAACACTCTTAAAAATTCAACTTAACATGTTAAAAAACAATTTTTTTAAACTTTTCGGGCCTTTTCCATATAAATACATGTAAAAGCATTTTTAGTAAAAAAATAAAAACCTAAAAATATAAAAAAAAAAATGTTTAAAAAAGGGCTATAATATTTTTTTAACAATTTTTTTTATTAAAATAGTTTCTACTCATTTTTATAAGAAAAAGCGCTGAATTTTGTTTTTTTAATTGATTTTTAACATGTTACGTTAATTTTATAAGATATTTTTATTAAAAATACTTCTATATGTATTTATAAGGAAACGTGTCAAATTTTTTTTAAATAATTGATTATTAACATATTAAGTTGAATTTTTAAGAGTGTTCCCAACTTTTTTAGTGTTTCACAATGAACCTCACACTATTGATTTTTATATATAGTGTGAGGTTCATTGGGGAATACTAAAAAAGTAGGGAACCATGAGGAACCGACTCAAACGAACTGCGATTAGACTTATTCCAGCAACATTGGAATCGGCTCGTTGAACCCTAAGTAAGATCTCTTAACCCTAAATCCTAAATCATAACACCTAAATCCTAAATATATTAGGGTTTGGCTTTCAGGGTCTTATATTACGGTTTTGCTTTACAGTTTAGCTTTAGGGTTTAGCTCTAGGGTTAATCAGTAGGGTTTAGGGTTTAGCTATAGGATTTAGTGTTTAACTTTAGGGTTTAGCTTTTATGGTTTATAGTTTAGATTTTACGAATTAGCTTAGGTTTTAGCCTTATTGTTCAGCTTTAGGGCTTAGGTTTAGAGTTTAAGGTTTAAGATTTATGATTTAGGTTTTAGAGTTAAGATCCTATTTAAGGTTCGACGAGCCGGTTCCAAAACAGCTGAAATGAGTTCAATTAGAGTTCGTTTGAATATGTTTCCTAATTTTTTAGTGTTCCCCAACCTTCCCCAATATATTATTTGTATTTTGACTGATATCTTAACTTTTATAATAAGGAGTTGCAATTAAATCAATACAACTTAAATGTTATTTTATTATATTTATAAATAAAATATCTTCTAAAGTAAGAAACGACAATATAATCTCATTGGTCGACACAATATTTGTCTCCAAAGTAAAAGACAGTTATTGCCTTCCATTTCTAGCTTAAGCATGCAAGTTGGCGTCCCATACTATACTACTTTAAAATTAGATACTGTGGTTTATTCATGGTTTTGCCTATAATCTATGTCCAGGAACAGTAGGCCAAAAGCGAAGGGACTAAGGCGAAATAAACTTCATTATAAAAGATTATGTGATGAGCTACTCCTCTTCACAGAAAAAAAAAATGAACATCTTCAACAAGAAATCAATATTGATTCTCTTTACTATCACTCTTCTTATCTATTCTTCCTATGCCGATGATCACATTCCTGAACCTGAGTACGTATCCTCTTCTAGCTTTTAAATATAAATGTTTATGAGAATAATGTATATAATTGTATAACATGGATGTGCAGGTTACGAGATTCTAAGGGCTTGTCCCAAGTCGCTCAACGCCTTAGGAACATAATAGGATACCTGGCAAAGACAAAAGGGCCTTATGAAAAGATTAATAAGTATATCTTTAAGATAGGGATCAAAACTGTCAAAGCAGGTTACGAATTCGCCGGCTTTGCGTGTGAAAAGTCGTGCAATGCAGCACCTAACCCTCCTTGCAGTAAACCATACTGTATTTATGGATATGTTAAAAGCTCGGGTAAGAGTTATTGTAGAAAGACCTGCACCAAACCAGTTGAAAATTGCACTTACAACTTGGCAGGTGATACCTATACATGTGCTTAGTAAAACAACACCTTAGTGTTTTATATTGGGTTACATTTGTTTGTTGTGCTAAACAACTTTTAACGAATGATTCCCACATTAAAACAAATGATTAATATCGGTTAAATTTTGCCTAATAGTACGGTTATCTCATTCCCTATGTAGTGTATTGTACTGTATTGTTTGTTATTTTGTTGTATATCGAACATCCATCCAAGTCTACTAATCAAGGTGGTGTAGTTCCATGTTAAGTTATAATTGAATAAGAATTACAATTTTACTTTTGTTTAATTATTGCCTTTTTTATGTCTAAGTTGTCCATGTTTTGCATTACTTTATTTATAGCTAGCGTTTACTACACAATGAGTATTAGCGACCGAACAAAGACCCTATCTAAGTTGCGACGGATTTTAGCGACAAGATATTTATCGCTAGCTTGCCATCAAGGGCGTATAGCTACATAGAAGGGTACGAGTTCGGCCGAACCCCTTTTTTTAGTGTTATCTATAGGTGTATTTTTTACATCGCACCTATAGAAATTTCGCCATTGAACCCGTACAATCCTCTAAATCAAACCATGTAAAATTTTCGAATCAGTAGGAAAAAATTTATGGCTACGCCCCTGATTGCGATCGAAATATTTTGTGACGAACACCTAGCGCCAACGTCTTTAGTTGCAAAATACATTAATGATGATTTAAATAAAAGAGTAAATTACTGTTTCGGCCCTTGTGGTTTAGCCAGTTTAACCTGTGACAACTGTGCCTACAGTTATCACTAACCAATCCCGAACAATTCTGTAAGCAATAAAACCTTGTGTTTTATTTCTTGGATTGTATAATTATCTATGATACTTGCACAATAACAATCCTTGATTAAATTCAAACCTTTAAACACTTTCTGGAAAGTTATACGCAAACTGATACGTAAACGTAATCAGTTTAATGCAACATACACTCCGTAATAGTAACATATGCTTAACATACCTTAAATAACCTTTACATAACTTAGAAATAAGTTTTGAAGGGTTTGATATGGCAAAAACAAGTTTATTCGCTCACAGGTACTATTTGCGACAAACTGCGAAAGTCTGCCGATCCGTATAGTAACGTACACTCCGGAACAAGATCATAAGCTAAACATATCATAAATAACCTTAACATAGCTTAGAAATAAGCTTTGAGGGGTTCGGTGTGAGAAAATATGCTTATTTGATCAACAGGGACTAAAAGCGTCAAAAAGTGCATAAGTTTGCATTTACGCGCATATCTTACATTCTGAACATATCCGGACATCCAAAAATTTTTGTAATCATTAAAATATTTTAATTTAGTGATTGGAATGCTAAAATACCATTCGTCGCGTAATTTGGATCGTTTTTCGCGTCCGTTTGAGTTTTGTCGTAATTAACCGAACAACGTGACCGTACGACCAAACGAACTGACATCCGTGATATTTTCAAGCATATTTTAAGTCCCCTATACTTTAACATCCTTTTAAAGCCTTGAAATTGGGTTAACAGTGGTTAAACGCGTCAAAAATCAACTTTATAGCATGCAGGGGCCTGTTCTGCCAATTTTGAAAAGTTTCTGATCAGACCTGTAGGCTGAGCGTGAAGCCTGTAGTCTCTGTCTTCATGGCCCGCGAGGCCTGGAGCTGGCAGAAAACTTGTTTTCTTCAAAACAGCCTGCTGTCTTTGGTTTTTAACATGGTTTTTCAATGAGCTGGTTTAAGTGTTCCCCAAGTCCTCTAATCAGATTATAACATGTGTATGGTGTTGATTAAGCTTTGATCCACTAAAAAACACTTCTCATTGATCCAAAGGTTCATCAAAATCTATAAATACCCATGAATTTTCTCATTCCAACTTGCTCATTCCATTTTTCTTTCACCTTGGATCTGATTGAAGCTATCCCTTTTGGTTGAAGGCTTCATACTTCAGTTTTCTTTGTTCTTTTTCCTAGCTTGGATCCTTTTGTAAGTTTCTTTCATGCTTGGTTATGTATTTCAAGCATGAAAGTCAAACAGTGTTTGACTTTCTGCTTTGACCATGATTTGGTTAACACAAAGTTCGTTTGAACTTTGTAACGTGAGCGTAATCACGATGGTTATAGTTCCTTGTGACTATACCTACTGATTACCATGTTTATTAGGCGTAGTGACAAGTCATAGTTTCGGTCAAAATGTCGATTATGTGCATTTTGCGACGAAACTATTTTCGGGTATCAAAACATTTTGTTTTGATATCAAATCAGTTTTCTAACTTAGTTAAACATATTTTAACATGTTTAACTCGTCACTTTTAGTTTAGTGCTTAATTAGGGTCGTAAGTTAAGCGGTCTAAACAACCTCTTAGACTTTCGAACCTGACCCGTTTGTTCGATCATTAGGATCCGACCAAACATATTTTGTGACCATAGTCGTATAGGGAATAATCTTCCGAGGTCATACCTTATGGTCACTTCGTTTAGTTAGTTATATGATAGGCAGATATATGCCATAGGAAAATGACCAAAATGCCCTTTTTATGCATAATTTAAATTTAAGCATATGTAACTTATGTTTTGACACTTAAACTGATTATCCAATGTTATTAAGCATATTAAGGCATATAATACTTATCATAGGAGTGATTCCAGGATCTGGCGAGTCTGACGGAGCTTCGGTCCCAAAACGATGTGTTCGGTGCGATTATTACAACTAAGAAAGGAGTAGAAGATAGATAGAACACCGAGCAATCAGTTTCAATCTGGTCTCTATTGATTATTCAACGTTTACAGCACCTCGAGACCAGGTGGACAGCATGTCCCCTCTGGGAACCAAATGTGACACCTGTGTGACACCTGTGTCACTTCAACCATCAAACAGATGCCAAACCAATGAAATGTTGTATTTCATACTTGGGATTTGTAAAAATATGTGTATCGTTTGCACATATCAACTCTTGTTCGATTTCAAGCTCTAAATCGCTTTCTGGAAGGTTATACACGCACTGATGCGTAAATATAACCAGTTTAATGCAACGAACACTCCGGAATAGTGAAATAGGCTTAACATACCTTAAATAACCTTTACTTAACTTAGAAATAAGTTTTGAAGGCTTTGGTATGGCAAAATCAAGTTAAATCGCTTACAGGGACTAAAGTTGACAAACTGCGAAAGTATGCCAATTTGAACTGTAACAGACATTCCGGAACATGACCATAAGTTAAACATACCATAAATATCCTTCACATAGCTTAGGAATAGGTTTTGAGGGGTTCGGTGTGCTAAAATAAACTTTTGGGTCATTCAGGGACTAAAAGTGTCAAAAAGTGCACAAGTTTGCACTTTTACGCATAACTTACGTTCTGAATACATCCGGACATCCAAAATTTATGTAAGCACTAAAATATTTTATTTTAGTGTTTGGCATAAGAAAAATCCATTCGTCGCGTCATTTGGATCGTTTTTCGCGCTTATGCGCATTCCGTCGTAATTAAGCGAACATCGCGTTCGTATGGCCAAACGAACCAACATCCGACATATTTTTTAGCATGTTTCATGTCCACAATGTTTAGGCATCATTTTAGGGCCTTAAAGTTGTCTTTACGAGCCTTAGAAGTGTCGAGAATGGCCTTAAACACATGCAGGGACTGAAACTGTCATTTCTGAAACATATTTGCTGATCAGAAGCCCCAGGCGGCCCGCCTGAGGTTTGTCTGTTCCTGAAGTGGGCCGCATCAGCCTTACAGAACAGATAAGTTCGAACAGTCAGCAGTTTCCAGCTGTTTGATCCTCACCCACACATTCTCAACTGCACATTCAGCTCATTTAGACCCATTTTTAGCTACCATGAGTTTCCGACAAGTGTACGCCTTGGATTCAAGCACGGTTTCCATGAAACGATCTTAACGGTTACCCGAATACTATAAATACCCAACCCCACCCATTGCTAAACCCACAAGAATTCTGATTTGAGAAGCTCTAAGTTGAAACCTTTGTTTCATACCAGAGCTACTTGGATCGGGATTAGCATTCGGGGACCCTTCGTAAGTATTCTTTCGTTCTTTTATTGCTTTTCGAGTCTTTTCGAGTCTGAAAGTCAAACTTTGTTTGACTTTCTGCGTTGACCAGTTTATGGTCAATGCGAAGTTCGTTTGAACTTCGCAACGTGAGTGTAATCACGTTGGTTATAGTCCCTTGGGACTATGCCTACTGATTACCACGTTGTCTAGTGTCGTAGGGTAAGCGGTCTAATAAATCGCTTATACCTCGAACCCAACCCATTTGGTCGATCATTAGGATCCACCCAAATACATTAGGTGACCATAGTATATAGGGAATAACCTTTCGAGGTTATACCTTATGGTCACATCGTTTAAGTAGTTGTATGATAGGTAGTTTATATGCCTTAGGTAAATTACCAGAATACCCTTTTCATGTATAATTGGTAATTAAGCATATGTAACCTAAACTTTTGTCACATAACTGATAATGTAACATGTTTAGGCATATAACACTTGTCATAGGACTAGTTAGGCGATTTTAAAGCGTTTCACGCGAACGACGCGTTAAAGTAGCATAAGCTACCTAAACGGGTCGTAATGGGTCGTAAGCCCTTAGATTAAGGTTTCATTTAGTATGTAGGCTTTGTTAAACCATATGACACGAGTCTCTATACTCGTTTGGTTTACGAACCCTCATTCTATCAGATCTTCCGATTTAGGTCCGGTTTATTAACATAGTTACCTATATTAGGTGTCGTTTGATATCCGTGATCTCTAGCATTGTTTGGTTGTTACTCAAGGACTACTAAGCAATCTCAAGTGAGTACATAGACCCCTCTTTTACTGTTTTCCAAACTGTTTTGGGGTGGAACACATGTGCCTACTTGTTACTTTCATGCTTTCCTGTTTTCACATCATATACATGCTATGTTCAATAGTACATTTATAGTACATGTTTTACATTACATTTCATGCTACGTATGTCTATTGTTGCATACTTAGTACAGGTCACATGCTACGTATGTCTATTGTTGCATACTTAGTACAGGTCACATGCTACGTATGTCTATTGTTGCATACTTAGTACAGGTCACATGCTACGTATGTCTATTGTTGCATACTTAGTACATGTCACATGCTACGTATGTCTATTGTTGCATACTTAGTACAGGTCACATGCTACGTATGTCTATTGTTGCATACTTAGTACAGGTCACATGCTACGTATGTCTATTGTTGCATACTTAGTACAGGTCGCATGCTACGTATGTCTATTTGTTGCATACTTAGTACATTTGTTATTCATCACATGCTTACATTTTGGATACATATTACATGATTTACATTAGACATGAACATTTTACATCTTGATGGTTTGGTTTGATTAAGTGATTTAAGTAACGAGGCATGTGTAATATGATACAAGCATGGTGGATACGCCGCTGGTACTTCCTATATATAAGTGTTTGTATGGTATTACATATCGTAGCGTTATTTGAATCATTTCAGTTTGAGATATATATAACATTTATTACAAATATCATACTTTTCACAAGACATTGATTTACAAACAACTTATCTTATACAAACACATTTTTACATGGTTATTCATTTAACCTGACATTTATTTATACATATCATCTGATCTTATCGTTTTTCAAAAGATTTACAAAACAAAGCAAATAACAAGGTTCATGACTAAACATTTTCTCAAACATAAGTCATGAATCCTATTTTCACAAAACCTATGTATCTCACAGGCATTTTTATGCTGACGTACCTATTTTCACATGTGTTTTTCAGGAGCTGTTGCATAAGATGATCAAGATACACATAGGCAGACTTGGGCTTTAGTGACAATAAAAGATACAAGACTAGTTAATTATGTTGTATTTCCTTGTTTGTTAAGACATTGTAACACTTTTAATCAATAAAACGAAACTTCAATTGCCATGGATTTGAAACAATTAATTCTGTTACAACACTCCCCGATGTTTCCGCCACGTTTTGTATGTTCTACGTGGTCGGGGTGTGACAGAAAAGATGGTATCAGAGCCAATGGTTATAGGGAATTAGGTTATTAGTAATGCTTTGACCTAGTCTATAACCTTCTTAGGACCCTAACGCGAGTTTACTTGCGTTTAGTCATAAAACAATACCGTCACCTATCCTTAGGCGACGACCACAACAAGAACATAAATTTCAAAACCGCTTTGAAACCCTTTGAATTTTCAAACTCTCGTCAAGGTTTTGGGTTTTTAATAATGTGAACACGTGCAAACTGGAAAGGTGAATGCCTGTATTCTGGGTTTTCTGTCTAGGCAAGCACTTCGTATACATCTCATCAGACGCGAGACCAGTTGTGCTTACCTGGGAATTCTTGGGATGAGTGTTCACTTATAGGCGAGCATGTCTTCGCGATACATTATTTTTGACCTATTTACTTTGATTAATCACCAGAGTCGTTTGTTTCTTTGTAGTAACAAACAAATGACCACTATCCTTTCTTTCATCAGATTTGTTTCATCTCATTCTTTTCGTCTAATTCTCTCACTCGTTTCCTTTCATGTTCTCCTCTTTTAGAATGCCTCCACGACGTGAAAATCCGGTATCTATTGACGATCTGGCAGCTGTCATTACACAGCAAATAACTGCTGTAATCCCGACCATCGTTGCCCAATGTCACCAAGCTATCAACAACAATAATGCCCTCTGCAACTTCAAGACGTTCAACTCGGCTAAGCCATCAAAGTTTTCTGGGTCTCAAGGAGCGACTGCACTTCTGCAATGGTTCGAGAGTCTAGAGAGCACCTTCAGGCATGTTCAATGTCCAAACGAGCGAAAGGTAGATTTCGCATCTAGTGTCTTTGAGAAACGAGCTTTGACGTGGTGGAACGGTGTGGTGAGAGATAGGGGTGCCGAAGTGGCACTGGCTCAAACATGGGAAGAACTTAGAGCACTGATGATGAAGGAATTTTGTCCTTGTCACGAGATCAGGGCCTTGGAAAGGGAATTCGATGATCTTAAGCAAGACAGCGGTGAACATCGAGCATACACTGATCGATATGAGGAGCTGAGCCTGTTGTGTCCTACCATGGTTACGCCTTTGGATAAGGCGATCGAAAAATACATTGATGGTCTCCCTGACTCAGTTCAAGACATTGTTACCGGTAGTAACCCCACTACGGTTAGGCAGGCCATTGAGCTATCTGCAACTTTGACTGAATCTCAGATCAGGAAACGTAAGCTTTTCCGAAAGGGTGACAAGAAACCGATCGAGGAATCAAAGACCATGGATGAACAGACTGGATTCCTTGAGCGGTCAAAGAAGCAAAAGGCTTCTCAGAACTTTGCCATGGTCGCTCACAGTGGTCAAGCCGTCCCCAAACAACCAGCTCAACCCCGTGCTAGGAAGCCATACAATGGAACTTCACCTTTGTGCAACCGATGTAACCTTTATCATCATGTTAATGTGAAGTGCCGCGAATGCCAAATTTGTGGACGTAAAGGTCATACAGCACAAGTTTGCGTAGCAGCAGTTGCACCAAATCAAGCTGACAACAAACCTGCTCGAGCTCACTTTCCACCAGGTTCTTGCTACAAGTGTGGCGAGATGGGACATTTCCGAAGAAATTGCCCAAAGCGTGCTAATGCTAATCCAGCACAGAGATGAGCATCTGACCGACTAGAAGACAACACTCTTTAGAAATAATCACATCTTATGTATTATTTTCTTTTGTTGTCAAGGTCCATGAAACAGTTGCTAACATTGTTTATAAATAAATCTTTTATTTACATTACAATGTATTTATGTGGTTGTATGCATAAACAACATATCCCCTACAATACCGACAATCAAGGAATCGTATTCCTTGAAAAGCAAACTATCCCCAAAATTCTTCCATTTTACAATCTCTTACGTTTTCCACAAAGATCCTAAGTACCCGTCTCTCGCAAAGAAACGAAGTACAAGGTGCAAGTTATAATTCTGTATGAATACCCCAAGTACCACTATAAATTCTTAATAAGGTACCCAAGGGTATTTCCGTATGTCCTAAATTATTGTGTACCTTAATTCGAATATTGCGTTTTCCTGAAAACGAAAATCGAATTTTTGGTAGATCATCCTATCTTCATGGATGGATTCTTGAAATGATTAAAGTGCCAAATGAAATCCACGAATTGGATTCCTGGTGTGCTTTAAGTATCCGCGTCCAAAGATAACGAATTAATAACCAAGTTAAACAACTATGTGATTATGTGCTTATGTGTTTCCTTTTTGTGTTTTTGTGTAATCCAAGTTTTTGTTATCCAAATCCTCGTAGAATCTTCCATATCTTCGTATAAGGGATTCATAGTAGGATATCCAAAGGTGATATATTAAATCCTCAATGGGCTTGTACGTAATAGTAAAGACCCTTGGATTATATTGTACCATTCCATAATTAGACCCCTGAGTGGTCTAGGTAAACAGATTGATCCAAAAATCTGGTTAGGAATATCATGTGATGATATAGCTGAAAGGACTCCTTGGTGGCCTAATTAAAAGGATCCTTTGTCGATCTAATTAAAAGGACCCTATGGTAGTCTAGTCACACTCATCACAGGTTTGATTTTTCCTCCCCTTCACATTACAAACAAATTGTGCGGACTATGCAAGGAATTGCGTAATTATGGATGCATACATAATTATGAAATTCAGTGCACGGAAACCACAGCGAGTTTTGTCATGTGTCTAGAGTTCGTTCCGTTCATTTTCGTTTCTATCTGAAGAAGTGGTGGAAAATGACTCATTTCGTTCATTTTTGGTTCTGAAGAAGTGGTGGAAAATGATTCATTTTGTTCATTTTCGGTTCTGAAGAAGTGGTGGAAAATGACTCATTTCGTTCATTTTCGGTTCTGAAGAAGTGGTGGAAAATGACTCATTTCGTTCATTTTCGGTTCTGAAGAAGTGGTGGAAAATGACTCATTTTGTTCATTTTCGGTTCTGAAGAAGTGGTGGAAAATGACTCATTTCGTTCATTTTCGGTTCTGAAGAAGTGGTGGAAAATGACTCATTTTGTTCATTTTCGGTTCTGAAGAAGTGGTGGAAAAATGACTCATTTCGTTCATTTTCGGTTCTGAAGAAGTGGTGGAAAATGACTCATTTTGTTCATTTTCGGTTCTGAAGAAGTGGTGGAAAATGACTCATTTTGTTCATTTTCGTTTCTGAAGAAGTGGTGGAAAATGACTCATTTCGTTCATTTCCGGTTCTAAAGAAGTGGTGGAAAATGACTAATTTCGTTCATTTTCATTTCTAAAGAATGCCTGTTGAAAATAACTCCGTTCATTTTTCGTTTTTGAAAAATGTCCGTTAAAGAGAAATAACAGGATTATGCCTTGCTTATCTTTGATGGTTATTTAACACAAAGTCACAAATAGACTCCTACGAATGAATTTCGGGACGAAATTTCCTAAAGTAGGGGAGACTGTGACACCTGTGTCACTTCAACCATCAAACAGATGCCAAACCAATGAAATATTGTATTTCATACTAGGGATTTGTAAAAATATGTGTATCGTTTGCACATATCAACTTTTGTTCGATTTCAAGCTCTAAATCGCTTTCTGGAAGGTTATACACGCACTGATGCGTAAATATAACCAGTTTAATGCAACGAACACTCCGGAATAGTGAAATAGGCTTAACATACCTTAAATAACCTTTACTTAACTTAGAAATAAGTTTTGAAGGCTTTGGTATGGCAAAATCAAGTTAAATCGCTTACAGGGACTAAAGTTGACAACCTGCGAAAGTATGTCAATTTGAACTGTAACAGACATTCCGGAACATGACCATAAGTTAAACATACCATAAATATCCTTCACATAGCTTAGGAATAGGTTTTGAGGGGTTCGGTGTGCTAAAATAAACTTTTGGGTCATTCAGGGACTAAAAGTGTCAAAAAGTGCACAAGTTTGCACTTTTACGCATAACTTACGTTCTGAATACATCCGGACATCCAAAAATTTATGTAAGCACTAAAATATTTTATTTTAGTGTTTGGCATAAGAAAAATCCATTCGTCGCGTCATTTGGATCGTTTTTCGCGCTTATGCGCATTCCGTCGTAATTAAGCGAACATCGCGTTCGTACGGCCAAACGAACCAACATCCGACATATTTTTGAGCATGTTTCATGTCCACAATGTTTAGGCATCATTTTAGGGCCTTAAAGTTGTCTTTACGAGCCTTAGAAGTGTCGGGAATGGCCTTAAACACATGCAGGGACTGAAAATGTCATTTCTGAAACATATTTGCTGATCAGAAGCCCCAGGCGGCCCGCCTGAGGTTTGTCTGATCCTGAAGCAGGCCGCATCAGCCTTACAGAACAGATAAGTTCAAACAGTCAGCAGTTTCCAGCTGTTTGATCCTCACCCACACATTCTCAACTGCACATTCAGCTCATTTAGACCCATTTTTAGCTACCATGAGTTTCCGACAAGTGTACGCCTTGGATTCAAGCACGGTTTCCATGAAACGATCTTAACGGTTACCCGAATACTATAAATACCCAACCCCATCCATTGCTAAACCCACAAGAATTCTGATTTGAGAAGCTCTAAGTTGAAACCTTTGTTTCATACCTGAGCTACTTGGATCGGGATTAGCATTCGGGGACCCTTCGTAAGTATTCTTTCGTTCTTTTATTGCTTTTCGAGTCTTTTCGAGTCTGAAAGTCAAACTTTGTTTGACTTTCTGCGTTGACCAGTTTATGGTCAATGCGAAGTTCGTTTGAACTTCGCAACGTGAGTGTAATCACGTTGGTTATAGTCCCTTGGGACTATGCCTACTGATTACCACGTTGTCTAGGTTCGTAGGGTAAGCGATCTAATAAATCGCTTATACCTCGAACCCGACCCATTTGGTCGATCATTAGGATCCGCCCAAATACATTAGGTGACCATAGTATATAGGGAATAACCTTTCGAGGTTATACCTTATGGTCACATCGTTTAAGTAGTTGTATGATAGGTAGTTTATATGCCTTAGGTAAATTACCAGTATACCCTTTTCATGTATAATTGGTAATTAAGCATATGTAACCTAAACTTTTGTCACATAACTGATAATGTAAGATGTTTAGGCATATAACACTTGTCATAGGACTAGTTAGGCGATTCGAACGCGTTTCACGCGAACGACGCGTTAAAGTAGCATAAGCTACCTAAACGGGTCGTAATGGGTCGTAAGCCCTTAGATTAAGGTTTCATTTAGTATGTAGGCTTTGTTAAACCATATGACACGAGTCTCTATACTCGTTTGGTTTACGAACCCTCATTCTATCAGATCTTCCGATTTAGGTCCGGTTTATTAACATAGTTACCTATATTAGGTGCCGTTTGATATCCGTGATCTCTAGCATTGTTTGGTTGTTACTCAAGGACTACTAAGCCATCTCAAGTGAGTACATAGACCCCTCTTTTACTGTTTTCCAAACTGTTTTGGGGTGGAACACATGTGCCTACTTGTTACTTTCATGCTTTCCTGTTTTCACATCATATACATGCTATGTTCAATAGTACATTTATAGTACATGTTTTACATTACATTTCATGCTATGTATGTCTATTGTTGCATACTTAGTACAGGTCACATGCTACGTATGTCTATTGTTGCATACTTAGTACAGGTCACATGCTACGTATGTCTATTGTTGCATACTTAGTACAGGTCACATGCTACGTATGTCTATTGTTGCATACTTAGTACATGTCACATGCTACGTATGTCTATTGTTTCATACTTAGTACAGGTCACATGCTACGTATGTCTATTGTTGCATACTTAGTACAGGTCACATGCTACGTATGTCTATTTATTGCATACTTAGTACATTTGTTATTCATCACATGCTTACATTTTGGATACATATTACATGATTTACATTAGACATGAACATTTTACATCTTGATGGTTTGGTTTGATTAAGTGATTTAAGTAACGAGGCATGTGTAATATGATACAAGCATGGTGGATATGCCGCTGGTACTTCCTATATATAAGTGTTTGTATGGTACTACATATCGTAGCGTCATTTGAATCATTTCAGTTTGAGATATATATAACATTTATTACAAATATCATACTTTTCACAAGACATTGATTTACAAACAACTTATCTTATACAAACACATTTTTACATGGTTATTCATTTAACCTGACATTTATTTATACATATCATCTGATCTTATCGTTTTTCAAATGATTTACAAAACAAAGCAAATAACAAGGTTCATGACTAAACATTTTCTCAAACATAAGTCATGAATCCTATTTTCACAAAACCTATGTATCTCACAGGCATTTTTATGCTGACGTACCTATTTTCACATGTGTTTTTCAGGAGCTGTTGCATAAGATGATCAACATACACATAGGCAGACTTGGGCTTTAGTGACAATAAAAGATACAAGACTAGTTAATTATGTTGTATTTCCTTGTTTGTTAAGACATTGTAACACTTTTAATCAATAAAACGAAACTTCAATTGCCATGGATTTGAAACAATTAATTCTGCTACAACACTCCCCGATGTTTCCGCCACGTTTTGTATGTTCTACGTGGTCGGGGTGTGACAACCTGTGCCTCCACGGCCATCAAACAAATACTGTATCAATGAAATATTGTATTTCATACTTGGGATTGGTATAAATATGTGTATCCTTTGCACATATCAATTCTTGTTCGATTTCAAGCTTTAAATCGCTTTCTGGAAGGTTATACGCTCACTGATGCGTAAATATAACCCGTTTAATGCAACGAACACTCCGGAATAGTGAAAAAGGCTTAACATACCTTAAATAACCTTTACATAACTTAGAAATAAGTTTTGAAGGCTTTGGTATGGCAAAATCGAGTTAATTCGCCTACAGGGACTAAAGTTGACAAACTGCGAAAGTATGCCAATTTGAACTGTAACAGACATTCCGGATCATGGCCATAAGTTAAACATACCATAAATATCCCTTACATAGCTTAGAAATAGGCTTTGAGGGGTTTGGTGTGCTAAAATAAACTTTTGGGTCATTCAGGGACTAAAAGCGTCAAAAAGTGCACAAGTTTGCATTTTCGCGCATAACTTACGTTCTGAATACATCCGGACATCCAAAAATTTATGTAAGCATTATAATATTATGCTTTAGTGTTTGGCTTGTCAAAAATCCATTCGTCACGCAATTTGGATCGTTTTTCGCGCTTATGCGCATTCCGTCGTAATTAAGCGAACATCGCGATTGTACGGCCAAACGAACCGACATCCGAGATATTTTTGAGCACATTTTAAGTTCCCTATACTTTAACTTCATTTTATAGCTTTGAAATGGGGTTAACGGGCCTTAAACGTGTCAGAAATAACTTAAATGCATGACAGGGACTAAAATTGTAATTCTGCCAAAGTTGATGGCTTGCGCACCGTAAGCCATCCCTTACGGTCCGTAAGGCTTCCTCAGATAGCAGAATGTGCAGAAACATTGCATCTAGTCCATTCCACTTGTGCACATGGTTTTGGGGCAATACTATGGGCTCAAATGGTTTTCTAAAACCAGGGTCTTGAGGTGTATGGCCAAGATCAAAGCACGGTTTCCAAGAAACGATCTTAACGGCTCTCCGAAAACTATAAATGCCCATCCATCCCCATTGCAAAACCCACTTGAAATCTGAGTTTTTCTCTAAGTGGTTGTGTTTATACACTTCCTACCTGAGATTACTTGGAAATCAAACTTGTGGGGACCCTTTGTAAGTGTTCTTTCGTTCTTTTCCACTCGTTGTAGCGTTAAAGTCAAACTGTGTTTGACTTTCTGCGTTGACCAGTTTATGGTCAATGCAAAGTTCGTTTGAACTTCATAACGTGAGCGTAATCACGATGGTTATAGTCCCTAGAGACTATACCTACTGATTACCACGTTATCTAGGCTCAGTGACGAGTCGTAGTTTCGGCCAAAATGCGTGTTATTGCGTATTTTGTAACCAAACTACTTTTAGGTATTAAAACCGTTTGTTTTGATACCAAACCTGTTTTCTAAACTTAGTTAAGCATGTTTTAACATGCTTAGCTCGTCACTTTTAGTTTAGTGCTTATATAGGGTCGTAAGGTAAGCGATCTAAACAATCGCTTATACTTTCGAACCTGACCCGTTTGGTCGATCATTAGGATCCGACCAAACACATTAGGTGACCATAGTATATAGGGAATAACCTTCCGAGGTTATACCTTATGGTCGCTTCGTTTAAGTAGTTGTATGATAGGTAGTTTATATGCCTTAGGTAAATTACAAAAATGCCATTTTTACGCCAAAATTCATTTTAAGCATATGTAACATAACTTTTGGTATCTAAACTGATTTGGTAACAATATTAGACATGTTAAGGCATATTTTACTTGTCATAGGACTAGTTAGGCGTTCTGAACGCGTTTTACGTGAACGACGCGTTAAAGTAGCATAAGCTACCTAAACGGGTCGTAATGGGTCGTAAGCACTTAGGTTAGGTTTCATTTAGTATGTAGGCTTTGTTAAACCATACTACATGATTTCCCATACTCATTTGGTTTACGAGCCCTCATTCTATCCGATCTTCCGATTTAGGTCCGGTTTATTAATGTAGTTACCTATATTAGGTGCCGTTTGATATCCGTGATCTCTAGCATTGTTTGATTGTTACTCAAGGACTACTAAGCAATCTCAAGTGAGTACATAGAACCCCCTCTTTTAAATGTTTTCAAGGTGTTTATGTGAGTACATAGACCCCTCTTTTACTGTTTTCCAAACATTTTGGGGTGGAACACATGTGCCTACTTGTTACTTTCATGCTTTCCTGTTTTCACATCATATACTTGCTATGTTCATTAGTACATTTATAGTACATGATTTCATTGTGTTTTATGCTATGTATGCCCATTGTGTGCATACTTAGTACATTATTTTACATTACATTTTATGCTATGTATGCCCATTGTGTGTGTACTTAGTACATTATTTTACATTACATTTTATGCTATGTATGCCCATTGTGTGCGTACTTAGTACATTATTTTACATTACATTTTATGCTATGTATGCCCATTGTGTGCGTACTTAGTACATTATTTTACATTACATTTTATGCTATGTATGCCCATTATGTGCGTACTTAGTACATTATTTTACATTACATTCTATGCTATGTATGCCCATTGTGCGCATACTTAGTACATTTATTATTCATCACATGCTTACATTTTGGTATGACATTTGGTTTGTTTAAATGGGACAATGTACATTCATTAACACCGATCATGCCGCTCGGTAGTAGGTAGTGGTACCATAGGACTTGACAAATCCCATTCCTGAAATCTCGGGTTTCTTTGGACGTAAGGAATGACCGAATCCAAATACATTTCTTTTGATAACCTTGACTAAAAGGGTTATCCGACTGGCGCAAGGCTTGGATGTATGAATTTTCACAATACCGCATAAATGTTTATATCAGTATAGCATGCATTTTTTTCACAAAACATAACTTTGATTTAAACCACGTTTTACTTCAATACCTTGTTTTTGTGCATTTTACATATGGTTTAGTTGATATATTTCACTTACCATACATAAACATTTTGACATTTACATACACAATTCATGATTTACATTAGACATAAACATTAGACATAGACATTAGACATGGTTTTCCCATAAACATTTTGACATTTGATTATACGTAAACATTTTACTTTGGTGGTTTGGTTTGAGTAAGTGATTTAAGTAACAAGGCATGTGTAATATGATACAAGCATGGTGGATACGCCGCTGGTACTTCCTATATATAAGTGTTTGTATGGTATTACATATCGTAGCGTTATTTGAATCATGTCAATTTGAGACATATAACATTTTATACAAATAACATACTTTTCACAAGACATTGTTTTACAAACAACTTATCTTATACAAACTCATTTTACTTGGTTATTCATTTAACCATACATTATTCTCTTATTTATACATATCATCTGAACTTATTGTTTTTCAAACGATTTACAAAACAAATCAATTTACAAGGTTCATGACTGACTTTTGCTAAACAACTTTTTTCTAAACTTACAAGTCATGAATCCTATTTTCACAAAACCTATGTATCTCACAGGCATTTTTATGCTGACGTACCTATTTTCACATGTGTTTCAGGATATGATGCATAGGATTTATCAAGATACACTTAGGCGGACTTGGGCCTTAGTGACAATAAAAGATGCAAGACTAGTTATTTATGTTATATTTCTTTGATTGTCAAGACATTTTAACTCTTTTATTCAATAAAGCAATATTTCAATTTCCATGTGTTATGAAACAATGATTCTGGTACAACACTCCCCGACGTTTCCGCCACGTTTTGTTGTTTTACGTGGTCGGGGTGTGACACCAAAAGCTTGTCCAAATGGGAACCCTATTCCCCTATTTATAGACAACTCACATATTGGTCCATCCAATCGGATTGCCATCCGATCGGATTGACCTTGACATTTACAAACCCTGTCCAACTTTTCTCTATACTATACAATATTCAACACACGCTCTATCTAACTATTCGCACAGTGGCAGACGTACGAAATATGCACCAACAGATTCCCCCTCGGATGTCACTGTCGAATCGTCTTTTAAACATTGAGAACCTTGAGCCGTGTTTGAATATTCTGTAATCTTCAACTCTTCTGCAACTTCAATCTGCTATCTTGAAATCTGATTATCCAAATTCCCCCTCGGTTGATGATTCGGGTTTGCTTTTGCCAGAGTAAAGCACGAGTTCCCCCTGAAATGAATCTTCAGGTCTTTTGCACAGTTTACGACTCTCCTCTGATTTGCTAAACTGCAACCTTCACGAACAATCACCTACTTGAAACTAATCAATGCAACATCCTCTGTTTCAACTTTAACCGCATCCGAGCTCAGTTTTTGATATCACAAATTAGCACCACGATCTTCGCATTCCGCCTGCTCGATCTAAGAATGTACAAAAACTCAACCGGCAATTGATAGAAACTTCAAATACTCCACTGGTTAACTTCAAATCCGTGATTCCCCCTGAAGATCTGATATCCTGTTTACCGTGATCCACGTTAATGCACCGTAAGAATGACATATCCGTGTAAATGGTATTCTCCACAATCAGCAAATCTTCATCGGAAAACAAATCGTCTAGTATTGTAATCCGATCTCTAAAGCATTCGTCCATAATCGGATTCATCTCCTCGGATAATCTAGATCTCGGAAGCTTTCACCCACGATCACTTTCGGATCTCTGAAGCATTCGTCCACGATCAGATATCAACACCTCGGATCTTCTTGATCTTGGAAGCTTACACTCATGATCAGATTCACATTCCCCCTGACAATCTGAAGTCGAAACTACCCGAATATTGTTGCAGTGTCACGAATTTTAAAAATGTCGGAATTTCAACATACGACAGTGAAATTTTTATTCCCCCTCATTTTTGCAAATTCTGACGTCTCTATCACTGAATTCCCCCTCAAACTAGGCAATCCAGTCCTCTTTTATCTGTGAAAAACTCGACCATGCCGAAAATGTGACAATTTTCCTCAAAATGTTAGTTTTTCATCATTGCGGATCTTACGTTTTGGCCCATAAATAGTCAGATAACCCAGATGTCACACCCCGATATTTCCACATTTTACCGGTGGGCCTGGTAGGGGAGTATCGTGACGTAGTTGATATCATTATAGTCAAATAACACAATATTTAGATGCACAGCGGAAGCAAAAGATAGATTCATTTCAACCAAACAATATTGTAATATTAAGTATCACAAGTAGTTGAAAGTAATCCACAGGTGGATCAAACTAAAATGGAAACATTGTTCAACAGTTTTGACATCCAAGCTTGCGAGACTTGTTGTGGACGCTAGGAGAAAGCCATCCTAGTTCGCGTAGTACCTGCACTTAACCTTTTTGGGAAAATACGTCAGTTTACACTGGTAAATACAATTAACTGACTCATTTAGAAAAGGTTTAATAAAATTGATTTGAATGCACGTGGCACAAACTTTTTATAACTTGGGATAATTATTTAAATGTAATACTTGTAAAAGAATTACATGTTCCTTATGCGTTCAGTAGCCCGATCCGTAGACCGGGTTAAAGATCAATAGACACACCACATTATTTATTTTGGCACTGACGGGTGTACGCCTACACCCCGTGCTTAGGTCGTGGCCATTTCGAAAAATGATGCCAAGGATATCCGGGACATGGTCATTAACCCCCCAAAGGCTTTAAGCAAACAAAACATTTCAAAACGGAGCATATCAATGGTTAAACCTCTACATAGTATTTTATATACCGTACCCCAAGCCCGTATAAGGGAAAATAAGTTACAAGTATTTACCATTGCAAGTATCAATAACAAATAGCAAGTGCGTGTAGCTTTTACCGGGTCTCTTATTCTGGAACGAAGGTTTATGACAACCTATTAGAATCCTAACAGGTCTTTAGTTAAGCCTAAACTTAAACCGGTTAGTTTTAAAGAAATATACGGTTCGAACGCGTGATTAAGCGAAGACCGGAATAGAATGTGGTTTAGACCCGACAAGTTTGAAGACTTGTATAATATGGGTAAACTAAACACATTCTGGATTTTGAGATAAAAATGATAAGGTTCGACCCGTTTCGGCTAATTTATGCAAACTAGTTACATAAATCGAACCGAACGCGCAAGAGGCGTAACGGGTAACCATGAGAGTCATTTACAGGTTTCCTAAGTTAATATGCCTTAAATAGGTTGTGATATCAGTATGATACCTTCCATTATGCCCAAAACGAGTTTAATCTCAATTTAAGCCCCGTAGGGGTATTTTGGTCATTTTAAAGATTATAAAAGAGATTAAATGAAATTCTAAGATTCGGGTCTGAATAAATCAGTAAAATAACTTAATTTATCAGATTATATCAGTTGGTGATAAGTCTTATATGACAAAATGGTTTTAAACCCATACTAGGTGTTTAATACGCGTAAAAAGCCATTTTAAGCGATTTCTGGGTTATACAGGAAATCTGAGTTTTCTGATCAGGTTATAAAGTTCCAAATACTTCATTTATTATATAAAATCAGTAGCAATTAGATTGGTGTCAAAATACTATGTAGAACTCATTTTATACACAAAAAGGGTATAATCGGTATTTACCGAATCAAGGCCATAACCTTAGGTTATGATCAGTTTAAAAATAATTAAAAATCTTCAAAAATCCCAAAATATTATATTACATTAGTAGGTAAAAGGTTTGGTGTCAAAAATTTGGTTTAGATAGGATTTATGCTAATTGCGCCGTTTAATTAACAAAAAACTTTTTAAGTGCGCTATTTAGCATAACTCCTATTCTGGACCTAAACCTAAATAAAATTTTAGGGACATGTTTATAATTCAGCAAAAAAGATTATTGTCCTCTCACATATCCAAAATTCTCGTTTTATGGTGAAAAGGACATTATGGTCAACATTAAGCAATTAACGGAAACGTGTAAACGAATCGGGCAATCAACGAACCAATCACACAGGTTTATACTATCATGTAGCCTTGTCCTAAGGAAGCTTAAGGCATTTCTAAACTCATCTAATTCGGGTCAGAACTGAAGTCAAAGCAAAAGTCAACGTTTTGCGACTTTCGGTTCCGAACCGGGTCTAAACAGAAAATTGTAGGATCAAACAAGCTTAAACCAGTTCTTATATTTATTACCAAGTTATATGAGTGATAAAATAGGTTACACGCCTTCTGCATTGCTAATTATGCGTTAATTCAAAAATTATGGTTCTGTTGACTTTTTATAAACAACTTTGACCCGACATTTGATCTAGTTAGAGCGGGAATCAGAGGGTGCCCTCCTAAGGGTTTATTGCCCACATAAATACCAACTTATAACTACTTTAAGTTTGACTAAACATTGAATCATTAGTGATTAATGATAAGTCAAACCTTAATTACGACGGTTTGACTTTTAAGCTATAAACTAAGCAAAACTCAATTAAGGAAGGTCAAGGGTACTTACCAAGGTCTAATGCACGATTAGAGATGCTTGGGGACTGATCTTATGCTCCAAGAAGTTCCACAAATGCAGATGGAAGGCATGATCAAAATGTTGCAACATGAGGGGCCTTATATAGTGATTTTAATGGCTTGTGATCATGACAAACAATGCTACAACTGATCATGGATCATTCAAAAGTGTCCCTAAGGTCTAAAAGCAAGTAGGGGTTGCTCAAGGAAGTGGAAAATATCTTTTTAAGTCGGTTATAACATTCAAAATAGCAGCTGCCAATATTACTGTCGCTGGGCAAGCCTTACGGACCGTAAGGGGGTCCTTTACAGTCCGTAAGCCCTTTATCAGGGGCAAAAAATTTTGCCCTTTCAAGCTTCAAACAGGAAACTAGTGTAATTCGATTTTGGGCCATGAATTATCAGTATGGGGACTTTATATCATGCTTGAATAGTCATGTCCACCCTACCATGTTGTAATATTGTCTTGGATTTTAACGAAAGGCCATAAACGAAGGTTTGTTGTGCATATCCTCATAGGATCCCACTCTTGCAAATATGAATCAATCATTGTTAGCATTAACCGGATTTAGGATGTTTATTAGATGTTTATAATATATATTAGGGCCTTGGGATTCATAATGAGGTCGTTCAGAGGTATAAATTAACATGATGGCACTTTTAAATCCCGCCATACATCTTTAACTAGATCCGGATTTATAACACTTTTGTCGTACATGACACGTGTCGTTATTTTATTGAACACAAATTTTCGAGGTGTTACATCCTCGCCCCCTTAAAAGAATTCTCGACCTCGAGATTTACTGAAATAAATGAGGGTACTTTTCTTTCATTGTGGACTCAACCTCCCATGTGTACTCGGGACCTCTACGGGCATCCCATTTCACTTTTACAATCGGCACATGCTTCCTTCGAAGCTTCTTAACCTGTCGATCCTCGATCGACACAGGTTTTTCAACAAACTTCAAGCTCTCTTCTATATGCACATCTGTATGTGGTATGACTAGTGATTCATTAGCGAAACACTTCTTCAGATTGCAAATGTGGAATACATTGTGAATACCACTAAGCTCTTCAGGTAATCTTAACTTATAAGCAACTGATCCAACACATTCGATGACCTCGAATGGTCCTATGTATCTCGGGCTTAACTTACCTTTCTTACCAAATCGCATCACTCCCTTCCAGGGTGATACTTTAAGCAACACTTTATCACCTACCTCGAATTTCAGAGGTTTACGCTTTAGATCTGCGTAGCTTTTCTGCCTATCCCTGGTAGCTTTCAGGCGGTCACAAATCTGGACAATCTTGTCCGTTGTTTCAAAGACTATTTCCGGTCCTGTCAATTGGACATCTCCAACTTCCGCCCAACAGACGGGAGTTCTGCACTTTCTACCGTACAAGGCCTCGAAAGGCGCAGCCTTGATGCTCGTATGATAGCTATTGTTATACGAGAACTCGATTAATGGTAGGTGGTTATCCCAACTACCACCTAAGTCAATCACACATGCACGAAGCATGTCTTCCAAAGTTTGGATTGTACGCTCACTCTGGTCGTCCGTCTGAGGATGGTAAGCCGTACTAAAATTTAAGCGCGTGCCCAAAGATTGTTGGAAACTTTTCCAAAAATGTGACGTGTATCTAGTATCTCTGTCAGAGATAATAGACACTGGTACGCCATGCTGAGATACAATCTTATCTACGTACAATTGGGCTAACATGTCGGAGCTATAGGTCTCCTTGATGGGTAGGAAATGTGCTGACTTAGTCAGTCTATCTACTATCACCCATATCGTATCATTTCCTTTCCTTGTTTTTGGCAACTTGGTGATGAAATCCATTATCACCATTTCCCACTTCCACGTGGGAAGCTCAGGCTGTTGTAGCAAACCTGACGGCTTCTGATGTTCAGCTTTGACTTGCGCACATGTCAAACATTTAGCTACATAGGTAGCTATAGACTTCTTCAAGCCTATCCACCAAAAGTTTGCTTTCAAATCCTGGTACATCTTGTCAGCTCCAGGATGAACGGAGTATTTAGAACTGTGGGCTTCCTAGAGGATAACATCTCGAAGTCCTCCATAAACTGGAACCCATATTAGTCCATTCAATCTCAGAATTCTGTCCTTGCCATAGGATAACTGTTCTTCAGTTACTCCTAGTTTTTCATTAGGATAGTTAGCTTCCAATACAACTTCTTTCTGCGCAGCTAACAACCTTTCATTCAAACTATTCTTTATCACAATGCTCTTGGCATTGATTCTTATAGGCTTCACTCTTTCCTTTCGACTCAAGGCATCGACGACTACATTCGCCTTGCTAGGATGGTATCTTATCTCACAATCATAATCATTCAAAGTTTCCATCCAACGTCCTTGCCTCATGTTCAAATCCTTTTGGTTAAATAGGTGCTGGAGGCTCTTGTGATCAGAATAGATCACACACTTGATACCATATAAATAGTGCCTCCATAGCTTTAGTGCAAATACAACGGCACCCAATTCCAAGTCATGGGTGGTGTAATTCTTTTCATGCACCATTAACTGACGTGAAGCATAGGCAATAACCTTGCCTTTCTGCATAAGCACACACCCCATGCCAATGTGTGATGCGTCGCAGTAAACCACGAATTCTTCGGTACCTTCAGGCAATGTCAGTACAGGCGCATTGCTTAGCTTCTGCTTAAGGATATCAAAGGATTCTTGTTGCTTGGGCCCCCAGTTGAACTTAATATCCTTCCTAGTCAAAGAAGTTAGGGGTGCAGCAATCCTTGAAAAATTTTCAATAAAACGCCTGTAATATCCTGCCAATCCCAAGAAGCTGCAAATCTCTGTGGGTGTCTTCGGCTCTTGCCAATTCATGACAGCTTCCACCTTAGCGGGATCCACTTGGATACCACGCTCACTAACCACATGTCCAAGGAATTGGACTTCTCGAAGCCAGAATTCACACTTCGAAAATTTGGCGTAAAGCTTCTCCTGTTGAAGTAGTGAAAGAATACATCGAAGATGCTTCTCATGATCAGCTTGGTTCTTCGAGTAGATGAGAATGTCGTCGATGAAAACGATGACAAATTTATCCAAGTAGGGCTTGCAGACGCGATTCATGAGATCCATGAATGCGGCAGGTGCATTAGTGAGCCCGAAAGGCATCACTAGGAACTCGTAGTGACCATAACGAGTCCTAAATGCAGTCTTGTGTACGTCTTCATCTCTAACCTTCAGTTGGTGATAGCCTGACCTTAAGTCAATCTTAGAGAAGTAACTTGCCCCTTGAAGCTGATCGAACAGATCGTCGATCCGGGGCAATGGGTACCTATTCTTGATAGTGACCTTATTAAGCTCACGGTAATCGATGCACAGACGCATCGATCCATCCTTCTTCTTGACAAATAAGATTGGTGCTCCCCAAGGAGACGAACTAGGTCTAATGAAACCTTTGGCTAGCAATTCATCTAGTTGTGTTCTCAATTCCTTCATCTCTGTTGGTGCCAACCTATAAGGCGCCCTTGCTACTGGTGGTGCTCCAGGGATAATGTCAATTCTGAATTCTACTTGCCTATCTGGTGGTAGACCAGGTAGTTCTTCAGGAAAAACTTCAGGGTATTCAGAAATGACGGGGATATCCTCAATCTTGGGTTTCGGCTCATCAATAGTCACTTGTGCCATGTAGATGACACAACCCTTCTTCAAACACCTAGAGGCTTTGAGCATAGACACTTGCTCAGGCAGTCCATACTGAGTATCTCCCTGAATGGTAAGTGATTCACCAGACGGAGTCTTGATCACCACTTGTTTCTTATTACAGACAATCTGGGCCTGGTTATGAGATAACCAGTCCATGCCTAAAACGATGTCGAAACCAGCTAACTTCAAAGGAAGTAGGGACAAAGGAAAAGAGTTGTTCCTAATAGATATGAAACATCCATCTAACACGGTTGAGGCGGTTTCTATGGTTCCATCAGCTAATTCCACTTCATATTTCACACTTAAAGTTTTAACAGGCAATTTCAACAATTCACAAAACTTATTATCTACGAAAGACTTATCAGCGCCTGAATCAAAAAGTACTCTTGCATAGACATCATTTATGAGGAAGGTACATGTGATCACATTGTCGTCCTGGACAGCTTCCTTTGCATCCATCCTAAAGACCCTAGCATTGGTCTTCTTTCCTTCATCAGTTTTCTTTGCATATTTTGGGTAATTTGTCTTAATGTGCCCTTTTTCGTTGCAACTGTAGCACGTTGCGTCCTTCAGCTTCTTGCACTCTAGGGTCTTATGTTCCGAAGATTTGCAAATCCCACATGGCCTCGGCTGAGATTGGGATTTTGAGTCAAGTCTGCACCTCCCAAAATGGTACTTCTGACAAATCTTACACTTGGGCTTATCTCCAGATTGATGCCCATCCTTCTTAGAACCAGACCCCTTCTTGTGGTCATTGTTTCCCTTGTGCTTCTTATCTGACCTTCGTGAATTGTCATCATCACGCTTCCTTTTCTCGGCATCCGTGTTCCTCAGCGATCTCTGTCTGACCGCGTCCAGTGTGAGGGACAAAGATATATCAGCTACAGATCTGAAAGTAGCTGGCCGAGAGGCTTTTACACTTGCCTTAATTTCTGGGGCTAAACCCCCAATGAAACGAGCTATTCTTTTGGGTTCCGGGGTCACCAGATACGGAACCAATCTTGACATTATGTTGAAGCTTGTAAGGTAAGCTTGGCAGTCAAGGTTCTTCATAACCAACGATAAGAAATCAGACTCAATCTTTTCAACCTCATGCTGAGGGCAGTAGTTCTCCTTAATAAATGCCACAAACTGTTCCCAAGTCATATTGTACAGTGGAATCTTCCCAGTAGCTTGAATCAACGATCTCCACCAGGCTAAGGCCTCACCTTTGAACGATTGAGACACAAACTTTACCACAACCTTCTCAGCCCACCCGCTGATATCAACCACGGTGTCCATCTCATCCAACCATGTCATGCAGTCTATAGCTCCTTTCTCCCCAGTGAAATCCCTGGGTTTGCATGAAATAAAATACTTGTAGGAGCAACCCTTATCACGGGGTCCTTGATTCAGTACGATCCTTTGAGATGGAACACTTTGCTGATTTGAAGATTGACGATCGTCATCACCTTTCTTTAGCTCATCTTTCTTGGAGGGTGGCTTGTTGTGAGCCTCAGAATGAGTCTTAGGCTTGGAATGGGGTACCGATTGGGCTCTGCTTCGAGTATCGCTTAACTCACTATACTGCCTATCCAAGGCTTTTGTAATAGCATTGTCAATTAACGCTTGGAACTCTGCACCAGTTACATTGATTCTGGTGGTGTCCTGATTCTCCCTTGGCCGACTGTTGATCTCGTTTGAGTCAGCCATGTATCTTGAACTGTTACATAAGATATTGACATTAATTTATTTGAGAGTTTATTATGGAATTGTCTTTTATGGCAATTCATTAACCATGGTAAACATAGACCAAACGGGGTTAATTTGTTAATCGTATTTATTTAGGATTTTTATTATAATTTATCCTAATTATAAAACAATTACAGTATTATTAGTGGCAGAAAAGGCCTAGTCACAGGGACATTTTAAATCATAATCCATGATTTTAGAGAATCAAGGTATTAAGGTTCGAACATAGTTCTTTACCTTTTTCTGACAGGGAGTCATAGACTACGACTGTCTTTTGTCTTATATGATAATGAGTATGGCCCGTGGGCACTACATCACTAATGTATGCTTAATATATGATGACCAAGTTAGGTTAGGAATCTTTTGAAGAATCTAACTATAAGAATGACGTATGTGATTTTAACGAATCACTTCTGCCAGGAGCGTTAACCTGTTTTCAGATGTTAACAGAGATTTGAATCTTTTTAAACAGGTCTTACCATCTTGGCCAAGTCTTATAATGACATGCAGGCTAGGTTATACCTTTAAGATTCTTATTTAATATTTAATAGGTAGATTATTTTTTTAAAAGGAATGATTTTTGATTTATTTATTTCATGTATAATATATTTGCATATAATGACAAAAATGAAATTTATAAACTTAACATTCCATTAAACATTAAAGGAGTACACATTGCCCTAAACGGGACTTTTAACAGAATAACTTACCCACACAGGGGCTATACTGAAATACAAGTCCACGCAGGGACCGATTATAAAAATAGGTGTCCACGCAGGGACTACAGAAAGACAAGTCCACGAAGGGACTAAGTACATAGCTAAATGACCACGCAGGGACTTGATTGAAAAGAAAAAAATACACATTACATATAGGGATTCAATGATCCCTCATCTTCTTTCCTTTCAACAAGCTTGCTAGGCCTTTCAGGAATCCCCGATTGTTCCTACGTTCTTCCTGGAAGTCTCGTTCCACCCTGCTTAGTCTTTGGAGGATTTCCTCCTGTTCCGGTGGGGAAAACCGTGGTGGTTGCGGCTGGTGCTGAGTCGGAGGTCTAGCAGGTATTTGATACCCATGAGTTGGGTATCCCACTCCCCAATGGGCTCCATACGGTCCTTCAGGATGAAGGGCGTTGTAGTTGGCCGCTACTAAGTATGGGTCGGCTTCGGCGTAATTATAGTGGGTGTGAGCCGGCTGCTCAAGCGGATTGTACGCCGTTGAACCGGCGTAGGTAGGAATCGGATTGCCAAATCCCAATGGTGGCGGTGGTGGCGCAACTGGTGCAGAATTCACCTCAGAAACTGGAATTGAAGGCCCGCCCATTTGTGGGTCTTCATGCAGTGGCGGATAGTGACTGCCACTGGAGTGATGAGGGCTGCTAAAGTGAAAATCCCCTCCTCGCGCGGATATTCGTGTGCCTGTTCTCCTACGCCTTGGTGGCTCTGGAGGTGCTTGATGAACTGGCGGCGGTGGTGGCGGTGGCTTGACTGCCACGAAACGTGAATCCTCGAAGGGATCCTGTTGCTGTTGTTGCTGTGGGTTATGAGAGGGTGTAAAGTACCACTCATATTGGTTAAACCTCGCTTGGTAACTGTCTGGAACGCCGTAGGGTGATCCGTGGAAGGATGATCCATCAGAGATCTCGATGGGATGGTTGGGAGTTCCGGTTGTAGGCTCGACGGGATCCGTGTCCTCGTCCATGTCCATTGCATGGTCTCCTGAGAAGTTGTCCTCTGGTCCCAATGGGTTAAAACCCACTGGTTCTTGAATATAGTTTGCCGGGTTGAACCGGCCCTGAAAGACAGGAGTAGGGTCGCCAAAGGAACGGTGCGAAGCGGACCGCTGCAACGGTAAGAAGGAATGGCGGGAGTGTTCGGGCTCGTTCTCCGATAGTGGCCCAAAGGAATGGCGGTACGAAGGTGTTGAGCTATGCGAGACCGATCGTCTAGCGGGCTCCTCATAGGTCCTCCAGTTCTCTCGAGGATCGGCACTCATTGTCGTAGAAGGAGCTCGACGGTGCGAAGGTGTTGGTGCACTTGTGTCTGTACTTTGTCTGTATTTCGTCATGATACAAAACGATGTCTTTAATGTAAGGTTGATGTAAGTTTGACCAAGTCAACCATCCTCCTGGTTTGACTTGACCAAACAGTTAGAAAAATGTTGTAAGCTGGTTGTGTCGAAGGATGTGTCATCGAAGGATTGTTTTATATCCTTCGATGAGCTCGAAAGATGAACATTCGATAGATGAGTTCGAAACATAAACCTTCGATGGATGAACTCGAAGGATATCTCGAAGGATATCATCCTTCGAGGTATTTGTGAATCTTTCGATGGCTTTCTGGTCGACAGATGATCTTTCGATCAATCTGTCTGATCCTTCGACCAGACCTGCTGTGTCGGGTATATATACCCATGTAGTGTGTTGTGTGAAAAGCCAGAGAGAAGAGAACACATAGTGAGGACAAGAGAGACAGAAACAGAGAGAGCATTCTGTTGAGAGCACACACACGAGAGAACTTTGAGAGTTTGCAGAATACATCTGTGAACATTGGGCTTGTAACCGAACCTTTCATACGCATTAATACAAGTGGTGTTAATCGTTGAATGTTGTGTGTTGTGTTTGTGCTTGTTCTCGTATAAAGTCTCGGTTGCATGCTAGCTTGGATTCCGCACTCGCTAGTGTGTTTGATATAACAAGGATAAGGTTTTATCTCATCCTCGAGAGGGCCCGGCTTCGTGATCATTAGGGGCGCTGATTGGCCCCTTACCTCTTCCTCCTCTTCGGATTCTTGGCGGCATTGTTAAACTGTCAGCATAAACAAAGATAACAACAAGAATATATATAAAATAAAAGACAAAGAATAAAACAAAACAAAATTTGTCCTATGTTATTTGTCTAGACTCAAAAATTTAGGAATGTGCAATTGTGTCATTGAGATTAAACACAAAAAGGCTAGTGTTTAATTCACTCAATGTTGGCTCTGATACCAACCTGTCACACCCCGATATTTCCACAATTTACCGGTGGGACCGGTAGGGGAGTATCGTGACGTAGTTGATATCATTATAGTTAAACAACACAATATTTAAATGCACATCGGAAGCAAAAGATAGATTCATTTCAACCAAACAATATTGTAATATTAAGTATCACAAGTAGTTGAAAGTAATCCACAGGTGGATCAAAATAAAATGGAAACATTGTTCAACAACTTTGACATCCAAGCTTGCGAGACTTATTGTGGACACTAGGAGAAAGCCAGCCTAGTTCGCGTAGTACCTGCACTTAACCTTTTTGGGAAAATACGTCAGTTTACACTGGTAAATACAATTAACTGACTCATTTAGAAAAGGTTTAATAAAATTGATTTGAATGCACGTGGCACAAACTTTTTATAACTTGTGATAATTATTTGAATATAATACTTGTAAAAGAATTACATGTTCCTTATGCGTTCAGTAGCCCGATCCGTAGACCGGGTTAAAGATCAATAGACACACCACATTATTTATTTTGGCACTGACGGGTGTACGCCTACACCCCGTGCTTAGGTCGTGGCCATTTCGAAAAATGATGCCAAGGATATCCGGGACATGGTCATTAACCCCCCAAAGCCTTTAAGCAAACAAAACATTTCAAAACGGAGCATATCAATGGTTTAACCACTATTCGATTAAAGATTCAATGCCCGACCAAGCGGTATTTTATATACCGTACCCCAAGCCCGTATAAGGGAAAATAAGTTAAAAGTATTTACCTTTGCAAGTATCAATCACAAATAGCAAGTGCGTGTAGCTTTTACCGGGTCTCCTATTCTGGAACGAAGGTTTATGATAACCTATTAAAATCCTAACGGGTCTTTAGTTAAGCCTAAACTTAGACTGGTTAGTTTTAAAGAAATATACGGTTCGAACGCGTGATTAAGCGAAGACCGGAATAGAATGTGGTTTAGACCCGACAAGTTTGAAGACTTGTATAATATGGGTAAACTAAACACATTCTGGATTTTGAGATAAAAATGATAAGGTTCGACCCGTTTCGGCTAATTTATGCAAACTAGTTACATAAATCGAACCGAACGCGCAAGAGGCGTAACGGGTAACCATGAGAGTCATTTACAGGTTTCCTAAGTTAATATGCCTTAAATAGGTTGTGATATCAGTATGATACCTTCCATTATGCCCAAAACGAGTTTAATCTCAATTTAAGCCCCGTAGGGGTATTTTGGTCATTTTAAAGATTATAAAAGAGATTAAATGAAATTCTAAGATTCGGGTCTGAATAAATCAGTAAAATAACTTAATTTATCAGATTATATCAGTTGGTGATAAGTCTTATATGACAAAATGGTTTTAAACCCATACTAGGTGTTTAATACGCGTAAAAAGCCATTTTAAGCGATTTCCGGGTTATACAGGAAATCTGAGTTTTCTGATCAGGTTATAAAGTTCCAAATACTTCATTTATTATATAAAATCAGTAGCAATTGGATTGGTGTCAAAATGCTATGTAGAACTCATTTTATACACAAAAAGGGTATAATCGGTATTTACCGAATCAAGGCCATAACCTTAGGTTATGATCAGTTTAAAAATAATTAAAACTCTTCAAAAATCCCAAAATATTATATTACATCAGTGGGTAAAAGGTTTGGTGTCAAAAATTTGGTTTAGATAGGCTTTATGCTAATTGCGCCGTTTAATTAACAAAAAGCTTTTTAAGTGTGCTATTTAGCATAACTCCTATTCTGGACCTCAAACTGATATGAAATTTTAGGGACATGTTTATAATTCATCAAAAAAGATTATTGTCCTCTCACATATCCAAAATTCTCGTTTTATGGTCAAAAGGGCATTATGGTCAACATTAAGCAATTAACGGAAACGTGTAAACGAATCGGGCAATCAACGAACCAATCACAGAGGTTTATACTTTCATGTAGCCTGGTCCTAAGGAAGCTCTAAGGCATTTCTAAACTCATCTAATTCGGGTCAGAACTGAAGTCAAAGCAAAAGTCAACGTTTTGCGACTTTCGGTTCCGAACCGGGTCTAAAAAGAAAATTGTCGGATCGAACAAGCTTAGACCAGTTCTTATATTTATTACCAAGTTATATGAGTGATAAAATAGGTTACACACCTTCTGCATTGCTAATTATGCGTTAATTCGAAAATTATGGTTCTGTTGACTTTTTATAAACAACTTTGACCCGACATTTGATCTAGTTAGAGCGGGAATCAGAGGGTGCCCTCCTAAGGGTTTATTGCCCACATAAATACCAACTTATAACTACTTTAAGTTTGACTAAACACTGAACCATTAGTGGTTAATCGATGAGTCAAACCTTAATTACGACGGTTTGACTTTTAAGCTATAAACTAAGCAAAACTCAATTAAGGAAGGTCAAGGGTACTTACCAAGGTCTAATGCACGATTAGAGATGCTTGGGGACTGATCTTATGCTCCAGGAAGTTCCACAAATGCAGATGGAAGGCATGATCAAAATGTTGCAACATGAGGGGCCTTATATAGTGATTTTAATGGCTTGTGATCATGACAAACAATGTTACAACTGATCATGGATCATTCAAAAGTGTCCCTAAGGTCTAAAAGCAAGTAGGGGTCGCTCAAGGAAGTGGAAAATATCTTTTTAAGTCGGTTATAACATTCAAAACAGCAGCTGCCAATATTACTGTCGCTGGGCAAGCCTTACAGACCGTAAGGGGGTCCTTTACGGTCCGTAAGCCCTTTATCAGGGGCAAAAAATTTTGCCCTTTCAAGCTTCGAACAGGCAACTAGTGTAATACGATTTTGGGCCATGAATTATCAGTATGGGGCCTTTATATCATGCTTGAATAGTCATGTCCACCCTACCATGTTGTAATATTGTCTTGGATTTTAACGAAAGGCCATAAACGAAGGTTTGTTGTGCATATCCTCATAGGATCCCACTCTTGCAAAATGAATCAATCATTGTTAGCATTAACCGGATTTAGGATGTTTATTAGATGTTTATAATATATATTAGGGACTTGGGATTCATAATGAGGTCGTTCAGATGTATAAATTAACATGACGACACTTTTAAATCCTGCCATACATCTTTAACTAGATCCGGGTTTATAACACTTTTGTCGTACATGACATGTGTCGTTATTTTATTGAACACAAATTTTCGAGGTGTTACACCAGATGATAAACATTCTGCACCATTATCATGACTACCCCACTAATTTCCACAATCCGTGATCGCATCACCAAATTTGTTCACTGAAGCCCCCGACGGTGTCCCCGAACAACCCAGCTTGGTCGTTAAAAAACCCGAAAAAATTGACAATCACCAAATTTTTTATGGAGACTCTCCTCGTCGTTGCGATCAAAAAATGCCTTTTTTTTAGGCATTTGATCATCTGGTCGAATGTCAACTGTCGGACGGTCATCCGATCGGATTGCCATCCGATCGGATTGTTATTCGATTGAAGAGCAAGATGGGCAGACTTGTATTTGTGGATCGGGTGGTCATCCGATCGGATTGCCATTCGATTGACAACAACTAATCTCTCAAACACTCCATAGTGCCATGGATCGGATGGTCATCCGATCGGATTGCCATTCGATTGAAAAGCAATTAACCTTCAATAACCCTTCAAGCAATATGGTGATATGGATCGGATGGTCATCCGATCGGATTGCCATCCGATTGGATATGTTTTAACAGCTTAAGAACACTCCAAATCATGTTTTTTTGATCCAGAATCTTTATTTGTGTGAATTTCATGATGAAACTTCACAGGATTGTGCGCGATTCAATTCCGAACAGATTGACGGCTTCAATTCCAAAATACATCCGTGAATTGACCTTTATTTTGATGATTTTCTCTGTTTAGCGTCAAAACTCCCGTTTAACCCAAAATTGATGAGCTTTGGGTGATTTAACCGACTGTTAGATCGATTAAATCGGTACCGTAGCTCTGATACCACTGCTGATTCCAGGATCCGACGAGTCTGACGGAGCTTCGGTTCCTAAACGACGTGTTCGGTGCGATTATTACAACTAAGAAAGGAGTAGAAGATAGATAGAACACCGAACAGTCATTTCAATCTGGTCTCTATTGATTATTCAACGTTTACAGCACCTCGAGACCAGTTGGACAGCATGTCCCCTCTGGGAACCAAAAGCTTGTCCAAATGGGAACCCTATTCCCCTATTTATAGACAACTTACATATTGGTCCATCCGATCGGATTGACCTTGACATTTACAAAACTTGTCCAACTTTTCTCTATACTATACAATATTCAACACACGCTGTATCTAACAATTCGCGCAGTGGAAGACGTATGAAATATGCACCAACAATAGGGCTAGTTAGGCGGTCCGAACGCGCTTTTGCGCGAACGACACGTTAAAGTAGCATAAACTACCTTAATGAGTCGTAACGGGTTATAAACACTTAGGATAGGTTCCAATTCAGAATGTAGGCTTTGTTAAACCATATCATATGAGTTCCAATACTCATTTGGTTTACGAGACCTCATTCTATCCGATCTTCCGATTTAGGTTCGGTTTATTATAATAGTTACCTATATTAGGTGCCGATTGATTTCGTGATCGTACGAGCTTTATTTGTTCTTAATTCCAAAACTATTAAGCAATCCTAAGTGAGTACATAGTCCCCTCTTTAACCGTTTTCAAATGTTTTGGGGTGATACACATGTTACTTTCATGCTTTCACGCTTTCATGACATATACTTGCTATGTTCATCTGGTACACGTGTAGTAAATGATTTCACTTATGCTTTGCTATGTATGTTTACTTAGCATGCTAGCACATTGATTTCATAAACTTTTCTACTTTGTTTGTTTACTTAGCATACTTAGTACATGGTTTTTACATGACATGCTTACATTGGTTTGACATTTGGTATGTTTATCCGGACAAAAACACGTTCATTAACATTGATCACGCCACTTGGTAGTATGTAGTGGTACCATAGGACTTGACAACTCCCGTTCCCGGCTTCCTAGGTTTGTTTGGAAGTAGGGAATGACAGAATCCGATATACATAATTGATAAACCTTTAACTTGTTAAGGGTTTATCTGACAGTCGCAGGGCTTGAATGTATGTGATAAACATTACTGTATAGATGTTCATATCAATAAAAGCAATGGTTTTCAAAACATAACTTTTAATTCAAACATTTGTTTATTCAAAAACATTGTTATGTACATGACATTTAGTTTTACATGACATTTGGTTATACATTGACATATATATGTGGTTTGAGTAAATACTTTTTATTCACCATACAAGACATTGTTAGTTACTTGACATTTGCTATACAAGACATGGTTTACACATGACATTTAGACATTAAACATTGTTATACATGAACACTTGACATTGGTTTAAACAAAACATTTTTGGTGGTTATTTAGTAAGTGATTTAAATAACGAGGCGTGTGTAATATTATAAAAACATAGTGGATACGCCGCTGGTACTTCCTATATATAAGTGTTTTTATGATATTACATATCGTAGCGTTATTTAAACCGCTTCAACAAAGACAAAGACATTGTTTACAAGACACTGTTTTACAAATGACACATTTTATACAAATTCATTTTCTTTTGGTTATTTAATTAACCATGCATTATTCTTTTATTATCATCTGATTTTTATATCGATTTTCATATGATTTTATAAAACAAACATTTTACAAGATTCATGACCAACTTTTTGTTAAACATTTCTTTTAACTTACAAGTCATGAATCCTTCATCAACAAAACCTATGTATCTCACAGGCATTTTTATGCTGACATACCTATTTTCACATGTGTTTCAGGTGCTGTTGTTAGATGATCATGATGCAAAACATAGGATTGGACGAGGGCCTTAGTGACATAAAACAAGAAAGTCAATGTGTTTAAACTCGTTTATTTCACATTAAGACTATGTCAAACAATTATTAATTCAATAAAATAAAACTTCAATTACCATGTTTTATGAAACAATGATTCTGTTACGACACTCCCCGACGTTTCCGCCGCGATTTGTTGTTTTACGCGGTCGGGGTGTGACATAACCATTTCACCCCAAAAAGAAATCTTTTAACATATCAGACCCCGAGTATGCATTTTATAATGGTTTTGGCCCCTAACACTAACTTTGTTACTTTTTTGCAGTTAAGTGTAAGGGTAATTAGGTCATTATATACCTTAGGGGCTGTTTTTGATAATTACAAAGTTCTTTTAATATTTAAGAGATTATTAATGCAATTATTCAAGTTTTTTTTTATTATTTTGTTATTTTCACGATTATTATATAACAAAATACGTTTTAAATATACAAATAAATATGTATTTTCATTAACCATTTGTTTATTCAAAAATTCGTTATTTTTTTAACCTTTCCTTTATTAAAATCATGTGTTTTTAGTTCCTTACACTTGTTAACTTATTTTTTAAGGTTTTGCTTTTTAATAACCATCATTTTTAATCTTCGTTTTTAAACCACTCGTTCGTTTAAAATCGATCGTTTTTAAATTTCTTCAATTTTTGAAATCGTTCATTTTCTAAAGTTCTTTTTCCCTAACGGCTATAAGTAAACTGAATACAAAGTTTAAAAATGAACTATTTCAAAAACGCTTAAAAAAGGAACGGTTTAAAAAGAAACGATTTTAAAAGTTAATGACTTATAATAACGAATTATTTAAAAAGAGTTAAAAAATGATTTTAAAAAGAACGGTATAAAATGAATCGTTTAAAAAACTTTAAAAGACAAACATTTTTAAAAAGAACGATTTTAATAAACAAGTGGCTTAAAAATGAATAATTTTAAAAAGATAGACGGTTTAAAAAAACCGTTAAAAATGATTTTAAAAATGACGTTTATAAAAAACAAATGCTTAATGAAAATACATATTTATTTGTATATATAAAAAAAATATTTTGTTAAATAATAATCATTAAAATAACGAAATAATAAAAAAACTTTAGTATTTGCATTAATAATCTCTTAAATATTAAAATAACTTTGTAATTATAAAAAACAGCCCCTAAGGTATATAATTACCTAATTGCCCTTACACTTAACTACATAAAAAGTAACAAAGTTAGTGTCAGGGGCCAAAACCGTTATAAAATGCAACCTTGGGGTCTGATATGTTAAAATATTTCTTTTTGGGCTAAATAGTTAAACTGGCTAAACCACAGGGGTCAAAATAGTAATTTACTCTTTTTTTAATTTTGTTTTAAATGAAAAAGGTATATAAATTAAAAATAAACAAAATTAAAGCCTCCTAATGAGGTAATCATGATAGTGTCTTTATACCATTGCATGCAAGTTACAGGGAAGGACTTTAAAGCCTCCTATATGACAAAAATATATTTAAAACATAAAACAGATAGTGGTTTGGGTCATGACCACACCCTTAGGTAATAGTTTTGAATGATGAATTAGAGGTGAGTGACATGACACATATGTGAAGGTTAAAAAAAAGGGTAAAGGGTTACCCTGGTTAAATTTCATTGATCAACCAAAATAATAAAAAGTGAGGAACTATGTATCCCTCAGTTCTCTAGAATGACATGCCATTACTAGAGTACACTCGCGTATACAAAGAAAGATCACGCAAACAAACAAGAAACAAGTCTAATGACAAACAAGTAACAATAGTTACATCGACAAGCTCTCAACTACTAGCCGCATTCATCTTGATCCATAAGCAAATCTCGCGGTAATCTCCACTCGAGCAAAACTTGATTCACATGACTTGTCCTCCTAAACTTCATTGTGTGTAACTTCATACAGACTGTCATTAAAATCACCTCAATCAATTGAGCTACATTCCTTTTTTTCGTAGAGAACAAACGGTTATTACGTTCCTGCCAAACAAAGTGTTGGTGCACTACATCTGTCGACTTCGTCTTGTATCGAGTCTTAGACTAGTTAGAATAGATCAGGGCTCGTAGAATGAGAGAGAGTTAGCAAGATTTCGCTTGAAGGTTTGAGTATGTAAAGGATTTCGCTTGAAGCAGCTCAAGCGAAATCAACATGTTAAGATTTCGCTTGAGTCATGCTGAAGCGAAATCCCAATCTCTATATATAGAAGGTTTAGGTCAAGCAAAATAAGATAGTAACAATTGTGAGATTTCCATACCGAGGTGCTGCCGGTGTGAGAACTGATTGTATTTGTGTTCATATCAATACAAATCAGTGTTAAAGTGAAGATTCAGCTGTTTACAAATCAAATACTTGTTTTCCGCACCTGTATTTGATGGAATTCCTCTGAACCGACTCGTTTAGGTCGCAAACCCGATCCTTACAATTGGTATCAGAGCCAGTTGAGGAGTTCTGCAGGATTTCAGCTGAAATTGACATCATTCTCGTATTTCTACACCTTCTTTTCATCAGTTCAAAATTTTTTTCCACGGTCAAAATTATTCATTTTATCACGGATTGTTTAATAGTACAAGATAACAAACCCTTGAAAGTTTCACAGCCAAATTCAACCTGTAAGTGATCAAAATTGACATCCGAATGGATTTCGCTTGAAGAACAAAGTTTGTGTTGGACGATTTCGCTTGAACTTTCAAGCGACACTTTTCAGTTCGCTTCAAAGTTTATCTGTTTTCGCTTCAGGGTTCTTATTCGCTTCAAGTGTTTCGCTTCAGGATTTCGCTTCAGAAAGTGTTTACTTGAAAGTTTAGTTTGAACAATTTCGCTTCAAAGGTCTCGCTTCAACCAGTTTGACAGATTATTTCGCTTGAAAGCTACGAATTGACCAGTTCGCTTGAAAGTAATTGAAACATGGATAACGATTTCCACAACGCATTTGCAACATCGCCTAGTTCATCTTCCATTGCTCAGAACATGAATTCAGAAAATGAAACGGGGACTACTCAGAAACCCCCGAAGCTAATGTGCATTGAGGAATACTATGGATGGAAAGATCGTTTCGAAAACTGGGTGCAAGCAAATCATTTGAGATCATGGGAATGTATTCTGAAAAAGTATATGCTACCACGTACTAAAATGGAGACAGTAAAACAGATTTCAGAGTTTGGTAATGAAGAACGGGAAATGTATCGAGCTGAAAAAATGATGATCAGTTTGCTTCAACAAGCTATCAAAGAAGACATCTTTATACTACTTCAACATGACAAAACATCAAAGTCAATCTGGGATGCTTTGAAAGTCAAAGTTGAAGGTAGTGCAAACATGATTAAAAGCAAAAAGGCGTTGCTTAAAAAGGAGTTTGACTTGTTCACAAGTTTGCCCGGAGAAGATACAAAGAAACTCATTGAACGATATTGTCACTTAGTTCGAACAATGTCAATGATGAATATTAACAAAGAAGATGAGGAATGGGTAGATAAGCTAGCTGATGCTTTACCTCAGAAAGAGTGGGGAACATATTTGATGATACTGAAAAATACCGGAGTTTATGAAGGGTTGTCAATCTCTCAGTTCATTGAAAAGATTGAAAGTCAGGATTTAGAACAGCAGAAGATTGCAAGGATGAATAATCCAAGTGGTCAACAAGATGTAAAGATGTATTACAAGGGTAGTGTTCCGACTTCAGAAGCTGAGAGAAGTCCGAAAATTCAGACTGCTTATAGTGTTGGAGATTCTACAGAAAAGACTGATCAAAACTCAAACAAAAGCAACAGTGATTTCTCATTGTATCCGAGTGT
Organism: Helianthus tuberosus; assembly: GCA_030545235.1. NCBI lineage: Eukaryota > Viridiplantae > Streptophyta > Magnoliopsida > Asterales > Asteraceae > Helianthus > Helianthus tuberosus. Next base: position 101,350,695 of record CM060371.1, on the reverse strand, counting down.
TAATCCGAAAAGTCCATCAGAAAGTTTTCAGTCTCAAAGCACAAAGATGGGAAATGGTTGTGTGATTCAATGCAACATAGCTCTAAATCTTCCAGAAGGTCTAAGTTTTTCTGAAGACATTGCGAAAGATCATATGGCATTACTTGGTTCCGTGCTTATCTCATATGAAGGTTTAGTGGCTGGTCGAATTGGAAATCCTATGCTTACTAAAGAGGATTACGACCAAATAGATGCTGAAGAGATGGAACTAATGGATATCAAATGGTGTCTTGCAAGTGTTCTTAGACGTGCTGAAAAGTTCAAGACAATTACCGGGAGAAATGATTTTCTTGATGCTTGTGTTTCTACTTTAGGTTTTGATAAATCTAAAGTTACTTGCTTCAGGTGCAGGGAAAAAGGTCATTTTAAGCGGGAGTGCAAGAACAGAGAAGTTAATGGTGCTCAGAATCCATTTGGAAAAGATGACTACTACCGGAAAGCCATTTATCAGCAAGTTGGTCAGACACAAGAATTACATACGGCTCATGGTAGAAAGATTGAAGATTCAAAGAAAGGATGTTTGGTAGATTTCAATTGGAGCAACTACATTTCTTCTAACAGCACAACATGTATAGTGGACCAAAATGATGAACAACTACCTGAAGGATTTAGCTGGGATATGTTTGTTGATGAAAAGGGAGATTTCAAAGCTTTCATTGCAAAGATTGTTAGAGAACCAGATTTATTTGCTACTTGGATGAGATCAATTGGTGAAACAGTGAAAGATCAATCGAGTACATCTGAAGAAAGTTCAGAAAGTGCTGATTCTGAATCATTAAGTACAGATGAGAGTGTGCAAAATGAGGATACTTCAGAAAAAGAAGTTGTTTTTGATCAAACACCATCTGATTCTGGTGTTTCAGATGCTGAGTCTGAAAAATCTGTAGAGTTTGATCAAACACCGATGGAGAGTAGCAGTGATGATGAAGAAGAGAAACATATTGATATTGCTAAAAAACATCTTTCTCCTGAAAGTTTTCATTTCTATTTTGCAGATCACATAGAGAAACTGAAGGAGAAACAAGCTGCAAAAGAACAACAACAGAATGAGGAAGTTAAAGTAGTTGTTGAAGAAAAGGTGAATGAAGCTGAAAAGGTAACTGATGAAGAAAAAGTGATTGAAGTGGTAAAAACAATTGAAATTGAGAAAATTGTTGAAGTTGAAAAGCCTTGCAAGAAATGTTTGGAAATTTGCAAAAGTTGTGAAGAAAAAGATGTGATTCTGTTTGATAGAGAAAGACTGATAGAAAAGTTATTATCTGACATCAGCTATGTGAAAGAATCGTATAGCGTGTTGAACAGAACAGTGACAGGTCTTCAAACAACGAATTCTGAAAGAGAAAAGGCTTTAACGATGACGAATGCTACATTGATGACAAAGCAAAAGGCAATTAATCATTACATCGAAGAAAATGCTAGTCTAAAGCAAGAGTTGGAGAAAGAAAAGATCGAGAATGAAAGGATCAGAAGGTTATTACTGAGTTATTCTTGTTCTGATTATGTTATTGATCGAGTTTATCCTACTGTTGCAGGTTTTGAAGCATTTCAGGATGAGAAGCAAAAGAATGAGACTGGTAAGAAATCGACTGTTAAATACAACAAGTGTCCGCCTCCTATCTGGGAAGGGTATTCTCCTAGAAAACCAAATGAGGAGCAAGTCGAAAAAGCGGTCAATATAAAGTTAAAATCCGAGACAACTGACGTTTTACCAGATAACATTGATATCACGTTTACCTCGTCTGATACTGATCATGAGTCTGAGTTAATCAAAAAGGTGGTTGATCAGGTGTTGGATACTGAGGAGGTGTCTGAGTCAAAGTTTGAGTCTGGGGGTTCAAGTTCGTTAGTCAACAGTTCAAAATCATCGGAAAAACGGTCTTACAGTAAAGAATTTTTGTTATCAAAGGCAAATTTGGATGATGAAACATTTGAAGTTGCATATACTTTAAATGATTCGGACAAATTATACTCTGACAAAGAGTTTCCGATTAGAAGTGTTCGTTTTGACATGATTAAAAAGGTTTTCAAAATGACGGAAATTAATTTTTCTGAAATTAAGGATTTAAAATCTACTGAAAAACCTAAAAAATACACTTCTAGAGTTCAACAAAGATTAAACAAGAAAAAAGGAAAAAAGAATTACAATTCTGATTCTGGTTTTCAAAAGAAAACAAATCAAAATTGTAGTTACAAAAAGAAAGGTCTTGGTTTTACTCCACCTGAAAATCGTAAAAATGAAAAATATGTTAGAGATTTTAAATCAAAAATGACATATGTTGCAGGAAAAAGCTATGAAGAGGAGTCAAATAGCTTATCAAATCAAGAGTTCCTTGCTGAAAGAAAAAGAACAGGAACTGGAGTTTTTCATCCAATTGGAGTTTTTCAATCAAAAGACACAAGAACTTGTTTTCAATGCCAAGTTGTTGGACACATCGCTCATAATTGTCCAAACAAAGTCAACAAAAAACAGGGAGTAACTGAAAAACTTAAAGAAAAAGTGGTTGAAAAGAATGAATCACCAACTACAAACTTCAAAAATTTTGAAAATTCAAAGAATGAAGTTGGTGAAAATTCTAAAAGATTGTACAAAAAGAATGCAAAAGACAATCAAAAATGGATTGTTAAAAAATTAGATGTACAATCTGGCGATGAATCTGATTCCACAAAATCAGAGGAGCCACAAGTTGAGGAAAAACATTCAGTGAATGATGTTGACATTCCATCACTGAACTTTGAAGAAATTAAACAAATGGTTGGTAAAGTGGAAATTTCAAATCAATTCTATTCTGATGAAAAGGAATTTGATATTGAGAAAGCTTTTAATGGAAATGTTAAGAAAATTTTTAAGAAAATGCTTGATGGAAAAGTAAAGGGGGTTAAAGATTTTTATGCAACTAAAAAGGCAACTTACAACCCTACTGCTCAGGAATTGGAAGCCACCAAGTCAAATAAGACTTGGGTGGAAGTTTGTTTTTCTTAAAAGTCTTAGGACTTGCCGGAGATCCCAAGTTTATATCGTGGATTAGGAATCGGCATCTTTCAAATATTTGAAGATTTTTGTGAAAAGTTTTTGATAGTGTTTGGATGTTTACAGGATGTATGACTACGCCGGAGCTTCCAGATTGGTAAGTGCGAAGCAGGAATCGGCATTTTGATTGGTAAAATGGTGATGTAGACGTAATATTCCTACAAGTGGTATTGTGTTCTACATGTGGTAATTCTTACATTTGGTATAGTAGGTGCATACATGAAAAAGGTTAATCAAGGTCATTAAGTTGAACTTGATTGGACCATACTTACAATTGGTATTTCAAATAGACAATGTGATGAACCACACTCCGAATCTTCAAATGATTATATCATAAAAACTTATTTTCCGGAAAAATCATTTTGATTAAAACAAACTTAAGTGTTTTGAAATCTAAATGAGAAAATAGTTTTGTGATACGGGGAGTTCTGATTGTTTATGCCAAGTGAATGGAGATTTGATGCAATTCGATATTAGTTGTCATTTTTTTTGTACAGTTTATTTTCAAATTTCCTAAAATGTGTTTGCATTTTAGGGGGAGTAAAAATTTCAGAAAATCCAAAAACATTTGAAAATTTTGAAAAAGACAAAAACATGATAAAATTCAAAAATGAGTTTTTGTTGCATAAAAGAGGAAATGATAGTACATCAGTGGACTATCACAACATGCTAAAGAATTGGAAAGTAAAAATGTGATAAACAATCTTACTGTGGATATGTCAGTAGGTTTTTGCACTTTTAGTAGATTGTGACGAGATATAAACCTAAATTTCAAACTTGCTTGTTCTGTGGGTTAACACAAACTTGAATATATAGGTAACCCCTGAAATCTTGTTTGAAAGGTCCCTTATTCTGAGATACTAGGTCTTTATGCTCAGTGATATCTGGGGTATTATCCCGGGACTTCTGCTGAAAGAAATTTCTGACCTAGTCCCCGGATAATGCTTTCTGCTTGCTTGAAATATAGCTCACCCTCAGCTAAAAAATGATGAAACATTGAAAAATGCTAATCATGGCTGTTGAAACAAAAGATCCTCTAAAGGGGACACACCAAAAGTCGAAGCCGTCATCTTTCTGCGTATCGAAAGATCGACCTGAGCTCTCACGGCCCTCGTACTATAATTTATTCCCCTGACAGATATCATATGTGGTATACTTACCTGTAAGACTGAATATTGGGATCTGGATACGAGAGTATATTCAAGTAGTGGGACACACGGATAAGTTTAAGTTGCTTAAAACTTTAATATCGTATCTCGGATCAATTGAACTTTGTGTGAAAATTTAAGTGGACAAACATACTGACAATCTAGGTAAATTGTTTAGAACTTAAAATGAAATGAAGCTTAACGGTGTTAGTGATCTGTCTCAGAAACTGATATGATCCTCTTGCACAAACTCACAAAAAATATTGTTTGTAAATATTTCTTTATTGCATTCCTTTACAATCAAAAATTTCAAAAAGTTTTTTAGTGTGTTTTAGCATAAAATTTTTGAAAAATTCAAAAAGATTTTCAACAACTGATATTGAAAAGCTGATTGTCAAAATTTCAAGTGCTAAACATGATGACTTGGTTGTGAGGGGGAGTGAATCTTAAAATGTCAAAAGGTTTGTTAAAATTCTACAATTGATATTTTTTAAAAAAAACCTACATTTGGTTCATCATTAGTTTGTGATATGAGAAAGAATTATCTGATTATATCAGATTGTTGGTGCATTTAAATTGTTAAATTTAGAAAATTTATTTCTGGGTTAAGATTGTTACAGGTGAGCCAGGTTAATTCATTCAAAGCTTACAAAAGTCAGACTCTGATCATGAATCTAAAGTTTGCTAGCTGCTGATGCTGATGAACTTAAGGAATCAAGAGATCTGATCAAGAGAATTAGATAAAAGCCAGGCAATGATCTTGTAAACAACATTGGAGTCAGACATCGATCCTAAAGCAGATGTTGCTGAAGAACAAATGAATACCAGCAAATCGTGAGGGGGAGTCTGATAGAGCCAGGAGATTCTGGAAAAGAAGATAGAGAGAGAAAAGCCCAGAGACTGATCAAGAATGAAAATGTGAAGACACAGCATTGGTGTGACTCGATAGTCGACTCGTCAACATCTGAGGGGGAGTCTGTTGGTGCACTACATCTGTCGACTTCGTCTTGTATCGAGTCTTAGACTAGTTAGAATAGATCAGGGCTCGTAGAATGAGAGAGAGTTAGCAAGATTTCGCTTGAAGGTTTGAGTATGTAAAGGATTTCGCTTGAAGCAGCTCAAGCGAAATCAACATGTTAAGATTTCGCTTGAGTCATGCTGAAGCGAAATCCCAATCTCTATATATAGAAGGTTTAGGTCAAGCGAAATAAGATAGTAACAATTGTGAGATTTCCATACCGAGGTGCTGCCGGTGTGAGAACTGATTGTATTTGTGTTCATATCAATACAAATCAGTGTTAAAGTGAAGATTCAGCTGTTTACAAATCAAATACTTGTTTTCCGCACCTGTATTTGATGGAATTCCTCTGAACCGACTCGTTTAGGTCGCAAACCCGATCCTTACACAAAGTAAGTCGTCGCCCCGACCACTAACTTGCCAATGATATGAGTAGCCCGTTTAGAGTCAGCATGATGCAATAAATGATCAATAATCTCCTCCCAGGTCTTTTCGATAGTTCCCATACCAGCTTTTTCTCGAACCACATACCAAATCTGAGATGCAAATGCGCATTCAAAGAAGAGGTTATCATGAGAATCAGGCCCCGACGTACATAAGGAACAGCACATGAGGTTGTAATTTGCATTACCCGCCGATCGCCATTTGCACATCATATCCTGAGTTTTAAGTTTCTTGCAAACAAGAAGCCACGTTAGAAACGAATGACGTGGGATAGCTTGAGGGAACCACACTATACGAGCCCAAGGAGCCTGATCCTGCATTTGGCGTATATCATCCCAAACGACATAAGTACTATACTCCATATCGGTAGATCTCCAGACAATCCTATCTTGAGCATCTGAGTTTAACACTACATTAGGAAAGTCTTGCAAAGCTGGGAACCGGTTTATCCAATTGTTCGGCCATGCCCACCCACCATTCTGAAACATATCCGCAACCGTAGAAAGCATATTGAATCCCGCATTTGATATCATTCGAGGAGTGATAAATAGATTCAAAGGACACAAACTATCCCATATATCGAACCATACTAGCGTGTTAGTACCATTACCCAGCTTAATCCATATGTGTTGTCGAATGATTGAACGAAGTTGTAGCATCTTCCTCCAACTCCAAGTCACATTGTTCCAAAAAGTTATGACCACACCTTTTAGCCTACGTTTTGTTCCCGAGTTTAATAAACGAAAAAAGAATAGAAAATCAATTAAATTAACTACTTCGTTCTCGAGTTCGAAGGAATTGAGAAGAAATGTAAGAATTTTATGTATTAAAATGTTTTTCTTTCAAATCTCTTCAGTTTAGAAGGATTTAAAACAAAAGAAAATGACATAAGTTTTCCTTCCATTTTCTTTATTAAAAAAAACTCTAGTCTTTTTAACAATCCTTCCATATCTTTTTTTTTTCCTCCTTAAACTAAACTCGAAACACACCATCAATGATGACAACACAAGGAATACAATCGTTTAATTCTTTCACTAAGGCGGTTGGGTATGGGCTTCGGCTCCAGGCCCGTCATCCCAATAGGACCGTCCAACACCGCCCCCAGCGGCAAAGACGTCGGAATACCGACGGTGGAGACGGGGCTGTTGTGGTGGGGTCCATTCAATATATCCGTTGTCTATTTAAAAAAAAAAATCAAATTAATTTCAAACCTTTATAAATACCCACATATCTATCCACTTTTATACCAAAATTCACCCACTTTCTCCAAACAACTCCCACATTTTTATACAAAATACCCACATAATCTTCTCTAAAAAATACACCATGTCATCTTCTTCTTCATCGGGTTCGACGGACACCATGGAAGCCGTAAATTTTTTTATAAACAAGGTGGTAGAGGCGACACAAATAATTTTGGAAGAAGAAGAGGAGGAGGAGGTTTCGACACAACCACGAAACAGGAACCCACACATCGAGCGAGACCGAGAAAGTTAGTGATATTTTTTTTTATATTTATATTCTTATATATTTATTCTTAATTTTTTAAGTTTATGTTTTTAATCTTATTTTTTTAATTATAAGTTATATATATATTTTGTTATGTCGTAGGTGCTAACCAAAGATTAATCGTTGATTACTTTGCGGACGAGCCGCTGTACTCGGAGGCTATTTTTAGACGCCGTTTCAGAATGAGTCGTCGATTTTTCTTACGTATCGCCGACAATTTAGCCGCTTATCACCCGTTTTTTACCCAGCGACCCGATGCTAGAGGCAAAATGGGCTTCACCACCTTACAGAAATGTACTGCGGCGATTCGTCAACTTGCTTATGGGACGACAGCCGATTCTTGGGACGAATACTTAAAGATGTCCGAAAGACAAGCTAGAGAATGTTTATACAAGTTTTGCAAATTTGTGGTGTAGCTCTACAGCCAAAAATATTTGCGAAAACCGAATCACAATGACGTTCAAAATTTGTATCAACACCACCAAGCAAGGCACGGTTTTCCAGGCATGCTCGGGAGCATTGATTGCATGCATTGGACATGGCGGAATTGTCCTACCGCTTGGCGAGGAATGTATACGCGAGGCGATCAGGGACATCCAACAATAATTCTAGAAGCTGTTGCATCTCAAGACCTATGGATTTGGCATGCTTTCTTTGGTATTCCTGGTTCGAATAATGACATCAACGTTCTACAAAATTCGGATGTTTTTGACGATGTTATAAAAGGGGTCGGTCCTGATACGAGTTTTACAGTTTCGGGCGTGGAGTACAGACGCGGGTATTATCTTGCCGATGGAATATACCCACAATACTCTACAATAGTTAAAACGGTTAGGCATCCTGCGGATGAAAAAAGAAAGAAATTTGCCAAGTTTCAAGAAGCGGCTAGAAAAGATATTGAACGGTGTTTTGGGGTTCTCCAACAAAAATGGCATATTATTGAAAACCCAGCACGCGCTTTTACACCCAAAACGTTGCGATACTGTATGTATGCTTGTATTCTGCTGCATAACATGATCCTCGAAGACGAAGGACATGCAATTTGTGAGTATGACGAGAACGCGGTGGAGGAGAATAATGTTCCGGTTAGCGAAGAACAGCAAGATTTGAACAGGTTCTCGTTACATAACGATTTCACACATGTCAATCTTCAATCGGACTTGATCGATCACATTTGGAGTCTCGGAGAAAACAACGCGTAGTTTTTTTTTATTTGTAACTTTAGGCTTTTTTTTTTAATTTAAGTTTAGGTTTTTTTTTTAATGTAGCTTTAGGATTTTTATTTTAAATGTAATTTTAAGTTTTTATTTAAATGTAACTTTTTTTAATTTTATTTACTTCGTTTTAATTAATATGACAAAAAATAATAATAATAATAATAAAATAAAGGAGGAGCATCCCCACACCCTTGGATAGTCTCCAAGGGGAGGGTCCTTCTCCTTTACCTACGTGAGGATAGTCCTTTGGAGACTATCCTCACCCATACCCAATAGTCTAACCTCTCTCCCATCACTTTACCCTTTTTCCCCAACCCCACTTCCTCAGTCCCTCTTCTCATTCCATCAATCATCACAACAAATGATCAGACCCCTTGACACCATGTTAGAGCATTCACATTCAATCCATCAAAATATGTGAGGGGGAGTTTTTATATTATAAAGGGTATAAAAAGTGATTGTGAGTGGAGGAGAGAGAAAATGTTACTGTTCATCTGTATATTTGGGGGGACACTATTCATCCAGTATAATTTTTTTAATATATATTGAAAGTGGTTGTGAGTGAAGGAGAGAGAAAAATGTGATGATAATATTATTTAATTGAAAAGGAGAGAGAAAAAGTATTTGTTTTTAGTGGAAATATATTGATATAGGAGTTGTTTTTTAGTGGAATGTATGTATAATTTGATGGTTTGGATGTGAATGCTCTTACACACCCAATTCTTCTCCCCAAAATCCCAATTCGCACCCCTAAACACCTTCCCAGCAAACCCCCCCAAAAGACCCCAAATCACCACAAGATCCACATCTCAAGACACACAAAACAACCCCCAACCCAATAACACAAACCCAGTTGCAGTTGTTCTTAATGTTCCCAGAACCATCTGGAAACAGACCCTGAGACCGTTAAGTGATTTCGGGTTCGGTCGCAGGAGCATTTGGGAAGGTGGGGTTGGGTTGTTTTTGGTTTCTGGGACTGTGTTGTTGGTGGTTAGTTTGGTTTGGTTGAGAGCGTTTCAGTTGAGGTCTAGGTTTAGGAAGTATCTTGCTGTTTTTGAGTTTTCTGAGGCTTGTGGGATTTCCACTGGGACTCAAGTTAGGATTAGAGGGGTTACTGTTGGTAATGTTATTCGGGTTAATCCTTCGTTGAAAAGTATTGAAGCTGTTGTTGAGGTTAGTTTCTTAAACTTGGGTTTATAACAGAAAGATCGAGGTTTTTAGTTTAGAAAGCAATGATTGTGCAGTTGAGTTTTCATGTCTGAAAACTGCTTTTCTAGTTATCTAATTGAATAAATTTGAATATTTATTGAACAAATATGTCCTTTGATTGCGCAATGGGTTTGAGTGTTTGAACTCTTTGGCATAGTTATTAAAGGCACTAGGCGCATAGGCCTAGCCCAGGGCGCAAAGCGCAAGCAAATAAAGCACATAATGAAATTTTTTTAAAAATATATTATGTATTAGAAAAAGAATACTATTCTTCAAATAAAATAAACAAAGTCTATATGTAACACTTTATATCATCTAATTAGTACCAAAATATTAGTGTATTAGTTTAGAAAAGTAGTTTTCCTTGATTATTTGGCTAGAATCTTGTCAGAATTTAGTCGGGAACTCTCCGGAATCTAGGAATCTTGCCGGAATGTGCGCCTGATCCATCACCTGGAGAGTTAAAGCGCAATTTACTCGACTTAAAGCGCAACTGCCTCGCCTCGCCTGAAAAATGGGCCTAGGCGCAAGAGGCGATGGCTTTTAACAACTATGCTCTTTGGAACGTTGATTGGACAAATCTGACTAAACATGATGAGAGTGTTTAAAAGTTAAGTGTTATGATTATATACAAATAGGTTTTATGGTGCCAAGTGTAGGAAGTGAAAGAAAAAAAACTCGCGGTGGCATTTTTGTAATTAGTGTAAATAGATTAATAATTACGCTACAGTTTATTATTGTTACTCTAGTTTAGTTTTTAGTAGCATAATTACTCTAGTTGTTCGCACACTAAAAGTTATTTGTACCGGATCCCACTTCTAAAAGTTAATAAGTCAAAGTATTGCCTGTAAATAATTTTTGAGTATATTTTTAACAAATGCGTCGGCTTTTGGGATCAAAGTGCGTTGGAGTGTCACGTGCTTTTTTAAAACCAAGGTTTCAAATTTCTTAATTCTATGTGATAGATTTTGATTATGTAATTGTTAAGATATTTGGAATGTGTAGGTTGAGGACGATAAAACAATTATTCCTAGGAATTCATTGATTGAGGTGAATCAATCTGGACTTCTCATGGAAACAATGATTGATATTACCCCTCGAGATCCGATTCCAACGCCTTCTTATGGTCCTTTGGACCCGAATTGTGTTAAAGAAGGTGTGATTGTGTGTGACCGAGAAAAGCTAAAAGGATACCAAGGTGTAAGTTTGGACGCGTTAGTTGGGATCTTTACACGTCTTGGACGAGAAGTAGAAGAGATAGGTGTTGCTAACACTTATGCATTGGCGGAACGAGTTGCGGCTGTTATTGAAGAAGCAAGACCATTGCTCTTAAAGGTGTGATATCCCATCTCACATTCATTTATAGGTTGTTGTTGAATATATTTCTATGCTTATACTGGTCGAGTGGTCGGGCTATATGATCTCAAATTGTAGTCTATGGTCACCATTTGCTTCACCTTAGTGTCTACATTTTCATTTGATGAACTTATGAAAGAAATATGAGATAAAAAGCATGTATTCTTTTTTGTATAACTTTATAATGTTATGGTAATAACTAGTAGCTAAACATAGAGGATTGTTTATGTAAACATTTAAACTATAGGGACTAGAATGCTAATTAATATTGAACTTTCATAACGAAAGTTGTTAGCCTTACTATGTAATTGGCCTTAAGCAAGTGTTTTGATAAATAGAAGTACAAATGATTAACATCTTTAATGAACCGTAAGGTTCTGTAATTGATGTATATTCTGTCATTGATGAAAAGAGGATACAAAGCAGCCCATTATAAAGAGCTAGAAGTTTCAATTTAGACCCCTCTAGAATAATAAAAATAAGACTCTTAGTTTAACAATATTAATCCCCTGATTAACGTATTTTTTAATGAATTTAATGCGCTAACTTTGTATCAGGTCCAAGCGATGGCGGAGGATGTTCAACCTATGCTGACAGAGGTTCGAGATAGTGGTTTGCTGCAGGAAGTCGAAAGTTTGACCAAAAGTCTCTCTCAAGCAACAGAGGATTTGAGGTATCCTATAAGGACTTGCACATCCGTTGTGCTCTTTTAGTATCCTGTTGAATTTACGTTCTCATTTCTTATTTCAGAAAGACGCATGCGTCTATTATGACTCCAGAGAACACCGAGTTGATTCAGAAATCCATATATACACTTGTATTTACTTTGAAGAACATTGAGGTTTGCAACTTTATCAACTACTTTTTTTTGGTCCTTCTAATGCTGACTTGTAGAGGTCGCATGATGGGCTTGTTGGGTTACAGATCAAAATTGGGTTGAAATTGGTCATTTTGATATGAGTCGGGTCAGATTGACCCACAAATTAGAGTTGTTCACGGTCCGGTTCAGCCGGTTTTGACGAAAATTCTTAGTCGATCCAATATCTACGGTTTGGGTCAGTCAAGCACAGTTAGTTTGAAATAAATTGATAAAGATGGTTCATAGATATTATACATATGATCACCAAGTATTTCAAAAAATGAGAATAAATAATAAAGTTAAAAAAGCAGGTTCCAAGTTCCGAACCGTGAACCGAACCATTAAACCCGGTTTTCAACCCCTAAACCATGGACCCAACATTACAAATCTCAAACTGGCATATTTTCTTCGGTTCGGTCGGATTTTACGGTTTATGACATCCCTACCACAAACATATTTTGTACATTTTCAGGTTTTCTATGAGTAACTAATTAGTTGATTACACAAAAAAAAATATTATTACAAAATAGCGTGAATAAAATAGTTAGGAGGTTGCATGCCTCTAAAACAGACTTCGGATGACTTTCAAACTTTTTTATGACCGAAATGTTCGATTTTATGTGTTAAAAAAAATAACCCATATAAGTAAATGGGTTGAAGGTGCCCCCTGTACTCTACTTATATATCTTGATGAACATTTGTGACTTTCAGAGTTTAAGCTCCGATATTCTTGGATTTACGGGCGATGAAGCTACAAGGAAAAATTTGAAGTTGGTCATCAAGTCACTCAGTAGATTATTGTGAAGACCCTAAACTTACTATAGAACCACAATTTTTAAGAGTGAAGATGTTTATAGATACTGTTGTGATTCGGTTTTTTAGTATGCTAGGCAGGTTCAATGGTTATTGTGTTGTGTTGTCTTAGTAGAGTCGGTTTTTTAGGTATTGCAGAACAGGTGTGATTGAAACGTCGAATTATTGAAACTTTGTATTAGCTGCGTTTTGGTATTGTATGGGCAAACTATATTTCACAAATTAAGTGGTCGATTTCAATGGTAAAATGTAACGCGTAATCATGGCCCGAATCAAAACAGGTTGATATTGATTAAAAAAGTCACATGCGGGTTCATTTGGTTTACCCAAATCACATAACCGCCGTTGCCAATGCAATCGCCGCCCACACCCGCTCTAACCCAACACTCAACCTGACATGCTTTGTCTGTATTGACAGGTTGCTAAAATGCCAAATGTACAACCATACCTACTAAAATCTCACTCATAGAGGCTAAAAGTATAGTAGAAAGATGGTGAGATAATATCATAGTATCTAATAAACCAACATAAACTAATAGAAGTACCATGTAGAGGCCACCTAAAACAATAGATGATTGACGTACACCGTCTATGAAAGTATACAAACGCTAAAAAAAAATAATAAATTGATAATACTGTATCAATGATTTGACGTGAACTAAGACCTTAAAAATATGTGAGGGAATTTAGTTATGTTATAAAGAATGATTTATAGTGTTTTTGAGTGGTTATGAGTGAAAGAGATAAAATATATGAGAATATTACTGTTTATCTGTAAATATATGTGGAAAAAAAATCTAGAAAGAGAAAACCTTATAAATTTTTTAATATTTTTAGAAATGGTTGTGAGTGAAGGAGAGATAAAAGGTAATTATAAAGGTATAAAAATATTATTTAATTGAAAAGAAGAGAGAAAAAGTAGTTTTTAGTGTAAACATATGGATACGGATAAAGAATTCAATGTGAATGCTCTAAGAACACAAAATATATTGACATCATAATGCAGAAAGCCATAATCTAGGAACAAGTGTATTTAAAATCAAAATATCAAAGTATATACTTTAACAAATTAGAAAACCGGCCACCTGCAAAATGGCGTAACGCAATCAAGACCTATATTATACACAGCCTTAATTTGTTCCCGAAGAAAAAACGAATGATTCACTACCCGACATATAACGAAGTGATTTACAACAATTCCAGTTTGGTCACTAATTTTGGTCATCAACTTCCCTCTTTCTGCTTCTACCATCTTATACATCAACTCGAGACCCATGACGCAAAAAAAATGAACTTACGGCCTCTTTGCTAACGTCTTCATCATACCCTTAACAATCTTCCCAAACCACATCAAGTTCATGGCACCAAGCACCGATGGAACCATAAATACCAAAAGAACCCCGATTTCATGCATCTGTATCACCTGAAGGTAAATTCATAATATCAGATCATTTTCATGCATATATTTAAGCGTCTTAAGGGGTGTTTGGATGCGTATTTTGAAAATTTCAAGGTAATACAACGAGGTGTAACAATCGGACATTCAGTTATTTAAGTCTTTGGCAAATTCTAAATATAAAATCTTGTCAAACATCTAAACTAGCAACATTACAGTTACATTGTCATCAATAAGCACTAGTTTTATTTGAAACCGTCCATTGTTATGAGTTATGACCCAAACCTAATTGATACTTCTCTAAAACATCCCATTTTGACCCGTTAGCCGACTCAACCCACCTGCTCTGCCAGGCTTATGTGCATCAAAATCGAGAGGGTGTGAAAACGGTTCGAGTGCAAAACAAAATTACCTGATGGTAGTGCAAATACACGTGGTAAAACATATACGCAAAAAGCAAAATTCTGGCCACCTGCATCACAAAGATAAATTAATAAAGCAACTGTAAAAGACTTGGGAAACAAATTAGTTAAGTTCATATGCGAAAATAACTATGCATCGCGTGGGTCGAAATCAGTAATGATGACAATGTTCGGTTACTGTAGTTGGAAATTTTCCATATCAGATATTATAATGGAAATTTTGGCAATTTTAATATGTGCACTAACATGATTATCGATGATGGATAAAAAAATTAGTTATACTCACCATCCATGCAAAGAATATCACCACACCATTAATCAGATACGCGTTAGACTTTTTTAATCCAGCTGTATCTAGGTACCTAATCCATCGAAAAAATCGATTAAATTTCACAAGTATATAAATTATATAGGTGAATTATAAACATCACTTGCCATAACATACCATCTTAAGTTGATCTCGGGCGTTGTCAACTCAGATATTAGGACCATAAATGTATAAAGCTGCCCTTCCCCTGTAAACATGGCATATGATACCGCAATTGCTGACAGAGTGTGATGAACAACCTGAAATCCGGGAGTACAAATAATTTCCATAAAGAACATCTAAAACCACAGCGGTGATAACCTTAATGATGAACTTACATATTCTAATCCACCTAAAGCAGGATATAGCCAAAAGATCATTGCAAGATCCGACAGGAAGTAGCCGACAGAAACCTGTACAAAAAATTATACTGAAAACATCACGAGGGACCCAATAAGTTTAAAGTTTGAAAAACATTTAGCTATTTTATAACTTGTTTTGAGAGCGATCACTGGATCATGTTCAATATATGATTAACACTTACCCCTAATGCAAATGTAGAGAGTGGTGAGCTTCTGAAAGTAACAGGACCGGCAGTATACTGATCAGAATAAAGATCTGACCAGAACACAAAGTACAAAGACATTGCTGTAATGAAAATGGCATGAACAGAGGACATACCCCTGGAAAAAGAACGAGACGGATTATAAAAAGATTGAAAAGTTTTAAAATATCTAATGAAAAAGAAAAAATGAAACTAATGAATGAAAAACGTTTGAGAGAATGAGAGAAGCAAGATAAGGCAATTGCTCTTACCGGTTGTTCCACTCAATTCGTTGAATTTTTGTAAGGCCCGCATACGTTCTGAAGTAAAAAGTGCTTATCAACTGTGTAAGATCGTAAACCTGAAGAAAATGATGATTTTAAGTACGGATCAAAACAGGCCGCGGGGTTGGTTTAACAAATAAACACTTTTATGTCCAAACTTCGGTAAATAATTATGAACCTAAATATGATTACAAAGACAATATTATTACAATCCAAATCTTTATGCAAAATCTGTGCATGAGGGTGTATGCGTTTTAATATAATTAATGTGTTAATTATGATCACAATGATAATGTTACTCCAATAATAATCCAAATCTTTGAATAAACCTATTTAGGAGGTTGTATGCATTAAAAAAGACTTCGGCCGACTTTCAACCTGTTTGACGTGTTCTCATAAGTAAATGGGTTGAAACTAATATTTATTGGATGCATAACAGTAATAAATAAATAAATAAAGGTGTTTCACACCTAGTGATGCAGGAACATATAAGTAAAGAAATATAAAGGGATAGATTAGGCATACCATTTTGGAAGCAAATACGCCACCAAGAACAGATGTGTATGGCATAAAAGCCTCTGCCAAAAGGTATGTTTTAACCAGCACCTGAGCCTGGTTCTGGTAGGACTTGAACGCCAATGCTGTCTTTTTAGGAACTACCATCCTAACTGTTTAGATGGTCAAAACTTGATTTAACTATATCTACAAAACAGATCTTGTCTCCATAATCTTTACACCTTCAATCCTGCCCATATTTTCATACGACACGTTAAGATCGATATACGTAAAATAGAAAACAGAATTAAGAACACAGCCTCCCCTCATCAAACTATCCAAGTCAAAACTACGCTAATTAAAGGCAGCAAGACAAAAGATCACACATATCTTCAATATGTGAAACAAATCCTAACCTAAGACTTTATAAAATCAAAGCATGAACGAATAAAAATTACTTTTTTATACAAATAGAAGCCTGGTTTATAAACTATCTTCCTTCAAAATCCAATTGATTCAGTCAATAAGATTCAATCACACATCAACCAAAACGATCAACGCCAACGCGCCAAATGGCAATCTGCAGTTTCCATCTTAGATCCACTACACAAACTCCCTTTTTTATACTTATGCTCATACATCATCAGCATCATGATCACCACAAAAATCCCAACTTTCACACTCAGATCAAAAGATCAATATCAAATGTCAACACTTAATTATATAAAACAAGTGATCACCACAAAATCAACTACAAATAAACCCTAGATCCTTAATCCACAAACATGAATCCAATCAAACAATCAATGTACAGTTAATTTAAACCAATACAGTTAGGGCAAAACACATACACTTAAACACAACTCAAAATCACCAATCAAATATTAATTATTGATATCAACTAATCAACAACACTGAAAAGTATATAAACAAATGAATACCCTTTAATCAGATGTTGATGAATCAAACCAGATGAAGAAAATAAAGAAACAGATTGGATGAAATGTGATTGATGATGATAATATTTGGCGTGTAAGAGAAGGGAAGAAAAGAGGGGTTTGGTCAGATCAAGACGATGAAGATTCTGGTGACAGAAGATAATAGAGCAAAGACAGCGAGTGGGATAATATTATCACATATGTCATTATGCATTGTGAGGTTGTACGGTACAAGTTGGGGAAACATGGAAGGAGGAAGTTGAACAAAAGAAAGGTGTGTTAAGTTCTTTTTGTTGGCTTTTCTAGGGGTACTTTTGATGGTAGGGTTAAATTAACGATCTTCTGATTGTTTAATAACTAGTTTTTGCCCCGCCCGGGTTGCGGGGCAATAAGCTGAATATTTCTCTCTCATAAAATGTATGTCTGTAGAGAGGGCAAAATCGTAATTATATTTTGAACTGGAGGCGAAATTATAATTTTAAACTGAGAGCAAAATCATAATTTTGAGCTAAGGGAAAACATAATTATTTTGAGTTGAGGGCAGAATCGTAATTTTGAGCTAGAGGAAAAAACAACATTTTATTTTGAACTGGGGGCAAAAGCGTAATTTTAAACAGATGACGAAACTGTAATTTTAAACTGGGAACAAAAAAAAATGAGTTTTTGAACCGACTGCAAAAGCGTAATTTTGAGCTAGCGGCGAAATTATAATTTTATTTTGATCTGGGGGCAAAAACATAATTTTAAACAAAGGACGGAAGCGTAATTTTAAACTGTGAATAAAATTAAATTAAAAATGGGTTGGTCAAATAGGGAAGTGTCAGACAAACTGCCTGGCACTATTCCCTCAACTTGAAAATACTTGAAATGTGGCTAAAAAAGTAATTTTGAACTGAGTGTAGAATCGTAATTTTTAGCTAGAGGGAAAAACAACATTTTATTTTCAACTGGGGGCAAAAACGTAATTTAAATGGAGGGCGAAACCGTAATTTTAAACTGGGAAAAAATGAGTTTTTGACCCGAGGGCAAAAGCGTAATTTTGAGCTAGGAGCAAAATTATAATTTTATTTTGAGTTGAGGGCAAAAGCGTAATTTTGAGCTAGTGACAAAATTATAATTTCATTCAATAGGGAAGTGCCAGGCAAGCTGTCTGGCACTATTCCCCCAAGTTGGGAAATGTATATGTGGGTAATTTTCATTGGGGTTTTAACTTTTAGGTAGCGTTTGGTATGCAGAAATCATAGGTGGAATGGAATGGGTCACTGTGAGGGAATGAAAAACAGAGTGTTTGGTTGGTTGATGGAATGAAATATTCATCGCCCTTTTCCAAAATGATTCCATTCCCTCAAAATCATTCCATCAATCCCCCTGTTTTTTCATTCCATTCTCTCTTCACCCTTCATTAACAACACCGCAACCCACCACCGTTGCCACCCGCAGCCGCCGTCCTCACCACGCCACCACCTCCAACTCCGATCACCACCACCACCACCGCCCACCGTTGCCACCCACTGATGACACTACCACTGCCACCGCAACCATCGTCACCGCCACCGCCACCACCACCCGCCTTTGCCGCCACTCGCCTCCTACCATTGTTGCTGCCACCTCTGATCACCGTCGCCGCCACCGCCACCACCGTCACCGCTACCACCTCCGATCACCGTGGCCACCCACCACTACCACCGCCACCGCGGTGAACCGTCGCCGCACCACCACTCACCCCTGCCACCACCATCTTCGTTGTCATCCACCACCACCGCCCCACTATCGCCACTACAACTACCACCTATCACCACTATCATATTTCATTCATTTGTCTTTTCTTACCCACCAAACAACAAAAAGTAATGATTCATTACATTCTCATATGGTAGCCAAACAAGACATGGAATGGTAATGATTAATTCTAATACCTCGTCCATTTCGGGTCTGTGGGTTGAATTGTTTAAGCTAGACATTCTTTTTTTTTGAAACGTAAGCTTCATAAAAACAACAACCAACCCGAAAACTGGGAGGCCAAGCACAACCACACTACATAATTAAAAATTTACACTAATCTTCTCAAGATAAATCTTGAACTTAGTTCTATTTCTAGCCCATATATACCCAACCGACGTCACTTCACTAATGACATTTCCTATTTTGAAAGCTTTGTTTAAGAATCTAGCTTCGTTTCTCTCCTTCGAGAGACTCCAACAGCTAATAATTATTATTCCTTGGAAAATAGTCTTCTCCGGCTCTTTTAATCGAGAATGCACATGCACCTCTATTAGCACTTGGAAAGAAAAGGAAAAGATGGGGGAATCCAATACCATTTGCTAATAAAGTGCCACACAACATTGGCAGAGATGCACGCCATGAACAGATCGTTAACTGGATCCTCTCCCTCGCTGAAAAAGTCGCAGCTCGTATCATCGATGTTCACGTTCCGTCTTCTAAAAGCATCGACCGTTGGAATTCGGCCCATCCCCTCCCGCCAAGAAAAAATGTTACACTTAGCGGGGATCCACATGCACCATAAAATTAGAACTGTTTGTGTTGTCATGGCCTTTCACTAGCAATATTTTAACGGTGCCCACGCTGAAACCCCCGAATCCTCGCCAAGCCAAACCCATTTATCCGTCCTCTCTGAAAGAACAACCGGATCCAGCAGGCTCTGCAGTTGGCCCAAATCTTCCGTCTCCAGCCCGTAATTCAACACTTTTTTCCATTGCCAGCTAAATTTTTCGGGCCGATACCGGTTTGTAATCGATCTATGATTTTGCATCTTCTATTTACTTCAATTTGGAATAGTCTTAGAAACATATCTTTAAGAGGTTTACTCGTAGCCCATGGATCCAACCAAAAGGATATGTTTTCTCCCTTTCCCGGAATTCCTTAGAAAAAACTTTTAAGCGGAGTATCTTCTACCTTAGTTCTAGTGATCACCTTCACAATATTGTTCCATGCACCTCCCATAGTGTTCCTAGCCGGGAGAAAGTCCGAGTTCCGAATGTGACTATGGATGGTCGTGACAATTTTACGCCACATATTATTTTCCTCCGCCTTATACCACCAACACCATTTGGTTAAAAGAGCCACATTTATATCTTTAAGTTTACTAATACCAAGCCCACCACTGTCTTTAGTAACCGTAACACATTCCCATGCAACCCAATGGATTTGGTGAACTTCATTAGAACCCCCATAGGAACTGTTTAATCACTCTTTCAAGATCGTTGATCACTTTACAAGGAGCTTTGTAAAGAGAAAAATAATATGTCGGAAGGCTTTCAAGAACGTGCTTAATTAGCACTAACCTTCCACCGATAGAAAGAGAATCCACCTTCCATTTCGAGAGCCTAGCTTCAAAAACATTGTACACCGGCTTCCCACTATTAATATTATTCATATTAGCCCCAACCATTGACATGACTTCCATTTTTGAACGTGTTAAAAACATTAACCCTAACTCGCTTATAGTTAAAATCATGTGACCCGAGCACAATTTGTTTAACTCATTTATTTAAACGTGTCAAATGAGCCAGTGGGTAATAATCAAGTGGGTTGTGTGAATTGATGATCTTGTAATTGTTTAATGATATTTTCTTTTGATGGGTTTTACATGGAGTGGGGTTGAATCATTTAAGCTGAACATGACTTATATCTTTGAATATGTCAAAAACATTAATACTAATTTGTATATAGTTAAAATCGTGTAATCCAAGTTCAACCCATTTAATCCATTTATCTAAAGGTACTCAAATGACTTAGATTGCATGCTAGCGAGTCACGTTTGGAAAATGACACTATGGATGCCTATTTAGCTAGCTTTGCACAAGGATGTCGAGGTGAGTTCATAACCCCACCTTTTTACGGTTTTATATTTTTATAAATGTTTTCGGGGTGGAAAGACATGCACGTTTTGCAAAAACATACAAGGTTTTTGATGAACAAAAATTACATATTTTCTAAACCATGCTACAAACAGGTTTTAACTAACGCAAATGGTTTGTGATTTTCAATAAACTCAAATGGTTTACGAAAAACTTATGCAAAACATACCGGTTTTTACAAAAACATAAACAGTTTACGAAACATGCATGAGCTACAGACTAGTGACGGGGTTGGTCCTAGTTACAATGGGACTGAGTATCCTACATACAAACAAGGGGACTGGTTGGTCCTGCACACGAACAACGGGACAGTGTGTCCCACATACAACCCATAAATCTTGCATGCACCCCAAGGCGTTCATCTTAAGGACTGGATTGTCCTATATACAACTCACAGGCTCATGCAGGCATGTTGTCATTGTCATGCACGGACATTGATGGTTATACAAGTTTTACAAACATAACGCTTTACACATACAAAGTTTCACAAATAAAAAAGTTTTTATATAACATGCCAAAGAAAATGATTTTTATTTCGTTTTCTCAACAATATTTAAAAAACCGGTTATTCAGAAAGATTCATTTCAAATCTTTACCAAACAAACTATCAACTCGCCAACTTTATGTTGATTTTTCGCATGTTCTTTCTCTGATTACCTTTTCAAATTATGGAATGGTTGGAATAGGATAGCCATGTGGATTCGAGTACTTAGTGGGCGTTCACTTTCTAGAAGTCTTAGCTTTATTTGCTTCCACTGTGCAATGAAGATACCAATGTCACACCCCAACCGATGGCGGAATCATCGGGGCGTGGCACTGAGCGAAACAGATTGTTCAAGAGAATCCACAACAACTACAATATTACCAAATCCTTAAGGTTAATATCCCATACTACTAACAAATAATGTAAAAATAGTTATTACAAATAATTGTCTCAAAAACAACATAAATTGTTCCGACAACTCAAATTTTATTCGTGGGTTTCTAGAACACCTAACTTGATTCCATGACATTCAGTAAACGAAAGCATCCTAGACACCTGTCACATACGTTAAAATGAAGTCAATACACATAGTGTAAAGGTGAGTACACAAGTTTAATAGCATATAGTAGCGAAAGTGATTTACGCATAACCAGCATGTAACACATAGAAATGTGAAGCAAGTAAGCTATCGACAATGACAAATGCACAGACGTGACTGCGAGTTGTAGAATGCGCAACACATATCACCACTGGGACATTTGAAGTAAAACCCTTAACAACCCCTGTCCACGACAGGTGCTGAGTCCAGACTATAGTATTATCGTTGTTAAGGTGTCAGGCAACAATCACCATGTAAACATAACATACAAGCATTCATCGAAAACACGTATAACATGCGAGAGCGGTTAGCATATAAAAACTGTTTGCGTTGTGTGTCGATGTGATTTGATATAAGTAACGTATGTAACACCCAAAAGTGCGTTAAGCAAAAAGGGGTCGAGTATACTCACAGAGCGTGTTTAGTAAATAAACACAGTCTTGGATTGAAGGGAGCGCTTGAGAGTTAGCCTGATCTGAGAACGATAGTCTAAGTGTTGAACAGTGCGTAAAATAGCGTGTCGGTGAGATGAGCGATCGGATGTTGGTTCGATAGGATGACTGTCCGGACGGATGACCGTTCGGTCGGTTGGTCATTCGATTGAAGGAGTGTGTTTGAACTTTTGAAGTTTTCGTTGTAGTATAAATAAAGTCATTCAATCTGATGGTCATCCGGACGGATGGCGGTTCGATCGGATGGCTATTCGATTGAAATTGATATTCTTTGAAGTTTTGAAAATTCGTTTAAGTGTGGAATTTACAAGACAAGTCACCTGGTCGAATAGTCGTTCGATCGAATGGTCGTCCGATCGGATGGCTATTCGATTGAGTAACCTTCAGTTTGGAAAACTTGTAAAATCAGTTAAGTTGAAAAGCCTTGCAGTTTAACTGGGACGGTGTGACAACGTGTCAAACAACGAGAATCCCATCAAGTCCAACTCGTTCGATCAGACGGGAGTCACCCCGTTCGATCAGACTCAGCTGTTCTTGGCGGAGTTTCATGTTTAACCCGTGAATCGGTCGTCTCTCCGGTAGAAATCCATTCTCAGCCCGGTTCTCCACTAGAGAATGAGTAGAGAGCCTGAACGAGTCCAGATTCTAACGGTTTTGAGTAAAAAGTGAAGAATTTTGAAGAATAGTTTGAATCAGTTGAAAAACGTTTATATTTAGTCGAAATCAGTGTAAAATCATATGGAAATCCTTTAGATCTGAATTGTTCTTGATGAGATGAGGTCACACTTCAGTGTTCACGAGAACCCATGGTGACGTCATCCTAGAACAGCTCAAAACCAGGTGATTTCATGGTGAAAACGTGATATTTGATGGTGAAGATGATGAGAAAGTGTGTAATGAAGATGGAAGTACAAGATTTAGGAAGAAAACTTACAAGAATTGCTAGGAATCTAGAGAAAAGTGGCTAAGAGTGCACGGGTCGGACGGAGCTGTCACATCAATGAACAGTTGATGTGACAATGGGGTATTTATAGGTGAAGGGGTGAAAGGCGGTGTAGTGTTGTGTGGGTCGGACGGCCGTTCGATCGGATGGAAATCCGATCGGATGGTCATCTGGTCGGATGTCCATTCGATCGGTTGGCGTTCGCGAGTTAGTTTTCTGAATTTCGTTTCGTGCGTTGAGCGTTGCGTTGCGTTTAAACGAGTGGCGAGTAAGCGATGTGATAGCATTAAACAATAGTTACACAAACAAGATAACTAACACATAACAACATAAAAGTAAGTAAATATGCGTTTAGAGTTTGCGTTGAGATTGCGATGTGATAGAATTGCGATTGCCTTTACGAATAACACCTTTAAACATATTGTTAGCACACACAAGTAAGCACATAATAACACACACATATAAAATCAATACTAATAACTGCGATTCGAGTTGCGATGCGATAGCATTGTGATAGCATTAAGTATAATAGCGTTTAGTTGCGTTTATCGCATTGTTACTTCACATATTAATAGATCGTAATTTAAAATAGCGTTAACTACTATATCGATTATCGGGTCTCGAGAGTACAAGCAATAGTTAAGCAAGAAATGTCAGATCTGAACATTGACTTTGACTTGTACTTTGACTTCCCTCGGAAAGTCGGGTTGTTACATCCTCCCCTACTTTAGGGAATTTCGTCCCGAAATTAAGGCGCAGGCGTAACGAATAGTTGTGGGTATTTAGCCTTCATATCGCTTTCGAGTTCCCAAGTGAACTTGACGTCGCGTTTGCCTCCCCAGCGAACCTTCACTATAGGAATGTGTGAGCGTCAGAGTTTCTTGGTTTCTCGGTCCATGATCTCGACTGGCTTCTCCACGAAGTGTAATGTTTCGTCCACTTGTAGATCCTCAAGGGGAACATGTAAATTCTGCTCGGCTAGACACCTTTTGAGGTTCGAAACATGGAAAGTTGGATGTATGTTGCTGAGTTCCTTCGGTAGTTCGAGTCTGTAGGCCACTTTGCCAATTCTTTCCAGAATCTTAAAGGGTCCAACATATCGAGGCGCGAGCTTTCCTTTCTTGCCGAATCAGATCACCCCCTTCCAAGGTGAAACCTTTAGGAGCACGTGATCGCCAATTTCGAATTCAAGGGGCTTGCAGCGTTTATCGGCGTAACTCTTTTGATGACTCCGAGCTTTCAGGAGATTGTCTCGTATCTGGAGGATCTTGTCAGTCGTTTCTTGCAATAACTCAGGACCGGTAATTTGCGCGTCTCCGATCTCGTGCCATACAATAGGCGATCAATATTTTCTTCCATACAATGCCTCAAATGGTGCCATTTGAATGCTAGAGTGATAACTGTTGTTGTACCAGAATTCGACTAAAGGTAAATGCGAATCCCAATTACCACCAAAATCTATAACACACGAGCGAAGCATATCTTCAAGGGTGAGAATCGTGCGTTCAGTCTGACCGTTGGTCTGGGGATGGAAAACGGTACTTAGATTAAGAGTAGTACCGAGAGCGGATTGAAACGTTTCCCAAAGGCGTGAGGTAAATCGACGATCGCGGTCAGAGATGATATCACGAGGTGTCCCATGTCGACAAATGACTTCCTCGGTATAGATTCATGCTAATCGTTCAACCTTAAAGTCTTCTCGTATCGGCAGAAAATGAGCAGATTTAGTAAGATGATCAACGATAACCCAAATGCTATCTTGACCTGATGGCATGCACGAAAGTTTCGTAATGAAATCCATAGCAATAATCTCCCATTTCCACATAGGGATCTCGGGTTGTACGAGTAAGCTAGAGGGTCGTTGTTGCTCAGCCTTGACTTTCGAACAAGTCAGGCACTTCGAAACATAGATAGCGATATCCTTCTTCATTCCAGGCTATCAATATCGAAGACGGAGGTCATGGTACATCTTGTCGGCACCAGGATGAATGGAATATAGGGATTTGTCAGCTTCGATCAACAATATCTCCCGAAGGTTATTGCGACTTGGAATCCAGATGCGATCGAGATAGTAATAGATACCATTCGATTTGGTGACCAGTTGGGTTTCAGCACCGCACTTCTTCATTTCCTCTTTCAAGATATTCTCAATGAAGCAGGCGTGCTGAGCGTCACGAATTAAAGCTTCGAGGTTGTGTTGGGCTTGAATATTACGAACGCTATGCAAATAGCTTCGTCGGCTAAGAGCGTCGGTGTCACACCCCAACCGATGGCGGAATCATCGGGGCGTGGCACTAGGCGAATCAGATTGCTCAAGAGAATCCATAACAACTATAAAGCGAAAATAATGTTTACATTATTATCCCATACTAACAAACAATACAATCACAAAAGTTATCACAGATTTCTTGTCCTCTCGAACAATACAAATCCGACAACCTAGATTTTAGGTGAGTTTCTAGACCTCCTAGCTTGATTTGATGTAGACTGCGACTAAACCTGCAACATACGTTAAAACGATGTCAATACTAAAGTATTGGCGAGTATACAAGTTTTGATAGTGAAGCGTAAATAGATAAAAGTTCTTTGAATTACCAAATACATAAACAAGATACCTCAACATACATGCATAAGACAGATACTACCAGCTAAGTCACTTGAGCTGCGATTGCTATTAATCCTAACTAGACCCCGTCGGGTGCTATAGTACTATACTAGTTAAGGCGGGACCTCACGAGTATAAGTCCTAACACATATGTAACTAGCATCACGTGTAAATATGCATAACAGTCATTCCTAATTGATAAGTAGTTTGATTGAATAATTCGTTTTGATATGTTCGATTTAATAAGAATGTATGTTACACCCAAAATGCGATAAAAAGGGTTCGAGTATACTCACAGTCGGTGTTCAGCAAGTAAACACGGCTTGGTGGGATTGAAGAGGGGCGCGTCTGAGATTACCCTGATTACAGATCGATAGCGTGAGCGTTGAATTGTGCGTTAAACGGAGCAAGGTGTCAATGGATCGGACAATACTCCAAATTGTTGAAATTAAAGTCAAGTGTGGGACCGAAGGTGAAATCCGATCGGATGACAGTCCGATCGGATGGTTGTCCTGTCCATTCGGATGACTACCTGTCCGTTCGAATTGACTGCCTGTTTGTCCGGATGACTGCCTGTCCGATCAGATGACTGCCTGTCCAATCGGATGGCTGTCCGTTTGGACGGCACTCCGTCCAAACGATTTAGTCGCCCTTGGCACTTGACTAACTTTGAAGGTATTTGGTGGTTTTGATCGAGACGGTGTTGTGACGTGCTAAACAAGAGAAGCTCCATCTCGAACCAAGGGACCCGATCGGACAGGAATCACCCAAATCTGACCGGTTTACTGATTCGTGATGGTCATTCTTGGTTAACCCGAAATCGGTCGTCCCTTTGTTAGAAATCAGATCTTGAACCAACACGACACTAAGAATGAGTAGAAGGTCGGTATAAGCTCCGATTATATCGGTTTTGAGTGCATTGAGTGTAAAAGAGTTGAACGAAAGTTGGAAAACCATCTTTCAATCCTTTTATTCATGACTATGTGTAGATTTGTGTGAAAATGTTGTTTATTCTTGTGGAAATCCTTCGGATCTGAGTTGTTCTTGGTGGAATGAGGCTAACACTTGAAGTTCATAAGAACTTCATGATGACATCACCGTAGAACACCTCAAATCCATTGATTTCATGGTTAAAAGTTAAGATTTAGAAGAGAAAATGATGAAGAAGTGCGTGTAGATCATAGAAGTACAAGATTTGAGTTGGAAACTTACAAGAATCGTGAGAAATCGAGAGAAAATAGCCCAAAAGCGTGCTGGTCGAGTGGGAGCTGTCACATCAAGGCAATTGATATGAGAGTGGGGGTATTTATAGGCAAGAGAGGAGAGGAGGTGGTGCAGTGAGTCCAGTCAGATGGCAGTCCGATCGGATGGCAGTCTGATCGGATGGCAGCCCGATCGGATGGCACTCCAATCGGATGGTTGTCCGATCGGATGGCCATTCGATCGAAGTGCCATTCGATCAACCGCCTTCGGCGAGCTGAGTTTTGGCATTTCGTTTCGATTGTTAAGCGTTGCGATAGTTTGGTTACACATTTTCATCCTCATTTTCGTATATTCATTATAATTAGTCTCATAGGGTCGTATACATATCCATATTTCAAAGTTGCGATACAATAACCGGGTTTCGTTTCGAATATGCGTTACTTTGTGACGCTTCACGGCCATCGAGGAGGGTAGAATAGGTCCTCGCTCATCGTCATCGTGAGCGTGAATGTGTGTGATGCGATGTGTTATGGTGATAAAGTATGCGTAATATGCGAAAATATTGCGAAATAGCGATGTATGCGATATAGCTACATTATGATCCGAATCTCTGGTGCTAGGCGTAACGAGTATAACGAGTAGTAACAACGCATGAACGTGCGGGTTGTTACAGTCTCCCCTGCTTCAGGAAATTTCGTCCCGAAATTAATCCATAAGAAGGGTCGCGAGGGTCGATGCGAACGAGAGTAGTGATAAAGCGTCAAGAATAAGCGAGCGATTGATTGATTGAGGATTGATGTGAGAGAGCATTGCGATAACTAGCGATGGCAGCAAGTAAGACGATTCATACACAAAAGATGGTAACACAAAGAAAGTGATCCAGAAGTATTTTGAATTCTCGAAAAGTTGATTAATTCGAAAAGGTTTGAAGAAACTTGTTTATGAAAAATCTTCCCACAACGCGGCGTTAAACGGTTTCGATGTTCACACCAGCGCTATGAGTGGGGTTTTATTGGGTTACTAAAAGATTTTAGGGTGTCTAAAACTCGTTTTACGAAATTTTCTCGTCACGCAGCAGTAACTTGAGTCGATTGTCACACCATCGTTACAAGAAATTTCTCGTTTTGTACAAAGGTTTTGATCAAATTTTAGAAAAAGTTTTGTAAGAAAAGGGCCGGTTTAAACTTTGGGTAAACAAAGCTTTTTAATAACACCAAAAAAATTAATTTTTTTTAAGGTTGGCCCCGCATGGCACTTTCCCACGAAAGTTCGACAATATGGTTAAAACGCTTATATATAGGAAGTACCAGCGGCGTATCCACCACGGTTTAACCATATGGCTTCCGTCTCGTGAGGTAGTGTCATACGTGTCAACATAGTGCAGACAGATTTGCAATGACTCGATCCAAACAAGAAAGGGTTGAATCAAGTCTTGAAAGGCGAACTGAGTGATGAAGTCGTTTTCGAACTCAGTTTAGCGACATGAGTGAGTGCGTTAAGCGATAAGCGATAAGCGGTACGCGAAAATTTGATAGCACAACATCAACTTAATAAGCGAAGAGAGCGGCGATAAGCGACAAGCGGTGAGCGATAGCGACAACCATCGAGCGATAGGCGACGATCGATGCGTTACAAGCGATGGGAATATGTGACTTGATTAGATTAAACGACACCACAAATTTTAACTAACATTAAGCCCCACATGGCCTTTTTCCACGAAAGTCTGCTGATATGGCTAAAACACTTATATATAGGAAGTACCAGCGGCGTATCCACCATGCTTTAACCCTATCAGTTTCGTTTCGTGAAGCGAGGTCATGTGTGCTGACATATCACAGATAACACAAATAACGGTAAGCGATAGCGATGGCGATTAAGCGATACACGATGAGCGATGGAGCAATACACAAGCGATATAGCGATACACAAGCGATAGATCGATACCCACGTTATGCGATAGCGCGATGCACATAATAAGCGATTGAGATTGCGAGATAGATTCTTAGCGATAATGCGATTGCGAGCGTGTTTGACTTACGAGAAGTCTAGCGATTACACGCTTTGAGTTGCGATTGAGATTGTTACACCTTGCGATGTAGTGTAGTGTGTCGAAAATAGATTTAATAGTATACTTGGTCTAATAACGTTCGACTTGTATGGCACTTTCTTCACAAGTCATTGGTTGGCATGGCGAAGCACTTATATATAGGAAGTACCTGCGGCGTATCCACCATGCTTCAACCACACGCCTCTGCCCCGTGAATAGGTGTCACACTCTGTCGACATGGTCAAGACGCTTATATATAGGAAGTACCAGCGGCGTATTCACCACGCTTGACCATGCTTTTAACGTTATGGCATCATTGAAACTCGTTACGATCTCCGTGCACTGATCACAATAATCCCATGTGCACCCGTGATTAATTTGATCCTTGCACGCTTATCGTACTACATCTCAATAACGCATAGTAGGGGTAAAACGCATTATATAGTACATAGTGCTAGCGTATAGTCCATGTGCGAGTGCGAGTGAGTGAAAGATAAATAGAGTCCACGTTGCGTCGAGAAATAGAACAAGTTCAATATGCAAATGAAATTAACGGCGAAAATTGTATCATTACAACAATAGTAGAAGCATAACTAATGTTGTTGTGGAGGACTTCTGCGGAGACTGCGATTGTTGCTGAAAATCCTCAAGTCTACGGTCCCGTGCGGCAGTGCTGGGTAAGATGACCATACAAGTTGCAATTTACGCAAAAGTGACAGTTAGCTTCTGGCGGGTGATGATACGTACATATGAGACACAGAGGATGAGTTCCATTGTAGTCGCGCTTCGAGTGAACTGGAATTGCTTGAATAGGTTCTGGTTGCGCCAGCTTAGTTGTTGAAGAGTTTGGGCTCATGTTCTTTCGTTTGCGGCTGTGCTGAGCTTCCTGAAGCGGTGCGTTGTCATCGGAGGATTCATCCGAGGACTCACTTGAAGACTCGTCGGTAGAATCGTTGGAGGAATCGTCGGAAGAATTGATGACGATTGCTTGATGAGCTTGTTTGACAGGATTCTGAGAGAAAAATCCGTCCAAGACTCGTTTGTCGGTGATCTCTGCGGCCAAGCGATAGGTTTCTTCGATGGTAGCAGGTCTTGCAGCTTCTACAAAATCGCCCACACCTTCAGGTAAGCCGCGAATGTACTTCTTGATGGCTTTTTCTGTAGTGTTGACTTGACTTGGGCAGATTATGCTAAGCTGTTTAAACCTTGCAGTGTAGCCAGCATTGTTACCTTCGATTTGCTTGATTTCCCAAAATTCGTCTTCTAGCTTCTGGACTTTGTGGGGAGGGCAGTACTCTTTCTTCATGAGCTCTTTCAGCTCATCCCAAGAGAGAGCGTAAGCTGCAGAGATCCCACGTTTGTTACGTTCGGCGGTCCACCAGTCGATTGCTCGCGATTGAAATACCCCCTTAGCGCAAGTAGTACGAAAACCATCGGGACACCCACTCTAACGAAGGGTAACTTCGATAGAATCGAACCACTGGAGTAGTTGGGACACACCTCCTTCACCCGTGAACTCCATCGGGCCATAGGCTTTGAAGTGTTTGTAAAGGAAAGCAGATTGCGGCACTTATGTCTTAGAGTCTTCCGGGGTTCGAGAGTTGCTGAGAGAGTGCACTTGAGCGACAATTTGAGGAACGACCTTGGCCACTTCCTTGACCACAAGCAAGGCAATCCTCTTCTCGGCGCTTCGTTTGGCCCTTCTCCTAGCGGTTTGTCTCGAAGTAAAGTCGTTGGAAGACATCTAGATAGAGAGAGAGATTTGGAGTGAGATTCGATCATAATGATTTTGAGTTTGCGATGCGATTGAGCGCGATCAAAACTTGTTGTGAGTAATATAATAGATTTCACATAGGAGCCACATAGGAGACACGAGATCCCTAGATTCCCACACAATTGATTCGTTTTGTACCTATAGTTAGTTGTAGTTTGTACTTACACACACACATGCCGGGGTAGTATGCGCTAGAACGCGATGAAGAGGGAGGGAACGAGAGCGGAAACGAGCAATTAGACATTAGTTTTGTTGCGAACATTCGGTTTTCGTTTTAGATTGTGATGGCTGTACGAGTTTTGCGGTTGCAAAAGTAGGGAGCGAAAATTGATAAATCGAGAAATCGATAAAGCGTAAAGTTTAAAAGTGTAAACACATAAATGTAAATAGATTCTGATAAGCGTATAATCGGCGAGTCGTAAGCTAGAAAAGTAGACAGAGTGCCTCGGGTGTTTAGGCGTCGACCGCCCAAGGTAACTCAACCATAACCAACCAGCTCGTGCACGCGCATTGCCCTAGAAGGCTTATGCTTCCACTGGGATGTAGCTCATGGCATTCGTCTTCTTTGGTCTTCGCGTTGCTCGAGTTATCGTTATAGTCGAGTCCTTGGTGAGAGCTTTTGAAAATCATTTTATAGAGACCGGAGCGGTTTATTAAGGTATGGGTTTCACCCCTGTCTTAATAACTTCGCTCCTAACTGTGGTTGTGCTCTTCGAATAAATTCGGGAGTTCCACTAGATTTTGAAATGGAGGCTTTCGTTGAGATATGGACGTCACTCCTAGCTCAACGGAAGGTTCTCGTGCTAGAAAAATGCGCTGAGTGAGCGATCTTGTCGAGAATTCTTGGTTTTCACGCCTGATCTCGACTGGACCACTCGGTTGTGTTACACGAATATTTTCGAAAACGTGTGTATTGTGTTAGCCTTAGGAAAGGCCAAGTAACATTCCAGCCTTAGGAAAGGCTCTTCGCATGAAGTTGTAGTATGCGGTGTTCACGCGAAGTGGTAGTTTTTAGCGGATTCAAACGAGAGTATCAAGTGGGCCCGTGCAAATCCTACTGGGTTCGCACGAGTCGGCCCGTTGGTACCTAGACTATAGACTAGGTCGTTTCTAAGACATTGACCCGGACTAGGTCAAGTCTGGCCCAATTCCCTATAGTTATGGCTCTGATACCAATCTGTCACACCCCAACCGATGGCGAAGTCATCGGGGCGCGGCACTAGGCGAATCAGATTGCTCAAGAGAATCCATAACAACTATGAAGCGACAATAATGTTTACATTTGTTATCCCATACTAACAAACAATACAATCACATAAGTTATCACAGATTTCTTGTCCTCTCGAACAATACAAATCCGACAACCTAGATTTTAGGTGAGTTTCTAGACCTCCTAGCTTGATTTGATGTAGACTGCGACTAAACCTGCAACATACGTTAAAACGACGTCAATACTAAAGTATTGGCGAGTATACAAGTTTTGATAGTGAAGCGTTAATAGATAAAAGTGCTGCGAATTACCAAATACATAAACGGGATACCTCAACATACATGCATAAGACAGATACTACCAGCTAAGTCACTCGAGCTGCGATTGCGATTGCTATTCATCCTAACTAGACCCCGTCGGGTGCTATAGTACTATACTAGTTAAGGCGGGACCTCGCGAGTATAAGTCCTAACACATATGTAACTAGCATCACGTGTAAATATGCATAACAGTCATTCGCAAGTGATAAGTAGTTTGATTGAATAATTTGTTTTGATAAGTTCGATTTAATAAGAACGTATGTTACACCCAAAATGCGATAAAAAGGGTTCGAGTATACTCACAGTCGGTGTTCAACAAGTAAACACAGCTTGGTTGGATTGAAGAGGGGCACATCTGAGATTACCCTGATTACAGATCGATAGCATGAGCGTTGAATTGTGCGTTAAACGGAGCAAGGTGTCAATGGATCAGACAGCAATCCAAATTGTTGAAATTAAAGTCAAGTGTGGGACCCAAGGTGAAATCCGATCGGATGACAGTCCGATTGGATGGTTGTCCTGTCCGTTCGGATGACTGCCTGTCCGTTTGGATGACTGCCTGTCCGTTCGGATGACTGCCTGTCCGTTCGGATGACTGCCTGTCCGATCGGATGACTACCTGTCCGATCGGAAAGGCTAAGTGGTAGTGTTCGACCTTAGGAAAGACCAATTCTGCACGAAGCTGTGGTATGCGGGGTTCGCGCAAGAATAAGTTCAAGAGAATAATAGAAATAGGCTCGCGCGGAACCCCTACTGGGTTCGCACAAGGCGGTCTGTTGGTACTTAGACTATAGACTATGTCAATTCTAAGATGTCGACCCGGACTAGGTCGAGTCTTGCCTAATTCCCTATAGTTATGGCTCTGATACCAATCTGTCACACCCCAACCAATGGCGGAATCATCGGGGCGTGGCACTGAGCGAAACAAATTGTTCAAGAGAATCCACAACAACTACAATATTACCAAATCCTTAATGTTAATATCCCATACTACTAACAGATAAAGTAAAAATAGTTATTACAGATAATTGTCTAAAAAACAACATAAACTGTTCCGACAACTCAAATTTTATTCGTGGGTTTCTAGACCACCTAACTTGATTCCATGACATTTAGCAAACGAAAGCATCCTAGACACCTATCACATACGTTAATATAAAGTCAATACACATAGTGTAAAGGTGAGTACACAAGTTTAATAGCATATAGTAGCGAAAGCGATTTATGCGTAACCAACATGTAACACGTAGAAATGTGAAGCAAGTAAGTTATCGACAATGACATATGCACAGAGGTGACTGTGAGTTATAGAATGCGCAACACATATCACCACTGTGATACGTGAAGTAAAACCCTTAACAACCCCTGTCTATGACAGGTGCTGAGTCCAAACTATAGTACTATCGTTGTTAAGGTGTCAGGCAACAATCACCGTGTAAACATAACATACAAGCATTCATCGAAAACACGTATAACATGAGAGAGCGGTTAGTGTATAAAAAGTGTTTGCATTGTATGTCGACGTGATTTGATATAAGTAACGTATGTAACACCCAAAAGTGCGTTAAGCAAAAAAGGTTCGAGTATACTCACAGAGCGTGTTTAGTAAATAAACATAGTCTTGGATTGAAGGGAGAGCTTGAGAGTTAGCCTGATCAGAGAACGATAGTGTAAGCGTTGAACAATGCGTAAAACAGCCTGTCGGTGAGATGAGCGATCGGATTTTGGTTCGATCAGATGACCGTCCGGATGGATGACCGTTCGGTCGGTTGGTCATCGATTGAAGGAGTGTGTTTGAACTTTTGAAGTTTTCCTTGTAGTATAAATAAAGTTATTCGATCGGATGGTCATCCGGACGGATGGCTATTCGATTGAAACTGATATTCTTTGAAGTTTTGAAAATTCGTTTAAGTGTGGAATTTACATGACAAGTCACCTGGTCGAATAGTCGCTCGATCGGATGGTCGTCCGATCGGACGGCTATTCGATTGAGTAACCTTCCGTTTGAAAAAAACTTGTAAATTCAGTTAAGTTGAAAAGCCTTGCTGTTTAACTAGGACGGTGTGACAACGTGTCAAACAACGGGAATCCCATCAAATCAAACTCGTTCGATCAGATGGGAATCACCCCGTTCGATCAAACTCAGCTGTTCTTGGCGGAGTTTCATGTTTAACCCGTGAATCAGTCATCTCTCCGGTAGAAATCCATTCTCAGCCCAGTTCTCCACTAGAGAATGAGTAGAGAGCCCGAACGAGTCTAGATTCTAATGGTTTTGAGTAAAAAGTGAAGAATGTTGAAGAATAGTTTGAATCAATTGAAAAACGTTTAGATTTAGTCGAAATCAGTGTAAAATCGTATGGAAATCCTTTAGATCCGAACCGCTCTTGATGAGATAAGGTCACACTTCAGTGTTCATGAGAACCCATGGTGACGTCATCCTAGAACAGCTCAAAACCAGGTGATTTCATGGTGAAAACGTGAGATTTGTTGGTGAAGATAATGAGAAAGTGTGTAACGAAGATGGAAGTACAAGATTTAGGAAGAAAACTTACAAGAATCGCAAGGAATCGAGAGAAAAGTGGCTGAGAGTGCACGGTTGGGACGGAGCTGTCACATCAATGAACAGTTGATGTGACAGTGGAGTATTTATAGGTGAAGGGGTGAAAGGCGGTGTAGTGTTGTGTGGGTCGGACGGCGTTCGATCAGATGGCCATCCGATCGGATGGTCATCCGGTCAGATGTCCATTCGATCGGTTGGCCTTCGCGAGTTAGTTTTCCGACTTTCGTTTCGTGTGTTGAGCGTTGCGTTTAAACGAGTTACGAGTAAGCAATGCGATAGCATTAAACAATAGTTACACAAACAACATAATTAACACATAACAACATAAATGTAAGTAAATCTGCATTTAGAGTTTGCATTGAGATTGCGTTTTGATAGAGTTACGATTGCGGTTAAGAATAACACCTTTAACCATATCGTTAGCCCACACAAGTAAGCACATAATAACACACACATATAAAATCAATACTAATAATTGCGATTCGAGTTACGATGCAATAGCATTGTGATAGCGTTAAGTATAATAACGTTTAGTTGCGTTTATCGCATTGTTACTTCACATATTAACAGATCGTAATTTAAAATAGCGTTAACTACTATATCGATTATTGGGTCTCGAGAGTACAAGCAATAGTTAAGCAAGAAATGTCAGATCTGAACGTTGACTTTGACTTCCCTCGGAAAGTCGGGTTGTTACAACCAGTCATATCACGCCAACTCTGATTTTATCGGGTGTGACTTGTAAATCACCGGTTACTTGTTTGGATCACCTCCCAGTTTCACCTCACTAGGGAATCTAAGGTACTCAAATGACTTTCTCACCTCTCAGTCTCACTAATCATAACGCGCCCTAAAATATGAAGAAGGAATCTATGGTTGATGATAATAACTCAATTTTTCTAGGGAAACTAAGGCAACTAAGCAAGGATCACCTCCCCGTCTCACCTTTAGCCAAAACCTAAGAACTAGACATACCGACACTCTATCTCCTCCCGGTCTCAAGAGTGGCTAAAAACTAAAGTCAAAGACTCAAACGGTTGCTATTAGAGTTATCTAAGACAGACACCTCTAGATTAAACGTTATACAACAATCATGTAATTCAATTATTAGTAGTACTATGCATCATCATGATCATCAACAAAAAGATATTTTACCAAAACATTATGCCAAACTTAAATTAATCTAAAACAGAAAGTCATAAATCACAACTTATCATCCATTCGACCTAGGTAGCATAAAGGTTTAGCTATTCATGCTCATAAACAAATCAAACACAGGTTTTAAGTTTAACAATTCAAAAAACATGTCAAGATAAGTAATCAAAACAATGCCAAACATGAATTCTATGGTGAAACAATTGATAGACATGTGTAAAACTGAACCCTCACCTTTCCAAGCATCAATCCTTCAATCCATAGCCTTGTGATACTCAAGAAAAGCTCCAAAATCGCCTTAAAACTGTTGTGGTTTGTCTGGTTTGAGAATGAATGAAACCCTACGGCTAATAGGATTTAAAACATATTTGTTTTGGTTTTTCGCATACCTTGCAGACCACATGGGCAAAGCCTTGCGGTCCGGAAGGCACACTACTTCTTTCTTTGCCAACACGCTCCTTGCGGACCGTATGCATTCCCCCTTGCAGTCTGCACTTTAGCAACATATTTTTTTTATTTTTTTTTCTTTTTCAACTTGCTTCCCGCGACCTCTTCAAATCTTGATTACTTTAGCTAGTTTTTGGTTCTTTCTCATCCCGGGGCCTGCATTTACAAACACAAATCAAATGTACATTAAAACCTACTAAAACAACTCAAAAACTATCAAATTACTTTACAAAATACATAGGTAAATGATGGTGTTTTGCTACACATCACATCTATAGAAGGATGCTTACTCAAACAAACACATGAGGAAGCCTCGTGCCCCTAGAGAATTTGGCTCAAATGAGTTATCAGTGGCCCACTGCTTTACAAAAATCCTAGCACCTAGGTGTTTAGGTCGATGACTACACATTACTGTTCGTGAAATATGATGCTTTTTCATTAAATTTTGATCACTTGCAAGTCAATAACAAAAATTGAGTTGTGAGTTAAGTAGCGGGGGAAGGGGATGATACTATTGAATGCCAATAATTCTCTAACTACTAAGCAAGTAAATTTTATGAGAGGACATAACCATCAAAATTACCCCTACAACAATACTTAAAATCGAGGGGGCGGGGGGGATTACCCAAACTTCAATCGGAGATCAAGAAGCACTTTTGTAACTCCATACTTTGGCTTTAGTTTATTACTATTAACTGGTGACCATACCATGGGTCAAGCTTAGATCCTGCAAGAACCTGGGTCAAGCTTAGTAGGACCTCCTTTAATACCCACTGGTATCGGATGGCGGGGGTGCAAATTTCTTGATCCCCTCATATGTAAACTACTACTAATACATTAACCCGGCTACTTGGGATTGTATCCCTGCTGACTCAAACCACTTAGCTGAGTGTAACGTCACCTTCAAAAGAGAGGCCTACCACATTACGCATTAATAACTTAATTAATTATCTTCCAATAATCCAACCCTTTAGGATTGTATCCTTGCTGACTCAAACTATAGGGTTGAGGGTAACGTCACCTTCAAAAGAGGGGCCTACTACTATAACTAATATAATCTCTTAAAAAGTGCAAAAGTGCGGAAAACATCAAAGGTTACACTAAAGGCGAGTCGGATCCAAGTGATTCATCTTGTCTATCTGTTTTATATTTATTTTTTTTATTTTCAACATTTTTTAGTTTTCATTT
This sequence comes from Helianthus tuberosus, assembly GCA_030545235.1. Taxonomy (NCBI): domain Eukaryota; kingdom Viridiplantae; phylum Streptophyta; class Magnoliopsida; order Asterales; family Asteraceae; genus Helianthus; species Helianthus tuberosus. The sequence continues at coordinate 101,312,805 of CM060371.1, read as the reverse complement.
TCTTATTTAAAAACCTTTTTCTAAATTTTTGATTTGATTAGACGCTGAGGATAAACCGGTACTAAAAGCACTTGTGTCCTTGGACGACCACAGTATCTTTCCAACGCTATACTACGCTCACGATGGGTGCACTTGCCCATATGTGTGTTTAGTGTTAGTAAAATATCGTGTTTTATAAATTTAAAACTTGACCAAAGTGTTAAAAAGGGCTAAAAATATACTTAAATATATTTAACACACCGCACACATCAAGTTTTTGGCACCGCTGCCGGGGACACAAGGATTTTAAGAAAGTTAGGAATCAACGACCTAATTGTTTTTCTTATTTTTCTGTTCTTTTTAGGATTTTTCTTAGATTTTCAGCTTTTGCAGAGCTCAGCACGGGCCGTGCCCGCTGAACACGGCCACGTGCCCAATCTTTGGTACTGGCAATCATGTTTTAAGTCAGACAGTAGCTGAACACGGGGTCGTGCCCACTAAACACGCCTCGTGCCCAAGTATCAGATACTGAAAACAGAACCGTAAGATCCCGACGGTTGGTAATTTCTGACACAAACATGAGCGATACTGATTTTTTTTACTGTCGCTCCTCTTATGGTACGTGGTGTCAATTATGTGGTGGAAATCATGAAGAATTAAAATGTTATTTTTTAAACTACACTCCCCACTATATAGACCCATTGTTTTCCTGTAGCCTTAAGAGGGGCGAGAGTAAAAATAATCCGTATCTCTCCCTCGAATACTCTCAATCGTCCCTTCTAGATGAAATGCTTCTCGAAGAGTTCTTTCAGCTAGAGGAACTAATTCTTTGATGGATAAAAGAACTTGAGATGGATATAACTAATTCATCCCAAGACGACATCCAAGAAGAATTAGGATAAAAACAACATCGTTGCTCCCAAAATCACCTCTAACTCTTGTAAAGACTTGAGCGATAGTCGTCCCTGTGTCGATTGTGCCGTGAAGGACTCCCCATCTACTTCTGTCGATGCATACATAGACCTGAGCGATTCGACATACACCTTCTTTAACGAGAGCCTGGGAAAGGGTTGGACTTGTCCACCTACATTTAGCATAAGAATCACCCTTATCGATAACCTCTTGCGTTCTCGTCTAAGTCTAGGGAACTTAGGTATCTCAGTCACTTCGGTGTTGTTCCATCCAGTAAGGAACCACCCGATCTGAAAAATTCCTTAAAAACATACGAAACTTCATAAACAGCCTCTAGACACGGGGTCGTGTCCAGGTCAGCACGCCCCCGTGTCCACCAAAAGATTCCCGTCTGACTTTCGGTCAGAATACGGACAAAATGTGTCAGGATCTTGTCTGCACACGGGGCCGTGTCCAGTCGACACGGGGCCGTGTCCAGCGTGCTGTCATTTTTTATAAATGCAGCCAAGATTCCTGCACATTTGGACCACTCCAAAGACAGAGATTTGGTGGGATCTTCACACATACCATCCTAGGTATATTCTAAAGAAGGCTCCCAACAACCATCTTGTCTTTTCTACTTTTATCTATTGCCTTCTTCTTCATTCTTACCTCAAACACCTCCATTAAATCTTAAAATCACCATGGTTTCAAGCTTTATTGTGATGTTTGCTATATTTTTATTCAATGAATCTTGTTACAACACTGTTTTAAGTTATTTCTGCTTAAAAATTCTTCAAAAGTCAGAAAAATAATTTGAAACTCCAAGACTCCTTGTTCCAAAAATCTGCAGACAGGTGAACACGGGGCCGTGCTCATTGAACACGGGGCCGTGCTCATTGAGCACGGGGCCGTGTCCGAGTTACTGTTTCACTAAAATGAATTCTTTTCGGTTTGTTTTCTTAGAATGTCAAGCAGAAACAGTGGAAAATCATCACCACACTCGAGAAACAACCGACAAGGGAGAAGGTCAACAGTAGAAGACTCTCTCGTCAATTATGTCTATGCCTTGAGAGAGGCCATAGATGAAATGACGGGGGTTGAGGAAGCCCTGGTCGACCGTATCAATCATTTATCGGTGGGTCTAGAAGGGTGTCTTAGGGAGGTCAACCTTTTGCACCTAAGGTTGAACTTCCTCGCTTCCCCGCCTTTGGTACCAATCATTACACAAAGGGCGTGGAATGTGGTACCAGAAGTTATCATACCGACCGAGTGGTACGGCGTGCATGCAGAACCCCCTCGAGACATACTCCCCGGGGTCCCGGTCGCCACCGCTTCTCCCCCGCAAGATGTTGAGGAAAATGAGCCCGCCTTCTTCCTCCCAAAAGAGATAGAGGAATGGCTCAACAACATCTACGGGACACCTCTCGGCTTCGAGTTCGACAATACCTACCGGGAAGCTATTTCCGGGCTTTTGATATTCCTAGAATAAGGGTAGAACTCGTTACGATAATTTCATGTATCACTTGACCTAAACTATATTAGGAATTTCCTTTTTATTTTATCTTTCTTTATTTTTCTAGGACCTTATTGTAATTCCCTCTATTTAATGAATGATGGTTTTCAAAATTTTGGTGTTTGGATGATGCTGTAAATGGGTAAAACACACTTGGATGGTGAAGGATACTAAGGGAGACTTGAACCAACACCCCATGCACAAAAACAGAGCCTCCCGAACATTTTTCTTCATTACAGCAAGTTTAGCACGGGCCGTGTCCCGCCAGCACGGCCCCGTACTCAAGGGTCTGCAGAAAACGCCCAGTTCAGGTATCTGGACACGGGGCGTGTTCAGCGTGCCCAACCTTCTATTACTTTTTTGTTGATTTTTGTTACTGGTAATCTGAACACGGGGCCGTGCCCTGGACACCACGGCCCGTGTCCAGGTGCCTAGTAACAGAAAAATTTTTGTTTAACACACCTTTTTACACATTCAATCAACCTAAAAACTTATTTTTTGGACACATTGAGGACAACGTGTAATTTAAGTGTGGGGGATGCTAAAACCTTGAATTTTGCAAGTCCTAATCACAAGCCTTACACAAAACTCTATTGGAACCGCTAAACACCCCAATTTTTTTCATTTTTTTTACTTGTCTTGGTTTAAATTGGGAATAACAAGTTCTAAAAAAGGTTATATTTTTATAAATTTACAACCGATAGCGTTGTAACACCCCGTGTTTCGAAAGTCAAAGTCAAGATTGAAGTCAAAGGGAGACAAGATTGCTGATTGTGATCTGTCACTCCTTGCTCAAATCCTGTTTTGACTTCTTTGACTCGTATATAGTCTTTTATGCTTTACGTTAGTTGTATTATGTGGAGTACTTATTAATAATCGAGGTTTATTCGATATTTATCGCATGTTTTATCGCTTTATCGCTGATCGTAATCGCACTCGCAACTTGAATTACGCGTTTCAGATATTATTCTATGTGTGTATATGCCTTATGTGTTACTTGTGCATGTTTAATTATGTTTATGTGGGGTGATTAATCAAAACGCAACCGAAACTCAATCGCAATCGAATCGCAAACGTTAAACGCAAGTCAATTAAGGATGATTGTATGTTGATATAGTAGTTGGGATTAAAAGTAATTTGAATAGGAAACTCTATCGCATCGTATCGCTCAGCAATCGAATCGAAATCGCAAAACCCATCGCGTCGTTCACTCCAATTGAGTGGCCAGCCGATCGAGCTGCCACCCGATCGAGTTGCCACTCATCGAGGTGCCACTCGATCGAGCAGCCACCCGATCGACCAGCCCTCTCCTTCCCTTTCCTTTTATGGAAACCCTATAAATACCCCTGTCAACATCACAAACTTACCTTTTCTGCACCTCTCGTCCGACCAGTGCTTCCTGCCCACTTTTCTTCAGATTTCTCACGATTCTTGTAAGTTTTCCACCTAAAGCTTGTACTTTCTTAATCTACACGCACTCCTACACCTTTCTATCTTTTAAATCTTAACTTTTAACCGTGAAATCACTAGATTTGAGGTGTTCTAGGATGATGTCGTCATGGTGTTCTTATGAACTTTATGTTTTGGCTTCAATCCACCAAGAACAACTTAGATCTGAACGATTTCCACACAAATGAACAAAGATCTTTCATAGATCTGAACATATCCATGTGAAAAAGATTGAAAGATCATTTTCCAACTTTCTATAAACTCTTTTACACTCAATGCACTCAAAACCGATAGAATCGGAGCTTGTTCTAACCTTCTACTCTTTCGTGTTGATGTGTTGGTTCAAGATCTGGATTCTATCCACGAGACATTGATTTCGGGTTTGAACATGAACAACCAACTCGAACCGGGAACTGTTTGGACCAGGGTGATTCCTGTCCGGCCAGCTCACTTGGGATGAGATAAAGTTTCTGTTGTACAAACAAGGCATCAAAACGCCTCATTCGGAACTACGACACTCCAAACAGAAACCAGTGTTAGAACGATCAGACCGTCAGATCGGACTACCGTCCGATCGGGTTACACTTGGTTCTATGCTTAAGCCATTTTCTCAAACTAATTAAGGACCTAAACGTTGAAACGGACTACCACCCGATCGGATTGCCATCCGATCGAGTAACCGTCCGATCATGTGACGTTTTGAGACTTAATGATTTTCAAACATGTTCACTCCGAACGGATTGCCACCCGATCGGATAGCCATCCGATTGAGTGACCGTCCTGCTGTGAATTTGTTCTCAAACCTGAGAAGCCTCGCCAATCGAATTGCTGTCCGATCGGACTGCCGTCCGATCGACTGACCTGAATGGTGGAGATACTTCTCCATTTTCAAAATGCTACAACGAAAACTTCAAAAGACAAGCCATCATACACAAACACATCCATCCCAAATGAGATGACTATCCAATCGAGTGACCACCCGATCGGGTGACCACCCGAACAAATTATCATCCGATCGACCGGCCACCCGATCGGATTGCCACCCGATCGGATTGCTGTTCGATCCAATGCCACCTTGTATCGTTTTACGCGCCACTTATCATTTATGCTATCGTTCTGATCAGGCTAACCTTACTCTCTAGCGCTCCCTTCAATCCATCAATCACTGTGAGTATACTCGAACCCTTTTTGCTTTACGCACTTTTGGGTGTTACATACGTTACTTATACTAAATCACATCGAACATACTACACAATACTTTAACGCTAACCATTACTGCATGTTATACGTGACTTAATGAATGCTTGTTTATTATGTTTACACATGGAATGTTGTCTACCTGCCTTAGCAACCATAGTACTATAGTTTGGACTCAGCACCTGTTCACTCAGGGGTTGTTAAGGACAATTTGTTACATGGCTCACAGTGGTGAGAGTGTATTACGAACTGCCTTGGGCAGTCAACCCGTAGTCATTGGTATTGATAGGTTCATGTCGATAACTTACATGCTTCATCTCACACTGTGTACGTGCTGGTTATGCGTAACGATTTCGAACTCTATATGCTATTATCAAACTTGTATGCTCACCTTTACACTATGTGTATTGACTTTTACTTTAACATATGTGACGGGTGCTTAGGATGTTTATATGCTTGGCTTGCTGTGAAATCAAGGCTAGGAAAGGTCTAGAAACAAATAAACAATTGTCTGTATTTGAAATCTGAGGTGTCGGAACATAACAATTTGACTAGATCTTGTCTGTAATAATTATGTTATCTTTTATGACATGGTATGGGACATTTTTCTTTAAATAATTGGTAATTATAGTTGTTATGGAAACTTCTGGACAATCTGTTTCGCTCAGTGCCACGCCCCGATGTTTCCGCCATCGGTTGGGATGTGACATATTGGTATCAGAGCCATAACTATAGGTAATTAGGCAAGACTCCACCTAGTCCGGGTCGATGTCTTAGAAACAACCTAGTCTATAGTTAGGAACCAACAGACCGACTTGTGCATATCCTATAGGGATTATGTACGAGCTTATACCTGCTACTTCTCGCTATTCTCGCCTACGCTACACTATTTCTACACTTTAATTTTCGAAAATGAACGAGCGATTAGGCCGAGATTAGGTGTGAAAACCGCAAACTCTCGACTAAATTGCTTGTTCAACCCGCATTTTTCCCACAAACAGGAGGAATTGTGCCGAATCAGGAGTGAAATCCATACTTTGGCACATAAATCCTCTTTATTTTTATCAAAACAGGAACGAAGTTGCTAAGTCAGGGATGAAACCCGAACCTTGGCGACTTGTTCCAATCTTATTTTCGGTTTTACAAAACTCTCACCAAAGTCTCGACGGACTCCAACGACTCGAAGTCACGATATGACTGGAATGAGGCGTGCCGATCGCCTAGATTCGAGGCGAGAGCACAGTCCCGAAGGCCAAAGTGTGTACCAAGAGTCTTTATGAATAGTTGAATCACTTTGGTTAGTCAATGTCTAACTAGTCGCAGAAAATATATTCTCGATTTTTATGAGTTCGATTCTGAGCTCGCTACTGCTGACTCTGATATTTGTCGATTTTATGTGGATCTTGTGTAGTTTATGCGATTATTTGTTTATGTGTTATGAATTTGGGTGACTTATTCACTTTTCGCTTTTGTTTTGATCGACACACACGACTCGCACCGCACACCTATCTCAAATCGCTAACAAATCGACGCTATTGGTGGTTACGCATGCTATACTATATACTATATTACAACCTTATACTACACTACTCGCTATGCTATTCGCGATCGCTATTCTTTACGAACGCTCGCAGACTTTGAATAATAGGTTTCTCTATTCTAACTGCCCCCATGTGCTTCTTGGTGAATTACGTGTTTATATGCCTCTGTGCTTTGTGATTCTGTGCCTTACATGCTTATGTGCTTCTGTGAATATGTGATTATGTGCCTATGTGTCTACGTGATTATACGTGTTCCTGAGCTTTAGTAGTATTAGACGTGTGAGGTGAGATTCGACTATGTTGTGTCTGAGTCCTATGACGATGTCTATTGCAGACATTGTCGTCATCTGGATCCCGTCACACGCGCACTACTCGCCAAAACCAGAAAGACAAACGTCTTGCCGCACTCGTCGCCAAGCAAATGGCAAAGGCTGTTCCTCAGATTGTGAGTGAACTATACGAGAATATGAGCAAATCGTTCGAAGAATCCAGGACCAGGAATCCTAAAGTTGCTTTCAGCTTCAAATAGTTCAAGGCATGCGGACCGAAAGAGTTTACTGGCGAAGATGGCCCTACGGCTTTGTTTCAATGGTTCAACTCGATCGAGGTCACCTTACGTCAGAGTGGATGTCCTGACAATCTTCGCACTTTGAGTGCTACCGGCGTCTTCCAGTCCCGTGCTCTAGACTGGTGGACGGCCGAAAGAAACAAACGCGGAAATGATGCTGCTTATGGTCTGTCATGGGATGAGTTAAAGAATGTTATGCTCGAAGAGTTCTGCCCTCCCCATGAGCGCCAGAAGTTGGAGGACGAATTCTGGCACATCAAGCAGAAAGATGGTGACAACGCTGCCCTGACTGCTCGCTTCAAGCAACTCAGTATCATCTGCCCCGACCAAGTCAAGACTGCTGACATGACAATCAAGAAGTACATCCGAGCTCTGCCAGATTGTGTTGCAGATTTCGTGCATGCTGCCAATCCAGCAACGATCGAAGAAACCTACTTGCTTGTCGCGGAAATCAACGACAAGCGAGTTAAAGCTGGATTTTGGGATAAAGTTACCAAGAACTTGCATCAAGCTACCGCCGCACCAACCGCTGAACCCGCCACCGCTCAATCATCAAAGTCCTCTCGACGCAAGAAGAAGAAGAACAACAACAACTCCAGCAACAAGAACTGTGCTGTCACTACAGCTGCTGCTCCACTTCAAGCCGTACCGGCTTAGCAGCAGTCTTAGCACCGACCAGCACCAGTTACCTATGCACCGCCTGCAAAGCGTGCATACACCGGTCCACACCCTGCTTGCCCGACATGTACTTATCATCACCCGCTGGGTATCGCCTTCCGATTTTGCGTGCACTACAATATGTACGGCCACTTCACTGCTAATTTCCGTACTTGTCCTCGACAAGCACCAGCACCAGCTCAAGCTACTGCTCATCAAGCTCTACTTCCAGCTCCTCAAGGCCAACAAGCGGCTCAGGCACCCACGATCAACGCCAGAGTCTGCTTCGCGTGTGGTGATCCCAACCACTTCGCGAACATGTGCCCAAACAGGGTTGTGAAACAAGAGCCTCAACAACAGCAACAACAGCCTCAACAGCAACAACAACAAGCCGTCCGCTCCAGAACTTTCAACATCAATGCGCGCCATGCCCAGGCTGACAACAACGTGGTCAATGGTACGTTCCTTGTGAATGGTATTTATGCTTCGTGTTTGTTTGATACTGGAGCCAATAACTGTTTTGTGTCATTCGAATTCGAGAAGCTCCTTAATCGTAAGCGCTCCCATCTCCCCTCGACGTTCGATGTCGAAGTCGCCACCCGAAGAACTGTCGCCATCAATTATGTTCTTCGTGATTGTACACTTGAGCTCAACAATCACATCTTCCCAATCAACCTTATTCTAATGCAACTTAGAAGTTTTGACGTCATAGTAGGCATGGACTTTCTTCGTGAAAACCATGCTGAAATTGTGTGCTTCGATAAAATGATTCGATTCTCGCTCGCAAATGGTGATGTACTATGTGTTTATGGCGAAACTGCTTCGAAAGGTCTCAAGCTCATGTCATGTGTCCAAGCTAGCAAGTATCTCCGCAAGGAATACAGAGCTTTCTTGGCTAACATCGTAGTAGAGGAGAAGGAAAAGAAAGAAATGGCGGTAAGCCAAGTACCTGTTGTTTGCGAATTCCCCAACGTCTTTCCTGATGATCTCCCCGGACTCCCGCCAAGTCGTGATATCGACTTTCGTATCGACCTCATTCCTGGAGCAAACCCCATTGCTAGAGCTCCATATCGACTCGCTCTGTCCGAAATGCGTGAACTCTCGAGTCAGCTCCAGGAACTGCTTGATAAAGGCTTCATTCGCCCGAGCACCTCTTCATAGGGTGCACCAGTCCTTTTCGTCAAAAAGAAGAATGGGTCGTTCAGGATGTGCATCGAATATCGGGAATTGAATAAGTTGACAATGAAGAATCGCTATCCCATGCCTCGCATCGATGATTTGTTTGACCGGCTACAAGGTGCTACATGTTTCTCGAAGATCGATCTACGCTCAGGCTATCACCAACTACGCATTCAAGAGGAGGATATACCCAAAACCACTTTTCGCACCCGATACGGTCACTATGATTTCGTTGTTATGCCTTTTGGTTTAACCAACGCACCCGCGGTTTTCATGGATCTGATGAATCGCGTGTGTAAACCTTATCTCGACCGCTTCGTCATCGTGTTCATCGATGATGTCTTGATCTATTCCAAGTTGAAAGCCGAACACGCGCAACATCTACGTTTGGTTCTCGATCTACTCCACGGAAATCGACTCTATGCCAAGTTCTCCAAGTGCGAATTCTGGCTGGAGGAGGTTCAATTCCTCGGTCACATTGTCAATAGTCAAGGTATTTACGTCGATCCCGCGAAGATTGAAGCAGTTAAGAGTTGGATTACACCTAAGAACCCGTCTGAAGTCCGTTCTTTCCTCGGACTAGCGGGCTATTATCGTCGACTTATCGAAGGGTTCTCAAAAATCGACGTGCCGCTTACCGCTCTCACGCATAAAGACAAGTCTTTTGTTTGGGGAACTGAACAAGAGTCTGCTTTCCAAACCCTCAAGCACATGCTTTGCAATGCTCCCGTACTCAGTTTACCCGACAGAAATGACGACTTTATTGTCTATTGTGATGCCTCAAACCTTGGTCTTGGTTGTGTCCTCATGCAACAGGACAAGGTCATTGCTTACGCATCTCGTCAGCTCAAAATCCACGAGAAGAACTATACAACCCATGATCTCGAGCTAGGCGCAGTTGTTTTTGCATTAAAGATTTGGCGACACTACCTGTATGGTACCAAGTGTACGATCTTCACCGATCATAGGAGCCTACAACATATCTTTGACCAGAAGGAACTTAATATGCGTCAACGCCGATGGGTAGAACTTCTCAACGATTACGACTGTGAGATCCGTTATCACCCAGGCAAAGCAAATGTCGTTGCTGACGCCCTCAGCAGATGGAGCTATCTGCTCAGCATTCGAAATATCCAAGCCCAATACGATCTCGAAACCCTCATCCATTAAGCCCAGCATGCCTGTTTTAATGAGCGCACTCTGAAAAAGGAAAGAATCTACCACGATGGAGCCCAGCTTGTGAATAAGTTGAATGGGATATTCCACTTTCTGGACCGAATTTGGATCCCTAAGCGGACCAATTTACGACAGATATTGATGGACGAAGCCCACAGATCTCGGTACTCTATTCATCCCGGTGCCGATAAAATGTACCAGGACCTTCGCTACAAGTACTGGTGGCTGGGCATGAAGAGGGATATTGCTCTCTACGTTGGGAAGTGCCTGACTTGCTCGAAAGTCAAGGCTGAACACCAAAGACCCGCTGGCTTACTCGAACAACCCCCGATCCCTATGTGGAAGTGGGAAAGTATAGCTATGGACTTCATAACAAAACTTCCGCGCACGCCATCAAGTCACGACAGCATCTGGGTTGTCATTGACTGTTTTACCAAATCTGCTCACTTTTTGCCAATACGAGAAGACTACGAGGTAGAAAGATTAGCCCGAATCTACCCCGATGAGATCATTTGTCGACATGGGACGCCTCGCGACATCATCTCTGATCGTGATGCTCGGTTTACCTCGAGCCTGTGGGAGACGTTTCAAACGACTCTTGGTACTACGCTTAATCTAAGTACCGCATTCCACCCCCAAACCGACGGCCAGACTAAGAGAACGATTCGTACTCTTGAAGACATGCTCCGTTCGTGTGTCATAGATTTCAGTGGTAATTGGGACGCTTACTTGCCGTTAGTCGAATTCTCTTATAATAACAGTTATCATTCCAGCATTCAAATGGCACCGTTTGAGGCTTTATACGGAAGAAAATCTCGATCGCCTATTGTATGGCACGAGATCGGGCACTCGCAATTAACCGGTCCTGAGCTACTGCAAGAAACGACTAACAAAGTCCTCCAAATTTGAGACAATCTGCTGAAAGCTCGGAGTCGTCAGAAAAGTTACGCCGATAGACGATGCAAGCCCCTTGAATTTGACGTTGGCGACTACGTACTCCTAAAGGTATCACCTTGGAAGGGTGTGGTCAGATTCATCAAGAAAGGGAAACTAGCGCCTCGATATGTTGGACCTTTTAAGATTCTGGAAAGGATCGGAAAAGTCGCCTACAGACTCGAACTACCGGAGGAACTTAATAACGTCCACCCGACTTTCCACATTTCAAACCTTCGAAAGTGTCTGGCTGAGCATGATATAATTGTACCCCTTGATGATCTCCTAGTAAACGAAACACTACACTTCGTGGAGAAGCCTGTCGAAATCATGGATCCCCAAACCAAGCAGCTCAGACGCTCGCGCATTCCCATTGTGAAAGTCCGATGGGAAGGCAAACGAGGCACAGAGTTCACTTGGGAACTCGAAAGCGACATGAAGGCGAAGTACCCTCAGTTGTTTGTTATGGCTTCGGCCTAATTTCGGGACGAAATTCCCTCAACTAGGGGAGGCTGTAACACCCCGTGTTTCGAAAGTCAAAGTCAAGATTGAAGTCAAAGGGAGACAAGATTGCTGATTGCGATCTGTCACTCCTTGCTCAAATCCTGTTTTGACTTCTTTGACTCGTATATAGTATTTTATGCTTTACGTTAGTTGTATTATGTGGAATACTTGTCAATAATCGAGGTTTATTCGATATTTATCGCATGTTTTATCGCTGATCGCAATCGCACTCGCAACTCGAATTACGCGTTCCGGATATTATTCTATGTGTGTGTGTGCCTTATGTGTTACTTGTGCATGTTTAATTATGTTTATGTGGGGTGATTAATCAAAACGCAACCGAAACTCAATCACAATCGAATCGCAAACGCTAAACGCAAGTCAATTAAGGATGATTGTATGTTGATATAGTAGTTGGGATTAAAAGTAATTTGAATAGGAAACTCTATCACATTGCAACGCTCAGCACTCGAATCAAAATCGCAAAACCAATCGCGCTGTTCACTCCAATCGAGTGGCCAGCCGATCGAGCTGCCACCCGATCGAGTTGCCACTCGATCGAGGTGCCACTCAATCGAGCAGCCACCAGATTGGGTTGCCACCCGATCGACCAGCCCTCTCCTTCCCTTTCCTTTTATGGAAACCCTATAAATACCCCTGTCAACATCACAAACTTACCTTTTCTGCACCTCTCGTCTGACCAACGCTTCTTGCCCACCTTTCTTCAGATTTCTCGCGATTCTTGTAAGTTTTCCACCTAAATCTTGTACTTTCTTAATCCACACGCACTCCTACACCTTTCTATTTTTTAAATCTTAACTTTTAACTGTGAAATCACTAGATTTGAGGTGTTCTAGGATGATGTCATCATGGAGTTCTTATGAACTTTATGTTTTGGCTTCAATCCACCAAGAACAACTTAGATCTGAACGATTTCCACACAAATGAACAAAGATCTTTCATAGATCTGAACATATCCATGGTGAAAAGGATTGAAAGATGGTTTTCCAACTTTCTTTCAACTCTTTTACACTCAATGCACTCAAAACCGATAGAATCAGAGCTTGTTCTAACCTTCTACTCTTTCGTGTTGATGTGTTGGTTCAAGATCTGGATTCTATCCACGAGACGTTGATTTGGGGTTTGAACATGAACAACCAACTCGAACCGGGAACTGTTCAGACCAGGGTGATTCCTGTCCGGCCAGCTCACTTGGGACAAGATAAAGGTTCCGTTGTACAAATAAGGCATCAAAACGGCTCATTCAGAACTACGAAACTCCAAACAGAAACCAGTGTTAGAACGATCAGACCGTCGGAACGGACTACCGTCCGATCGGGTTACCACCCGATCGGATTGCCACCCGATCGACCGACTGTCCGATCGGGCTGCACTTGGTTCTATCTTTAAACCATTTTCTCAAACTAATTAAGGACCTGAACGTTGAAACGGACTTCCACCCGATAGGATTGCCATCCGATCGAGTAACCGTCCAATCATGTGACGTTTAGAGACTTAATGATTTTCAAACATGTTCACTCCGAACGGATTGCCACCCGATCGGATAGCCATCCTATCGAGTGACCGTCCTGCTGTGAATTAGTTCTCAAACCTAAAAAGCCTCGCCAATCAGATTGCTGTCCGATCGGACTGCCGTCCGATCGACCGAACTGAATGGTAGAGATACTTCTCCATTTTCAAAATGCTACAACGAAAACTTCAAAAGACAAGCCATCATACACAAACACATCCATCCCAAACGAGATGACTATCCAATCGAGTGACCACCCGAACGGATTGTCATCCGATCGGCCGACCACCTGATCGGATTGCCACCCGATCGGATTGCTGTTCAATTCAATGACACCTTGTATTGTTTTACGCGCCGCTTATCGTTTATGCTATCGTTCTGATCAGGCTAACCTAGCGCTCCCTTCAATCCATCAATCACTGTGATTATACTCGAACCCTTTTTGCTTTACGCACTTTTGGGTGTTACATACGTTACTTATACTAAATCACATCGAACACACTACGCAATACTTTAACGCTTATCGTTACCGCATGTTATACGTGACTTAATGAATGCTTGTTTGTTATGTTATACATGGAATGTTGTCTACCTGCCTTAGCAACGATAGTACTATAGTTTGGACTCAGCACCTGTTCACTCAGGGGTTGTTAAGGACAATTTGTTACATGGATCACAGTGGTGAGAGTGTATTACGAACTGCCTTGGGCAGTCAACCCGCAGTCATTGGTATTGATAGGTTAATGTCGATAACGTGCTGGTTATGCGTAACGATTTCGAACTCTATATGCTATTATCAAACTTGTATGCTCACCTTTACACTATGTGTATTGGCTTTTATTTTAACATATGTGACAGGTGCTTAGGATGTTTATATGCTTGGCTTGCGGTGAAATCGAGGCTAGGAAAGGTCTATAAACAAATAAACAACTGTCTGTATTTGAAATCTGAGTTGTCGGAACAGAACAATTTGACTAGATCTTGTCTGTGATAATTATGTTATCTTTTATGACATGGTATGGGACAAGTTGCTTTAAATAATTGGTAATTATAGTTGTTATGGAAACTTCTGGACAATCTATTTCACTCAGTGCCACGCCCCGATGTTTCCGCCATCGGTTGGGGTGTGACAAGCGTCATGATAAAAAGAACCAACATAAGAAAATTATGAAACGGCATGACAAACCTAGTTAAAATTTGATTATATATACTTGATCACATTAAAAACCCATTTCCACAAAAAGTGAGTTTTGAGCCTTTATTGAGCATACAAATACACATCTTTAAACTAAATGCTCATTTTTCGTTTCTTGTGTGAATAGCCGCTTGGTTTCTTACGACTCTAGAACTTGCCACGACGATACATTCCCGGTCCTTACCAACTTAAACCCAAGTAAGTAAATGACGGAGGCATTAGGACTAACCCTTTTTATTTCAACACCATTATTTTTCTTTTTTTTTACCACCTACCCAAAATCCCCCAAGTTAACCCCTTTGAGCCTAAACCTTTTCATTTCTTAACCCAAAACAAACACCCGTTACCCATCAAAACCCTTTTTCATTTTAAACCCTTTATTTTAGTACAAAGCTCGGTTTTCTTGTGACTTCCTTATTATTGAAAAAAAATGATGGTGAAGTATAAGCAATAAATAGAAGTGCTTGGCTCAAGCTCAAACCATCCCTTGGCACACCACCTCTCTCACACTTCACCCACCACCCACCACCACCATAACACCATCATCCACCACCATCATCCATTGTCCATCGTAGAGTGTGTGAGTCGTCTCGGGATCCAAGATTGATCGTAAGAGTTCTTGACAATCAAGGCCATGTTTGCCTAAGTCTCTTACATCACTTGGTGAAGACAAAGTGTCTAGTATAATACTTTTTATTTCTAATCTTTTGCACTTTTTATTTGGTTTTGTATTAATGACTTTAATAACTAGTTGCTTATGTTGAAGGTGATCTTTCTTTATCGTTTGTCCGTGGTGTCTTGAAATTATTTTACTGTC
This sequence comes from Helianthus tuberosus, assembly GCA_030545235.1. Lineage (NCBI taxonomy): Eukaryota > Viridiplantae > Streptophyta > Magnoliopsida > Asterales > Asteraceae > Helianthus > Helianthus tuberosus. The sequence continues at coordinate 101,297,672 of CM060371.1, read as the reverse complement.
TATATAAAATAAAAGATTTTCACCATTCATATCTCCACGGTCTATATGGAGGTATGTTGGCTACCTGGTCGGGGGTTAAGGGAACAGTTTGGTAAAGGTCTTGCCATTGTTCAGCGTTTAGGGGTCCTGCAATGGACCTGGGTCAAATTTAGTAGGACCTCCTTCAATACTTCACAATATTGGATGGCGGGGGTCCAAACTATTTGATCCCCTCATAAGTTAACTACTATTAATACTATAACCCGGCTATTTAGGACTGTATCCTTGCTGACTCAGACTACTTAGTCGAGGGTAACGTCACCTCCAAAAGAGGGGCCTACCATAATATTGCATTAATAACTTAATTAATTATCTTCCAATAATCCACCCTTTTAGGATTGTATCCTTGCTGACTCAAACTACTGGGGTGAGGGTAACGTCACCTTCAAAAGAGGGGCCTACTACAATAACTAAGATAATCTCTTAATTATGTGCAAAAGTGCGGAAATAATCAAAGGTTACACTAGATGCGAGTCGGAACCAAGTGATTCATCTTGTCTATCTGTTTTTTATTTTTATTTTTATTTTCAGCATTTTAGTTAGTTTTTATTTTTCTTAGCTTAAAACATTTTTCTAAACTTTTATTTTGATTAGACGTTGAGGATAAACCGGTATTAAAAGCTCTTGTGTCCTTGGACGACCTCGGTATCTTGCCAACACTATACTACGCTCACGATGGGTGCACTTGCCCATATGTGTGTTTAGTGTTAGTAAAATATCGTGTTTTATAAATTTAAAACTTGGCTAAAAATAAGTGTTAAAGGGGCTTAAAATATACACCTAATATATATAACACTTCACACGCACCAAGTTTTTGGCGCCGCTGCCGGGGACACAAGGATTTTAAGAAAGCTTAAAATCGACGGCCTAATCAGTTTTTCAAAACCTTTTTAAAACGCGCGCACATTTTTCTGCATTTTAGTTTAGTTTTGCATTTACAGTAGCCTGTACACGGGGCCGTGTTCACTGAACACGGGGCCGTGCTGCACATTTTCATAAAAACACCCAGTAACAGTAGCTTGAACACGGGCCGTGCTCACTGAACACGCCCCGTGCTCAACGAAATCAGTAAATTTAATTAAAACGCCCAGATACAATTCCTGAACACGGGGCCGTGATCACTGAACACGGGGCCGTGTCCAGCCTCTGTTTCCGTTTTTATTTTTGGTTTCTGATCTCGAGACTTGGTTGTGGTCTGCTGAGTGATTCTTATGGATCAATACTCAGGAGGTTACAACTACACCTATGAGGAGGATGATTATAGGGGTAATTATTGCACTAATTGTCGTAACGCACGCTCGGTTCAAAATAATCACTCATATCAACCATCCAATTCATACACATACTATGAGGAGCCCAGGTACGAGCCATCAACTTCATACACATCCGATGAAGACCAAAGGTATGAACCTCCTCCCTCATACTCATATTTTGATGAACCAAGGTATGAGCCTTCATACTCATACTTTGAGGAACCAAGATATGAGCCACCACCTTCGTATGCTTATTATGAGGAACCATGGCATGAACAACCCACCTCATATGAGTATCATGAAGAACAAAATTACGAACCTTATCCATCATATGCTTACAATGAAGAACAATGGTGTGAACCATCTACTTCATATGAGTATTATGAGGAACAAAGGGTCGAACAACCGGATTCAAGCTTAGAAAATTCCGATTCTTTTTCTATAACCGAAGTAACCGATAGGATATTAGAACACATTAGAGTTATCGATCGTTGTATAAGAGAATCTCGCGCAAGGGAAGAGGAGTCCCGCGCAAGAGAAGAATTAAAAAAGGAAGAGATAACTGAAAGTGTAAAAATGGAAGAACAAATAAGTGAAAAACCGACACATGAGTTAAACAACGAAATAGGTGAGTCCGACAACGTTAAAATTCAAGAAGAGTCTAATTTCGAAGAAATTAATCTCTTGTCACCTTCTTTTGAAAATCATTGTTTAGTACCCACTCATGCTAAGTTTTTAAAAGAGTTAAACACTAACATTAAAATTGACGAAACGGTAAGTGTTAAGTTAACTAATGATCAAACTTCGCTAATAAAAGAAGACCCATTTGAAATTAACATTACACCGGTTCCATGTTTCTTTCAAAATTCGTTTATTAGTAATGTCACAATCGATAAAGATCTTTGTGTTAACATAATGCCTAACTACATTTTCGAAAAATTAAGTATTAGTGATTTTTCTCCACTTCAAATACCCATTTTCTATCCAATCGGAAAGTAATAAAATCAATCGGTATAGTTGAGGATGTCTTGGTTCAAACAAATCAAATGGTAATCCCAACCGACTTTGTCATCCTCGATGACGCTCCTCTAGTGTTGGGAAGACCATTTGTAAAAACAAAGTGTTTGAAAAACCGGAAGTTCAACAATCTACCTCTTCAATTAGGGGCATTTAAAAGAAGTGTCGATCTCGAACGGTCAATGAAATATCCATTCGGCAATAATGACCCCCTAATTGAAGATGAAGATGAACCACCCGATACAAGTGAAGAGATTGACCACTTTGTTGAAGAAGAGGTCGCCATAGAACAAACTTTTAAAGTTCTTGATCGAAATGAGCAACCAAATAAGGAGTCTCCTAAAGACCCACCACTTGAGCTCAAAGAACTTCCAAAAGGTTTGGAATATGCTTTTCTAGACAAAGAGGGTAATCTACCTGTAATTATTTCATCTAAATTAGATAGCTTAGAAAAAGAAAATTTAATTAGTCTTTTGAAAAAACATAAAAATGCAATAGCTTGGAAACTTGTAGACATAAAAGGAATTAGTCCTTCTATGTGCGCACACAAAATTTTGATGAATGATGACTACAAATCGGTCATACAACCACAACGTCGAGTGAATCCAAATGTTCAAGAAGTGGTTAAAAACGAGGTCATCAAACTACTTGACGCCGGACTTATCTACCCTCTCTCCGATAGTCCTTGGGTGAGTCCCGTCCAAGTAGTTCCAAAGAAAGGAGGTATGACGGTAATAACTAACGAAAAGAATGAATTAATACCAACGAGAACCGTCACATGATGGAGAGTATGTATAGATTATAGACGATTAAATGAAGCAACAAGAAAAGACCACTTTCCTTTGCCCTTCATTGATCAAATGCTAGAAAGATTATCCGGTCATAAATTTTATTGTTTCTTGGATGGTTTTTCAGGTTACTTTCAAATCCCGATAGCACCCGAAGACCAAGAGAAGACAACTTTCACATGTCCCTATGGAACTTTTGCTTATCGACGCATGCCGTTTGGTCTATGTAATGCCCCCGCAACATTCCAACGTTGCATGGTAGCTATCTTCCATGACATGATAGAAAAGACAATGGAAGTCTTCATGGACGACTTTTCTATCTTTGGGGATTCATACGACCAATGCCTCGATAACCTTGAACGAATGCTATCCCGATGTGAGGAAACTAACCTCGCCCTTAATTGGGAAAAGTGCCATTTCATGGTAACGGGGGGAATAGTACTCGGTCACAAGATCTCGAGCAAAGGAATGGAGGTGGATCGAGCCAAAATAGATACCATTTCTAGATTACCACCTCCATCCTCCGTAAGAGCTATCAGAAGTTTCCTAGGGCATGCGGATTCTATAGGCGATTTATCAAAGACTTTTCTAAAATCTCAAGGCCTCTAACAAAATTACTTGAAAAAGATGCCCCTTTCATCTTTGACAAGGATTGCAGCCAAGCATTTCTAACCTTAAAAGAGATGTTAGTCAACGCACCTATCATGATAGCACCTGATTGGAAATTTCCTTTCGAAATCATGTGTGATGCTAGTGACTTTGCAGTTGGAGCTGTCTTGGGACAAAGAAAAGAAAAGCATTTCTACCCAATTTATTATGCTAGTAAAACACTTAATGATGCACAAGAAAATTACACAACAACTGAAAAAGAATTGCTAGCTGTGGTATTTGCTTTTGATAAATTTCGTTCTTATCTTGTTCTTTCTAAAACTATAGTCTATACAGATCATGCAGCCATTCGATATCTCTTCAAGAAGCAGGACGCAAAACCACGTTTGATTAGGTGGATTCTACTCCTCCAAGAATTCGACATTGAAATCAGAGACAAAAGAGGAGCAGAAAACACTGCAGCAGATCATCTTTCGCGCTTAGAAGACCCAGCTTTGGAGGCGACCAGGGACGAGCAAATCAACGAAAAATTTCCAACAGAGTCCCTGGAAATGGTGGAATTTAAGGAAGAGCCATGGTACGCCGACTATGCTAACTACCTAGCTAGCGGTATAGTCACAAAAGGATGGTCACATTATCAAAGAAAAAAATTCTTTGCCAATGTGAAACACTATTTTTGGGAAGATCCATATCTTTTCAAAATGTGTGCCGACCAACTCGTCCGACGATGCGTACATGGTAGCGAAGCACGAAGAATTCTCCGCCATTGTCATGAAGGTCCATACGGAGGGCATCATGGTGCCGCTAGTACCGCACGAAAGGTATTTGATTCAGGATTTTATTGGCCAACCATTTACAAAGACGCCCAAAGTCTTGTCAAAGCATGTGATGCTTGCCAAAGAACAGGTAATATTTCTTCCAAAAACGAAATGCCACAAAATGGCATTCTTGTTTGTGAAATTTTTGATGTGTGGGGACTCGACTTTATGGGACCTTTCCCACCATCGAAAGGAAACAAATATATACTTGTGGCAGTAGACTACTTGTCTAAATGGGCCGAGGCCGAGGCACTTCCAACAAATGATGGAAGAGTCGTGGTAAGATTTCTGAAAAAATTATTCTCTTGTTTTGGCACACCTAAAGCATTAATAAGTGATAGAGGTACCCATTTTTGCAACCATCAACTCGAAATTTTTTTAACAAGATATGGGGTCTATCACCGGGTCTCAACAGCATATCACCCTCAAACAAACGGACAAGCCGAAGTGACTAAAAGAGGTTTAAAACGAATACTTGAAAAAACCGTAGGATTAAATAAAAGGAATGGGCGGATAAATTAGATGATGCTTTATGGGCTTTTCGAACTGCTTATAAAACAACAATAGGCACAACCCCATATAAGCTAGTCTATGGAAAAAGTTGTCACTTGCCAGTAGAAATTGCACACAAAGCCTACTGGGCAATCAAAAATGTAAACTTAGATTTAGAATTTGCTGGTAAAAATCGATTTTGTCAATTAAATGAATTAGAAGAACTTAGGAATTATGCATACTCAAACTCCGAAATTTATAAGGAAAGAATGAAAAATTTGCATGATAAACATATTAAACCTAATGAATTTCGGGTAGGAGATCTAGTTCTTTTGTTTAATTCACGACTTCGATTGTTTCCTGGTAAATTAAAGTCTAGGTGGTCAGGACCTTTTTCCATCACCCATATTTTCCCACACGGTGCAGTAGAAATTAAATCTCGAAATGGGCCTCCATTTAAAGTCAATGGCCAACGGCTGAAACTCTATCAAGGATTCATTGAGGATGAAGAAGAAGAGATTTCGCTTCAAACGGTGGAAGAGTAAAACATCATACCTGGTAAGTTACGAATGATTGAGACGACAAATAAAGCGGTATGTTCTCTAACCAAAGCTTATGGGAAACGAGGGCACTCACACGAGCACTAAAAAAAATTAAAAAAAAAACTGTGCTCGGCACAAGGCCGTGTCCGCGCTGCAGTCGGGATAAATCCCCCTTTTCAAAACAGTTACTTCATTCCACACGCCCCGTTTCCCAGAAAAAGCTCTGGTTCCAGGCGATTTTTCGCAGAATTTCAACGTCTCCTATCGCTCTAACAAAATCAAGGTATGATTCTATCACTCTTAGTAGTTAGATTAGTTACTTGCATGTAGTTAAAACACCAAAAATTTGGGGAAAAATCTAGGGTTCTTAATGTTCATCAGGATCAAACCTCAAATTTTTGTTTAGATCTGTTTGCATTTAGTTAGATTAGTGTTAAGAGAAGTAGATACACTTGTATTGTTCACAGATTCACCCGATTTCTCACAAAAAACCCCAAACCCTTGTTCTTGAACCGAAAAAGATAAAATTGATAGGGTAAACGGGATATTTTGGGAAAAACGGTGCTTAGGGTTTCATTTTCGGGGGAAACCGCACCTATTGGACCAAAAATTTTCAAGTTTTCGAAACCGGGTCGAAAAATGAAATTTTTGAGTAACAGACGCCTGGACACGGGGCCGTGTCCGCTGAACACGGGGTCGTGTCCGCTGAACACGGGGTCGTGTCCAGCCCACTGTTGGCAGTTTTGTCCGAAAATATTTCTGTTTCGTGCTAACTTTTGGTGTATTCTTGCAGATGGCCAGGAAGTTCACAAGATTTAACGCCAATGAGCTCGATGCAAGAGCTCGATACGAGATTCTTCAAACAAGGCCAGAGGAATACCCGAGGCAAGCTTGCACGGACTTGCTAACCATGGTGAATCAAATTGACCGTTTCAACAACATTGTCACGGGACCACTCAGAGTCGCCCTAACAACTCGACTCCGTTCCGTCCACGAATGCACTTTGGAGTTCTATAGCACCTTCACATTCAACTCGAGGTGCGACCCGTTCGACAATGACGGGGTAGCATTCCGATGTGGCGGGACGAGGTATTCGATCTCTATGGCACAATTTGGATCGATTATCGGGTTATATGCGGAAGAGGATGCGGGAAACGAAGAAAATACTGGAGGAATGAGAGAGATAGGTGAAAACGAACGCCAAGCCATTTGGGCTCAGATTGGTGAAGGCTACTACAATCCGAGTAGCACTAAGAGCACGAAGTTGAGGGATCCGCTATACAGATACATTCATAGGCTCCTCGGCTACTCTCTTAGCCAAAGGCATGAAAGTAGTGGCGTCGTTGGGTTAAGAGATTTGGTTGTCCTCCACTGCATCCACAACCGCAGGCCGCTCGATGTTCCGTTCCTCATGCTCCGAAACATGCATCACAACCGCCTTGCTAGTGCACCGACTCCCATCTTCTTTGGGGGGTGGGTGTACCGTCTCTTCAAGCACTTCGCCCACATACCTAGGTCATTTGAGAGGAGCCCATGGTCGGGTACGGTGGATATACACATATGCCGCTCAATGAACCTGATTTATGAGGCGGAAGACGGGACGGTAACCTTTCAAAGGATGCAAGGTCATGCATGGAACCCGCAAGAAGCGCTTGTCCTCCAAGCTCCGCAACATCATCAGTACCAATACCAACCCCACGGTGATCTGGGCCAATCATCCTCCTCCGGAGGCGGTTTTCCTAATTTCCAAAGTTTGCATGATTTGTTGCAGGAAAACCTTATGTGCACCAGGAACACTTACAACATGGCGAGCAACACCTACCACCGGGTCGGAGCTATTGAAAGAAACATATCCGATATTCAAGATGATGTTGGATATATACGAGACCACATTGCACGCCATGGAGGGGATGGTGATGATGATGATGATGATGACGATGATGACGATGACGATGCCATGGAGTAGGCGGGAAGGAGCGGAGGAAGTGAAGGTTGTTTGATGGTTCCACAGGTTAACCCTTTTCCACTCTTGAACAATTGATGGCCTGCGTGCCAAAGTGTTGAAAAATTTACTTTTCCTAACTTCTTTTATTTTCTGCATTTATTTTTCTTTTAACTTTGACATGGATGTTAACTTTGGTAAAAGTAGGATGTTTGCTATGTTTTGGTGGAGTGTTCATTGATTAAACAGGTACAAACGAGGCTTAGAGTGCTAAACATTAGTACTACTAAAGCCGGGACAGGAAAACAGACGAAAGAAACCTGTTTTTCAACTTTGCAGACTGTCCACACGGGGCCGTGCCCAGCCGACACGCCCCCGTGCCCACTCCCCTGAACCTGCTGATTGTTTTATTTCTGCAGACCTTGACAGACACGGGGTCGTGTCCAGCCAACACGCCCCCGTGTTCACCTTCTGTAAGTTTTCGTTACTGGCACCTGAACACGGGGTCGTGTTCACTCAACACGGGGTCGTGTCCAGGTAGCCAGTAACACAAAATTTTTGCTTTTTACACCTTTTTACACATTTAATCAACCTAAAAACTTATTTTTGGGACACATTGAGGACAATGTGTAATTTAAGTGTGGGGGGATGCTAAAACCTCGAATCTTGCAAGTCCTAAATACAAGCCTTACACAAAACTCTATTGGAACCGCTAATTCATTTTTTTTACTTGTTTAGGTTTAACTCGGGAAATTCAAGTTCTTAAAAAGGTTATATTTTTACAAATTTACAACCGATAGCGTCGTGATAAAAAGAACCAACATAAGAAAATTATGAAAAGGCATGACAAGCTTAGTTAAAATTTGATTATATATACTTGATCACATAAAAACCCATTCCCACAAAAGTGAGTTTTGAGCCTTTATTGAGCATACAATTACATATCATTAGAACTAAATGCTCATTTTCGTTTCTTGTGTGAATAGCCGCTTGGTTCTTACGACTCTAGAACTTGCCATGACGATACATTCCCGGTCCTTTCCAACTTAAACCCAAGTAAGTAAATGATGGAGGCATTAGGACTAACCCTTTTTATTTCTACACCATTATTTTTCTTTTTTTTTACCACCTACCCAAAAATCCCCCTAGTTAGCCCCTTTGAGCCTAAACCTTTTCATTTCATAACCCAAACCAAACACCATTTTTACCCAGCAAAACCTTTTTCATTTTTACCCCCTTTGTTTTAGTAACAAGTTCGATTTTTCGTATGAAAAAAAAAATTTGATGATGAAGCAAAAGAAAATAAACAAACAAGTTCATCAAAAATAACTTTGTTTGAATAAATAGCTTCATCAAAAATAAAGTTACAAAAATAGAAAGTCATACGAAAACCGAAACTTGTTACGCTTTTCGCCCTTTTTCTACTAACCACTAACCACCAACCCAACCACCTACCTTTAACCCAAGCCTAACCCTTAACCCACAAAGTCGTCTTGATATTTACAAAGGTATATAAGTTAAAAAGGAGGAGGATTGATTGCTTGGCAAGCCTATGGTAGGAGTAAGTTCCATGCCGCTCTCGAGTGATCCACAAAAATACATTTTCGGCCGAGTGTTGAGTGATCCCCGTGAGGTATGTGAACTTGTATATAAATAGAATTTTAAAGAGGCATGTTATGCCCTAATAAGTAATTTATCTTATGAAAAGTTTTAAATAAATCATGATGAATAGGATTGTAAATAAATAAAAATAAAGCTAAATAAAGAATCTTGGAAATCCCGACACTCTACGACAAGCCCAAAACCTTCTTTTCTACCCATTCCATTTGGGAGTGTAAATAGCCACATATTAAAGAGTTTTGTTTGAGGACAAGCAAAGATTCAAGTGTGGGGGTATTTGATGTGTTCAAAATGTAACATATAAATTTCATCAAATGAGGCATAAAACTAACCTTTTTTTAGTACTAATGTTGGAAAAAAGTGTGCTTTTGTCTTCCTTTTGTATTTTCAGGATTAAATGAGCTCAAATTAACAAAAGAAGCAAAAAGACATCAAAATCTAACATAAATACAAGAAAAGGAACAAGACGTGGCATGCCCGACCCCACGACAGCATCTTCCCAAGCAAAACAAGAGATCAGAAGACTGAACACGCCCCGTGCTCAGCCAGCACGGGGGCGTGCCCAAGTGCCAGCAGAAAAGACAAAGTGGTAGAAGCTTCTATTGCCCACCACGGGGCCGTGCTCAGCGGACACGGGGCCGTGGTCAACTAATAAAACAAAGCTGCATTTAATGAAGAAAGAGAGGATGTGGACACGGGGCCGTGCCCACTGGACACGGGGCCGTGCCCGAGCTTCTGTTCAACCTATAAATAGAAGTGCTTGGCTCAAGCTCAAACCATCCATTGGCACACCACCTCTCTCACACTTCACCCACCACCCACCACCACCATAACACCATCATCCACCACCATCATCCACCACCATCATCCATTGTCCATCGTAGAGTGTGTGAGTCGTCTCGGGATCCAAGATTGATCGTAAGAGTTCTTGACAATCAAGGCCATGTTTGCCTAAGTCTCTTACATCACTTGGTGAAGACAAAGTGTCTAGTATAATACTTTTTATTTCTAATCTTTTGCACTTTTTATTTGGTTTTGTATTAATGACTTTAATAACTAGTTGCTTATGTTGAAGGTGATCTTTCTTTATCGTTTGTCCGTGGTGTCTTGAAATTATTTTACTGTCTATATAAAATAAAAGATTTTCACCATTCATATCTCCACGGTCTATATGGAGGTATGTTGGCTACCTGGTCGGGGGTTAAGGGAACAGTTTGGTAAAGGTCTTGCCATTGTTCAGCGTTTAGGGGTCCTGCAATGGACCTGGGTCAAATTTAGTAGGACCTCCTTCAATACTTCACAATATTGGATGGCGGGGGTCCAAACTATTTGATCCCCTCATAAGTTAACTACTATTAATACTATAACCCGGCTATTTAGGACTGTATCCTTGCTGACTCAGACTACTTAGTCGAGGGTAACGTCACCTCCAAAAGAGGGGCCTACCATAATATTGCATTAATAACTTAATTAATTATCTTCCAATAATCCACCCTTTTAGGATTGTATCCTTGCTGACTCAAACTACTGGGGTGAGGGTAACGTCACCTTCAAAAGAGGGGCCTACTACAATAACTAAGATAATCTCTTAATTATGTGCAAAAGTGCGGAAATAATCAAAGGTTACACTAGATGCGAGTCGGAACCAAGTGATTCATCTTGTCTATCTGTTTTTTATTTTTATTTTTATTTTCAGCATTTTAGTTAGTTTTTATTTTTCTTAGCTTAAAACATTTTTCTAAACTTTTTATTTTGATTAGACGTTGAGGATAAACCGGTATTAAAAGCTCTTGTGTCCTTGGACGACCTCGGTATCTTGCCAACACTATACTACGCTCACGATGGGTGCACTTGCCCATATGTGTGTTTAGTGTTAGTAAAATATCGTGTTTTATAAATTTAAAACTTGGCTAAAAATAAGTGTTAAAGGGGCTTAAAATATACACCTAATATATATAACACTTCACACGCACCAGTACTAATGTTGGAAAAAGTGTGCTTTTGTCTTCCTTTTGTATTTTCAGGATTAAATGAGCTTCAATGAACAAAAGAAGCAAAAATGCAGCATAATCTAACAATAATATAAGAAAAGGAATAAACGTGGCATGCCCGAACCCTTGACAGCATCTTCCCAAGCAAAAATAAGACATCAGAAGGCTGAACACGCCCCATGCTCATTGAACACGGGGGCGTGCCTAAGTGTCTGCAGAAAAGACAAAGTTGTAGAATCTTCTATTTCTCAACACAGGGGCGTGCCTAGCAGACACGTGGTCGTGGTCAACGCTAAGATTCGCAGAATCCAAGCAAATCTTGATAGTACATATACGCTTCTGCACACGGGGCCGTGCCCAGCGGACACGGGGGCGTAGTCAACTAATGCAGACAAACTTCAATTATTGAAGAAAGAGAAGATGGGTGGACACGGGGCCGTGTCTGGGCTTCTTTGAAGGCTATAAATAGGGGTGCTTGGTTCATTGCAAAGGCATCCCTTCACAAACCACCTCTCTCCCACTTCACCCACACTCCACCACCATCACAACACCCACATCCACCACCATCATCCATCATCCATCATCCATCCTAGAGTGTGTGTAGTAGTCTCGGGATCCAAGATTGATAGTAAGAGTTCTTGACAATCAAAGGCCATGTTTGCCTAAGTCTCTTACATCACTTGGTGAAGACAAGCATTTAGTGTAATACTTTTGTTTTTTTAATCTTTTCGCACTTTTTATTTGGTTTTGTATTAATGACTTTAATAACTAGTTTCTTATGTTGAAGGTGAAACTTCCGTATCATTTGTCCGGGGTGTCTTGGCGTTATTTTACTGTCTATATAAAATAAAAGATTTACACCATTCATATCTCCACGGTCTATATGGAGATATGTTGGCTACCTGGTCGGGGGTTAAGGGAATGGTTTGGTAAGGTTCTTGCCTTGTTCAGTGTATAGATCCTGCAAGGACCTGGGTCAAGCTTAGTAGGACCTCCTTCAATTCCCACTGGTTTTGGATGGCGGGGGTGCGAATTTCTTGATCCCCTCATATGTAAACTACTATTAATACATTAACCTGGCTACTTGGGATTGTATCCTTGCTAACTCAAACCACTTAGCCGAGGGTAACGTCACCTTCAAAAGAGGGGCCTACCACATTACGCATTAATAACTTAATTAATTATCTTCCAATAATCCAACCGTTTAGGATTGTATCCTTGCTGACTCAAACTACTAGGTTGAGGGTAGCGTCACCTTCAAAAGAGGGGCCTACTACTATAACTAAGACAATCTCTTAAAAAGTGCAAAAGTGCGGAAAACATCAAAGGTTACACTAAAGGCGAGTCGGATCCAAGTGATTCATCTTGTCTATCTGTTTTTTTTTCCAGCATTTTTTAGTTTTCATTTTCTTATTTAAAAACCTTTTTCTAAATTTTTGATTTGATTAGACGTTGAGGATAAACCGGTACTAAAAGCTCTTGTGTCATTGGACGACCTCGGTATCTGACCAACGCTATACTACGCTCACGATGGGTGCACTTGCCCATATGTGTGTTTAGTGCTCGTAAAATATCGTGTTTTATAAATTTAAAACTTGTCTAAAGTGTTAAAAAGGGCTAAAATATACTTAAATATATATAACACACCGCACACATCAGAAAGAATAACCGCTTACGGAAAAGTATCTTCCGTCAATATTTCACCAACATGTTTTCCCTCCCAAACTTCGGCTATAAATAGAAGGATAATTCAGGTATAATTCTCAAGTTACATTCACTTCACTTTCACTTCTTCTTCTTCATAAACCCTGTACTTATTCTCACACCGGAGGGTGGTCCGGGAGAGAACCCCCATTCTCCCTGTGGCGAATCTAACGGTGGTTGTTATGTGGTTATTGTGAGAAGAAGGAGAGCTATCACCCATGAACCGAACGAGAGGAGATAAACCCTTTTATGCAGATTCAAACCCCCTGGTTCAGTTGATTCCGGTCAATTAAACCAGTATTTCTTCATTGGCGCCCACCGATTTCTCAGTTTTACCCATTTCTTCTCATTTCGATTCACTTTTTCATCTCCGTTTTTCAAATGGAAGAAACTCCGATGAACCGTCAAACCGGCCCTCGGCCAATTTTCGCTCACAATACCCAAGTTGAAGGGATTGTAGAGTAGGCCTCGGATGATAATGAGGTTCAGTACACTGACAATCATCCGAATGATCCTGTCACACCAGGAATGCAGCCTGAAATCCCAATAAGCTCAATTCTACCTCCAGGAGAAACCCCCGTCTCCTGGTATGTCAGATCCCAAGGAGCGATAAATGCTGTGTATGCACAACTCTGTGCACAAACTGCTCTTCCCACTCAGTCACAAAGACATGTATCTCGTACTTGAGCACCATCGGTGCCTCATGCTTCCCATCATGATGCACCATCACGAGTTCAGGTACTCACTCTGAAAATCGAAGAAGAGAGTATCACGATGAATCTCATTCTAACCGAAGGCAGTCAGTTTACTCCAGGTTGGGCCCACGACGGGACACCCATATCAATGAGTACGACAAAACATACCACGAGGGAGACAGTACAAGCGTATTCAATCGATTGCAACCGAATTACAAAAACTGTAAACCTCGCGTGGTTTATTATCCTGAAGCAGAACACGATTACAATTTGATCTACCGCCCAGCAGAGGTAGCAGAAAATTCCAAGTTCATCAGCGAAATCGCTTTGGCCCCCTTGGAGAAAGCAAAACTCCCATCCAATGTTGGTAAGTTCAATGGCATGACAGATCCAGATGACCATCTTCGGGTCTTCACTAGTGCAGGATTGGTAGGGGGATGGACTTTACTGATGTGGTGTCATCTATTCATCCAGACTCTCACAGGGGCAGCGCGACTATGGTTTGATAACCTGCATGTTGGAAAGATAACATCATGGGTAGACCTGCGAGAGAAATTCCTGGTACATTTTAGCCAACAAAGAAGGTCTATCCGAGATACTGCAGACGTCATGAATATTTCGAGGCACGACGACGAAAGCTTAGAAGATTTCATCACACGTGACAACAAAGAAGTGCTTGAGATAGGAGATGTTCATGAGCACTTGATCAGAGCACAGTTTAAGTATGCCGTCCACTGTGATAACATGATAAAGGTTTTGTCTGGAATGGAAGGACTACCGAAAAGCTGGGAGAAGCTGATGGCGGCAGCCAAAGTGTACGCCCAGACAGAGAAGAACCTCAGCACTAATAGACCACCACCACCGCACAGTCGCCCAACAGACATGAGCGCGAGCAGCAAAAAGTTTAAAAAGAATTGGCACGACTCGAATTTCGGAAACTACTAATCTAAGGACGCGCGAGCTACCATAAACAAGCTCGCTGCGCAAAGAGAGGCAAAACAGGAAAATAGAGAGAGGCAGTGGACCCCTCTGACCAAAACCCCGGCGGAGGTGCTGAGCACAGAAGACTACCAGTTCAAGACCCCTCCACCAATGAAAAATAAAGGGGGCCAAGATCCGAATCAATACTGTGACTATCACAAAGATAATGGTCACACCACCAACAGCTGTATCTCTCTCCTCACTGAAATTGAAAAGGCGCTCAAGAGTGGTGAGCTCACCCACCTGTTGCAGAATGTACAGAAAGAGATAAAACAAATTACTCGCGGTGAGGAGGGCCCGAGTAAGAAGGCAAAGAACTAAGTAGCTTACTATAGTCTCCTTGCGGGGTTGGTCAAATTCTGTAGCTTATCAATTCATGGCAGGGACTTTAGTGTAAGTTAAGTTTCATCTAATTATCCTAAAATAGACGACTTTGTACCATGGCCTCTGTGCCCTATCATGAATCAAAACAAAGTTTCTAATATCCCTGTGTTTATTACAAAGTGCATGCAATTCCTTTTGGTAAGCGCAAAAACATTATGGTAGATATAATACAAGTCTCATGAGCGGTCAGCGATTACACACATCGCACCAGACCTTACGCTCACACATGAGCTTTATACCATCTTTATTCACCTTACCTAATCAAAGCAATTGAACTCATGCAAAATATTGTAAATTAAAACACATCTCATACTAGTTACTGGCGCGCCACACGCCCTAACATAAAATTATAAATATACACGGCAGTGTATTAACCAAAGTTAATTGTTCATACAACCACAAAGAAAACCTAAGCTAGGTCTTCATTTTCTCTGTCTGGGAAGATTTCTTTCAATTGCGCCACATGATCTTCAGACTATAACGCAACATTTATAAGATCCATGATTGGGAGCTGTAAGTTATTACATTATGTCTTCGCAGCAGCAAGGGCAGCATTTGTGTTAACACCATGGGTAGCGGACTTGCTGGTATCCTGGTCGGCCATCAAAGCATTAACTACATGGTGAGAACATTCTGCGTACCCTTGAGCATAGCCATCGTTCCGCGCAGCAACCAACAAGCGCGCAACCGTTTTGTCTAGCTCCTCAGAATTCAGAAATGATTCGGCAACCTGCACAAAAAAGGAAAAAGCAAAGTAAGAAGACGCGCAAAACATCTCTAAGAATCACCAAAGAAAGAAGAAACTTACACTTTCAATTCCGCGTTCTTTCAGCCATAACATGTCACTTTTCAGCGGTTCAAGCTCACTCTCCACTGTCGCCCGCGTAGTTTCGGAATTTTCTAACTTTTCTTCGGTTTCGGAAAGACAGCGGGAAGTTTCAGCCTTCTCAGTCCGCTCAAGCTCCAGGTTTTTCTTAGCAGACTCAACTTCCGCCTTCAGTTGTTCCTGATCAGATAGTAAAACAATAAGTTCTTCTATCTCCTTATCTCTAAGGGCAAGAGTAGCGCATGCATGTACCTCTCGTTGTTCACTTCTTTCCCTATGCGAACACGCTTCATCCCATGAAGCTTCAGCATCAGCTTTCTCCTTCTTCAATTTTTTCGATCTCCGCATCCTGTTTCTTCAACTTTTTAACTTCCTCTTTGAGATTGTTGATAACATTGCGGAGACCCATCTTCTCAGCATTATCCTTCTCGCAGATCTTTTTCCAATTTTTACGCTCTTCGGAAAGAAGGGCAGCTTTCGCTTCCGCCTTTCTCTTCCATCCTGCAACAGACCATTCCTCAGTTTTCCAATCATTTTCAAATTTGGCTTGGTCAGCTTCTAGCTTAGCCCTCAACTGGGCAGCTCGGGCCTCATCCTCAGGAGCTTTCTTCTTGGACGCCTTAAAAGCAGCCCATTCTTTGTGCATGCTATGCCATTCACGCACTATACGGTGCGTAGTGGATGTATAGCTAGCAGCCTCTTCAAGATAAGAACGATAAGTCTGCTCATGAGGGCGCCCTTCTTGGAACTTGATCTCCCCAGGCGGAAAAGTTCCCTGCAACCACTCTCGACACTCATGCCAGTCTGAAAAAGTGTCACCTTTCTTCAACTTCCACACCGGCATGTGAACTTCATCAGCTTGTTTCTCTGAATAGCAACTATAATAGTAATCCCTCAGAGTTTCATCCGGGTGGATAGGAGAATTTTCATTAGATCGAATAAAAGAACCTTGGTCCCCACCAGGATTCTTCTCAACATTCTCAGGCACAAAACCAGAAGCCGTAGAAGGGGACGTTGTTACAGGGATCTCCTGAGCAGATTTCCCCTTCCCCGAATCTTGAGCAACAAATTCAGGAGTCTGTGGATGACCAGCACTAACATCTACAGCCTCCGAGCTGGTAATTTTCTCCGCATCAACAGCAACATCAGCTGATTTTCCAGCTTCAAGGTTCTCCATCCCAGTAGTCCTTCTCGCCTCATGATCAGTAACCTCAGTGCTCTCTAACGGCTCGTTAGCAGGGGCGCGAGAAGGAGAGGGCAGAAGCTCCTCGTTAACCACAAACGATGGCTCCGCGGAAACAGGAGAACTTGGCTTTTCTGCAAAAGCAAGCATATATATCACAATCATTTAAGACCTATAAAAGGAAAACAAAGAAAAACACCTACCAAGAACAGGTTTTGAAATAAAGGCATCAAGATTGCCTCTTCTGGTAATTTTCTTCTGAACCTTCTTGGCAGGCTGACCATCGGCATCAACACCAGTTTGTTTTCTTTTTCCTGCTTTCTTCCTCAGCAGACGCTCAGGACTTGACTCTAAATCAATAGGATCATCAGGGTTCGATGGAGGAATGTCAGCAGTATCCCTGGGCTCTGGCTTAGGTATCCTCACAACTGCAGGCGTAAGACCCTCCAAAGAATCAGATACCACCACATAATCACACCAGGAGTTAGAGGAATGGCGCGTACCTTTATTCTCTCCTCCCACATTTTTGGCCCTAGAAGATTGGGTTTTCTCCACTTCACTCTTTTTTGGCGCAGCAGTAGCAGCGGGAACACGTCTTTTATTTTCAGGGCCTACGCCAAGGTTAGACAGCTCACCTACTAAAAAAGCGCAAAGATTGACTTACTCGAATGCGCAAAAAACAACAGAAGTAGTATTGTGATAAAAAAATATCGGCGCCAGCAGCGGGTTGCGCGGTCAAGTCATCATCCCGCGGAAGAACAAAATTCCTCACAATTCGGTGGTACCAGAGCTCCTCATTAGGTTTCTTGGGAATGGTAGCCATCTTCCCACCTTCTCTCTCAAAAGCAACAACGTATAAAGAAATAACTGCAAAAGAGAAGGAGCAAAGACAAATTTAAAAAAAAACAACAACACAAGATTGGGAAGTAAACAGGGCAAACCCCAGATCTTACCTTTGCCATCCTCCATATACACCGGCTTCTCTTCACGATTCATCCGCCAGTTCAGACTCATGCTAGCACTAACCTAGGCTTTCTCCGGCAGAGCAATCGACGGAACATCCTTCAAATCCTGGTACCAATTTTCGGAATAAGGAGTCTGAAGCGTCTCGGTTGGAACATCTTCTTTTCCTCTAAAAGTCATCCTCATCGGAATAACCCCAACTTTAATAAAAAGGAATTTTTGTTTCCAATCATGAAATGATTTTGGGGGTTGAAGCAAGATCTTTTTCGCAGATGCCCTTTACATAAACGAATAGAATCCCTGAGAGCAGTGCATTTGATGGAACACCGTCGGTTCAATATGCATTGTACGACACAAAAATTCGAAGTGACGAACCCTAACCATACCAATAGGGTGCATCTGGGAGATGTGAAATTTGTAATAATCAAGAATATCAAAGAAAAATTTCATCGTAGGCAATCGGAAATTACCAGCAGAGAAGAAGTCCCAGAATAAAGTGATATATCCGGCCGGAGCATCCGCTGCCGTTTGACCCTCGTCAGGGTACCGAGTACCCCAACTTTCTGGAAATTTAAAGTTTCGAATCAAACCATCGAAAGTTTCCCTAGACCACTTCAATGGTGGAAGTTCGGCAGCCATTTCTTCAGCAGAGTCTTCGTGATGATCTCCGATTGACATAAGAGAGGGAAATTGCAAATCCTTTCAAGGAACGAATAAAGGAGACGAAGAAGAAAAATATTTTCAAGAAAGCAATGATTAACGAAAATGAGCAATTGAGAAAGATTTATATACTCACCGCCATAAATAACCTAGATAACTGCAACAACACCTTTTTCGGGGTAGCACAGTTATCCAAGCGTCAGGGGAGAGTGAAAAAGAACAATAAACGCGAGTTCACGTGCACGTGGGAAATACGGTCAGTAACGTACAACTGACAGTGACAGCCTGTACGTCAACAGTCATTACTGTACCTTTCCACGTGCCCAAAGTCAAGATTTTCAAAATCAGAATAATGAGCAAGAGTATCTTCTCCAAAATGATTCTCCACTTTCGCGCCAAACAATTCTACAGTAAAAAAGCACCTCTCTTTCATAGTCCAGTGCTCCACTTATTTGCATAAGAGCAACACTAGACTGGGGGGACTTGAAGGGGTAAGGTCCCAAAAACCTTACTTCAAGTACTTGGGACCATACTACAACCTCATCCTTCTAACCCTCTTTAGACCTTGCGCGGCCGCGCACTGGTCCTACAAAAAGGACGTAGAAGGTAAGCAACATGCAACACCTGCGCGCCAAAAGGAAACTAACAAATCCTTGCGCCAGTCTCCACAACAGATAAGGATAAAAATCCTAACAAACACTTCCATATAAATAATATCCAGACTTTGATATTATTTACTTCTCTGCTACCACATAATTAACATGAAGAAGGGCCACACAGGATTACAGTTGTATCCTTCTAGAAGGCTCCATCGTGCACCACCAGTAGGTTATAACCGACTGGCCACGTGGCATCATCCTAGGCTCCCTTGAAGTCATGGTGATGGCACAGAATTAAGGAGAGATTTTCACTTGTCCACTTTCCACGTGGCAATACCCCAACCGTTGATCAAGATCACGATCTGTGTGGTCTCACACTCGTTAGTAATTAACGGAAGGAAAGAATAACCGCTTACGGAAAAGCATCTTCCGTCAATATTTCACCAACAGGTTTTCCCGCCCAAACTTCGGCTATAAATAGAAGGATAATTCAGGTATAATTCTCAAGTTACATTCATTTCACTTTCACTTCTTCTTCTTCTTCTTCTTCTTCTTC
Source organism: Helianthus tuberosus (assembly GCA_030545235.1). Classification (NCBI taxonomy): domain Eukaryota; kingdom Viridiplantae; phylum Streptophyta; class Magnoliopsida; order Asterales; family Asteraceae; genus Helianthus; species Helianthus tuberosus. Next base: position 101,278,010 of record CM060371.1, on the reverse strand, counting down.
ATAAACCCTGTACTTATTCTCACGCCGGAGGGTGGTCACGGAGAGAACCCCCATTCTCCCTGTGGCGACTCTAACGGTGGTTGTTTTGCAGTTATTGTGAGAAGAAGGAGAGCTATCACCCACGAACCGAACGAGAGGAGATAAACCCTTTTATGCAGATTCAAACCCCCTGGTTCAGTTGATTCCGGTCAATTAAACCAGTGTTTCTTTAGATAGTAAGATATTGCAGGGCACCACCCAAACTCCTTTATAAGGATCCTTCTGAGAAAGGGGTACCATGAGTGGCGTTGAGTTTGGAACCGACCTCGACTGGGGTGCTAACTGGGTTACATGTGGACATGAAGCATGCGATAAAATGTCTGCAACATATGTGTCTTGTGATAAGAAAATTCCATTTTGTTGTTTGTGTACCGCAATGCCGAGAAAATGATGTAGTTGACCAGGGTGTGTCATGTTGAACTCAAATGATAGTGACTTGATGATGCTTTGGAGAAAAGAATCACTCGAAGCAGTGAGGATGATATCGTCCACATACAAGAGAAGGTAAACCATCTGGTCTCCCTTGCGATAGACAAACCTTGCGATAGACAAATAGAGATGTGTCACATACGCTACTTTTGAAACCACATATGGAGATATACCCTACAAAACGTTGGTACCAGTCCTGTGGTGCTTGTTTCAGGCTATAAAGGCTTTTCTAGAGCTTACACACATATTTCGGATGTTTGAAAGACATGAACCCTGGTGGTTGAAACATGTAAACAGTTTCTTTAAGATGTCCATGCAAAAATGCGTTTTTAACATCTAATTGATGAATGGGCCAGGCCGTGGACATAGCCAAGCTAAGAACGTTGCGTATGGTAGTAGGTTTTACTACCGGGCTAAAAGTCTCATCACAGTCAATTGCAATGGTTTGACTTTTGCCACTGACCACAAGGCGAGCCTTATGTCGTTCCAAGGTTCCATTAACATGAAATTTGTGTTTAAATAGCCACATGCATCGAATGACAGGTGCATTACTTGGTCTTGGTACTTATTTCCACGTGTTATTTTCTAATAGAGCTTTATATTCGTTAACCATGGTATCCTTCCAGTTAGAGGAGGGAGAAGTGGAATATGGGCGGATGGGTGATGTTGGGCTTTGAGTATGATTAGCGTTGGGTTGGTGTAAGGGAGTGGATGGATATGTGGCAGTAGGTGGGGAGTTGTGGTTGGGTTGAATAAGTGGGGACGGGTTAAGGAAGGAGTGTGTAGGTTGAGATTTGGATGGATTAAAAAACGAAAAATTTCATCTCGTCAAAAGTGATGTGTCAAGAGAAAATGGCTTTGCCGGTGGAGATATCTAAGCACCGGTAGCCACGATAATTTTCCGGGTATCCTAGGAATGCACACGGAGTAGAGCGGTGAGAAAGTTTGTGGGGGTGAGTGGAGGAGGTTTTCGGATTGCAAAGGTATCCAAAAACACGAAGATGATCGTAGGATGGTTGGCAAAGGTAGAGGAATGAGGTAGGGGTTCGAAATTTGTGGAGTTTAGTAGGAAGAATGTTGTGGAGGTACGAGGCGGTGTGGAGAGCTTCAACCCAAAATGAGGATGGTAGGGAAGCATGAGTGAGGAGAGCAAACATGATTTCATTTAAGCGTATAATCCTGCGTTCGGATTTCCCGTTTTGTTGGGAGGTATAAGGACATGAATAACGTAACTGAATGCCAAGTTTGGTTGCAAAATTTTTAAAGTTAGTGTTGTCAAATTCTCTATGCATGTCACATTGAAAAGATTGCATTGGCATGTGAAATTGTGTTGCAACGAATTGGTGGAAGTGAGTAAATTTAATAAACGTCTCGGACTTAAATTTTAAAGGGTATACCCATGTATATTGGGTAAAATCACCCGTTAGCACCATATAATATTTATGCCCTGCATGGCTGACGTGACCGTGTCGTCCCGATCAGTAAAAAACCCAATTAACCTAGGTAGCTAGGGTAAGTCGAGTATCATATCCACGAAGAACATGTGGTCAGTATCACACTAGTTGTTCAATTAGCCAAAGTTATTTACAAACAAGTATACAAAATAATTATGAAGCTTGCTATTTTTTTTAAAGTTTGTTTAGAATAATTATAAAAAAAACGACTAATTAGAATGAGTAAAAATAACAATTTAGAAACAAGGGTCACACCCGGTTCGACAACTGAATGACCTAGAGTTTCTACACGTTAAATTTAATTTAGTTGCATTTGATTATTAACGGATTTAGTATTACGTGGCTTAGGTGTCAAGAGCTATCAACGTCATAGACAACAGACCGCACTACCCTTCTTTACCAAGAACATGTAAATCCTAACCTATAGCAAGGCATAATTGCACATATTCATTTCACAAAGTCAAATTTAATAACTCATTCGACAATTCATGAATCCAATACAAATGCAAGACAATTGATATAAGTTTCAAATGGTTAAATACAACTAGTCACAAATTAAATCATAAACAAAATATTGAAACCTAGAATTCTTACAAAGTCTACAACGGGGTGACACCCTAGAAGATTAGCCGTGCATTCTGTTTCAAGATCGTCACCCAAAATCCCTTTTTTTTTCTTGAATTCCGTGCAAGAGGCTGCTGTCTTTTCTTCTTCTTTTTTTAATTGCGAACCGTCACCCCCTTGAATTGACTCCGTGCGTTTACTTTAATGGGCTTTTTTAACAAACTCAATGCAAGCCCACCTTCCTTTTTTACTTGCAGCCCATGTCACCACAATTATTTAAAATAATGTAGGCCAATGAGATATGGTTTCTCATTAATTCCTTTATGACCATTTCAGTTAATTTTTGTAACAGTCTAAAACGAATTGGTGACCTTCAACTTAAATCCTTTTTTTTTTCATTATTTTATTCTTTGCTCTTTCATTTTGATGTAACCTGCAAAACAATTAAAAAACTTACGTTTCCAATATGTAATATAAAAGCATATATTAATTGCAATATTTATAAGATTAATTGTCTTATAATTTTCTTTTATTTTCTTATTTTAACAGTTAATTGCAATTATTAAGTATGAACGTTGACATCTCAATTAACATTGCCACTTTTCTTTTTATGTTATTTTATTATATATATATATAAATAAATAAGCTATTTTAACTCGATTTATTATTCAACCTACAAAATACAAAAACTGACTAAAGTAGTATCTTTTTTAACAATATAGATGCATATTTATTATAACGAGAAATAACCTAGTGTTAGATTGTATTAAAAAGTTAACAAATCTAAGTTACAAAATAATTAAAGAAAATAAAAAAATAAAACACTATTATAAAAAAAATTCCCTGGCTACTATTCATAAACTTCCTTTTTTTAATACAACTCCGTAATCATTTAAATTTAAACTAGTATTAAGGGCCTCCGCGTTGCGGCAGGGGAATAGACCGTGCCAAGTAGCACTAGTGCTACACAACTACACGCGACCAACAACACCGGAAAAACTCGTAAAAACAAAATAAATAAAAAGGAAAAAATAACACCGAACGAAAAGCATATGTAAAATCGTTTTACCACGTATGCTAGTTGCGACATGTTAATGTGAAGAAATTAGACTGAAATGTAAAATAGAAAAGAGTAACTAAGTCGATCTAAGATCACGCGTGTTGCGACGAACCTGTCAAACAGGGAAAATAAACGCGTTGTGACGGTCTTGTCAAATGGGAAAAAATATTAAAAAAAAACTCTTAAACCCACACGTACGTTACGCGTGTTTACTCGTAAAATTAGAACGAAACGTAAAACAAAAAAATTGCAAAAGTTGAAAAGTACGTGGATCAAAGTTGAAAATAAAAATGTGTTGGGGTTAAATTGTAAAAGATGAAAAGTTTTGTGTTAAAAGTAAAAAACAAAAAGCTTAAAATGCAAAAAAGGTAAACCATTGGGTTAGAAGTGAAAAAATAGAATTTTTTTGGAAAGACTCCCTATGCATGGAGTAAATTCCATGAAGCATGAACATCTTCCTAATTTATAATATGGTAATTAATATCAACAAGAGTGTACCTATAATGCACCAATCACATCCCCACACTTATCTTTTGTTTGCCCTCAAGCAAATATGTCTTTCACTTTCACGTGGATCGAACGAGAAACACACTTCCCATTCCCGAGACAAAGGTTAAGGTCTAATGTCATACCAGGTTCAAACTTTTTTACAATTTACGAAATATTTAACGGAAAAGTGAATAATCCCATATAACATGGTTATCCAAGACTAACCCGCCCTTGAAACCAATAAATCATGCACATCCCTCACAATGTTCTCTCCACTCGGTTTATAATTTGGCTAATTTTTTATGATGTATTAGCACTTTCAAAAGTAATCACTCAAAACCGATTAGAACACGTACCCGCATAGGCTTGCGGCTCAATCATTCTCCATCACCGAACACAAATACTAAGCACAAGTCATAAGGTCTTTGTAAGGGTTGTAACGGGGCTAGGCTAAGGGTAGGAAATAGGATATTTAAAGTGGCTAAGGTGATGAAAATTCAATTTTTATTACAATGCAACTATTCTAAACACGGTAAACTATAAACATCAAGCTAAGAGGCAACGAGTTTCGCCTTTTATTCAATAACTACTACTCATATTTTTTTTTGTATTTTTCTCAACAATTTTTCTCTTCTTTTTCATAACTTTTCTGAATTTTTCGATTTTTTTTCGCAAAATGTAAAGCACAACTATACAAACAAATAGACCTACAAACGAATTTTCATCACACGGGTTTAAAATAAAAAGGGTTAACGGTTGTGGGCTATACGGGTTGATCAAACTAAAGGTTTAGGCTCAAAGTGGGCGACTAGGAGATTTATTCTGGTGAAGATAAGCAAATGGTGTAAACGGAAAAGGTTTACCTAATGCCTTAATCATTCTCGTGCTTGTATTCGGTCTATGGTCTCAAACATATCAAAAGTCGCAAGTTCTACAATACGTGACTAATGGTCCACTCAAACAAAGAAAACATAAATATGTAGTTCTATGATATAAAAGTGGCTCAAAACCTCACATATAACGGGTATGATATATGACATGCATGATATGTTAGTTTCTTAGGCGAATTATTCCCAAATAACCACCCGCTAAATACCCGTCATGCTATTAATTCGAACTTGACCATGACAAAAGACCAAATGGGTTGTGTCATCCCTCGTTTACTTAGTTACTTGTTCTTTTTTAGATCGCTTCAAACAAAGACATTTTTGAAAAATTTTAGAATTTTTTTCCCCATCCCCACACTTGAGGTGAACATTGTCCTCAATGTGTAGTGTTTAAATGAACGGGTCAAAAATCAAAAACTTTTACTAACTCCCCCATCCCCACACTTGAGGCAAACATTGTCCTCAATGTGTGAGAACTAGGGTTTTTTAAATCGTACAAAGGATGTGACACGGCTAACCTCCCCAAAATTTCACCCCGGAAAATAAAATACAATTTACAATCCACTTATTTGCTAAATAAAAATCAAAAGTAAAAAGAAACGTATGCACCTGATTTTTGAGCTCATTCCTCGTGTGCTCTTCTTCTCTTCAAGAAAGCGGTCGTCCCACGAACATAATGTACCTACAAATCTTAACCCTTGTGTAGAAGCATGCTTCTCACAACCATCAAAATTCATTAGTGACCTAGTTCTACCACTTTTATGAAAAGAAACATTACCAAGCCATACATTATTTCACTTTGATTTATGTGAAAAATTAATCTACAATAACAACAAACCTAACTCACTTTCGTAGGAATCACGGTTGCATTTAGCGTATGCAACAAGCCCTTTTAAACATCCCGATAGCTCGGGAGGACGAGAGGTCTCGTGAGGGTATATAGGTAACACACCCACAACGTTCATTTAACTACTAAAAAATAAAATAAAACACATAATAATACAAACTCTACAAAAATCATACCTGATTTACCTCTCATGGTGGTCGAAGTGCACATTTTCCTACCGAGTTTCCAACATACGCTCGGTAGTTGGCATGCCGAATCCATTCTCTTTTTATTATATTCGGCATATGCACTGTACAACTTCGGGGTCGTTTCTTAACAATATGGCTAATGTCTTGCAACACCACCCTTTGAATCCTTATGCACGAACCCACATCCCCAACTTTGTTGGTTGGAGTGATAAGTTTGGAAGAAGGATGAATATGAACTTGAGCTTCTTTCGAATCCGATTCGTCTTGCGGTGTCATGTCTTCCGCTCGGTTCAAACATTCAATTACTTGTTCCGGAAGTTCAATAACCTCTTCCACCACATCACCATCCACCATTGTACCACTAGCCAACACCTCTTGGTCTCGTCTAAGTTGAGCCAATTCTTCGGCGAGTTGACCCACTTTCTTTGCCAAGTCTTCTTGAGCTTTATCCCTTACTTCAAACTTTTTCCTCACTTCGGTTGTATGGGTACTCATAGCATTCATGAGGGCATCAAATTTGGAACTTATTGAGTTTTGAGGTTCCTCGTATGCCGGTTTAGGGTATTCATTATAATAATCATCATACACCTCCCGGTAACTTGAGAAATGTGGCAATTCGGGTTTATAGTAGTAGTTTTGATAATGTGGTGGTGGTGGATTATCGTATGGATAATATGAGGACGGACCATTGAAATCTTCATAATCCGCCCTCCTATATTCATACAATCTGCTGAGGTAGTCTTCCCGATCCTTGTTGGCTTGAACTTTTTCGTAGAAGACAGAGCAATCCTCTAAATAATGCTATCCGCTTCCGCAACACTCACACGGATCATCATCTACCCAATTCATATTGAAAGATGATACCTGCAAAACATGTACCTGCACAAACAAGCTCGACCACCCAAAGTAAAATCACGAATATACAAGAAAGAAAAACTAAACTAAAATTGAACAAGCAATGAAATACTAAGCGCACTAGCTCCCCGGCAACGACGCCATTTTGACGTGACCGTGTCGTCCCGATCAGTCAAAAACCCAATTAACCTAGGTAGCTAGGGTAAGTCGAGTATCATATCCACGAAGAGCATGTGGTCAGTATCACACTAGTTGTTCGATTAGCCAAAGTTATTTACAAACAAGTATACAAAATAATTATGAAGCTTGCTATTTTTTTAAAGTTTGTTTAGAATAATTATAAAAAAACGACTAATTAGAATGAGTAAAAATAACAATTTAGAAACAAGGGTCACACCCGGTTCGACAATTGAAAGACCTAGAGTTTCTACACGTTAGATTTAATTTAGTTGCATTTGATTATTAACGGATTTAGTATTACGTGGCTTAGGTGTCAAGAGCTATCAACGTCATAGACAACGGACTGCACTACCCTTCTTTACCAAGAACATGTAAATCCTAACCTATAGCAAGGCATAATTGCACATATTCATTTCACAAAGTCAAATTTAATAACTCATTCGACAATTCATGAATCCAATACAAATGCAAGACAATTGATATAAGTTTCAAATGGTTAAATACAACTAGTCACAAATTAAATCATAAACAAAATATTGAAACCCTAGAATTCTTACAAAGTCTACACCGGGGTGACACCCTAGAAGATTAGCCGTGCATTCCGTTTCAAGATCGTCAGTTCGTCACCCAAATCCCTTCTTTTTTTTCTTGAATTCCGTGCAAGAGGCTGTTTTAACAAACTCAATGCAAGCCCATCTTCCTTTTTTACTTGCAGCCCATGTCACCACAATTATTTAAAATAATGTAGGCCAATGAGATATGGTTTCTCATTAATTCCTTTATGACCATTTCAGTTAATTTGTGTAACAGTTTAAAACGAATTGGTGACCTTCAACTTAAATCCTTTTTTTCATTATTTTATTCTTTGCTCTTTCATTTTGATGTAACCTGCAAAACAATTCAAAAACTTACGTTTCCAATATGTACTCTAAAAGCATATATTAATTGCAATATTTATAAGATTAATTGTCTTATAATTTTCTTTTATTTTCTTATTTAAACAGTTAATTGCAATTATTAAGTATGAACGTTGACATCTCAATTAACATTGCCACTTTTCTTTTTATGTTATTTTATTATATATATATATATATAGGATTGAGTTAAAATAAGAACCACTCCCAGTTGTAAGAACCATGAGAACCACTTCAACCAATCAGGTTTTGCCAACAGAAAGGGTAATTTAGTCATTTACCCCAATTGTCATTTCATTCCTCTCTCCACATTAATTAGCACCAGCTTTTTTTATATTTCATTTTGTATTTATACCATCTTTTGTCTTTCTCTCTCTTCATTCTTGTTGAAGATCAAAACCCCTGATGAAATTTTGGATCATCTTCATCATCTACAATCATTCAAAACCCAACCGTTCACCACCCAAAGCTCCGATTTGGGGTATTGAGCTCCGATTTAGGGAAACGAGATGGGGGAACAATTCCAAGTTCCGATTTGGGGGGGGGGGGGGTAGTGAGCTCCGATTTGATGTTGTGGTGGTGGTGGCGGTTCGACGGCTGGGTGGTGGTCAGCGGTGGTTGGTCGGCGGCGGTGGTTATACGGTTACGGTGGTGGTTGGTCGACGGCGGTGGTTCTAACAGTGGGTAATGGCTGGTATTTTTTGATATGTGTTCTTGAATGAATGATGATGATACCGATTGTATTTTTGGTATGTGTTCTTGATTTTTCTGGGTTTACTTTGATTTTCTCAGTGATTTCTTTGGCCTGTGTTCTTGATATGTGTTCTTGATATGTGGGTTTTGAATGTTTGAACTGTGGGTTTTTGAATGTTAGAATCGGTTTAATCTGGGTTTTGAATGTTTTTGATTTTGTCGGTTTTGATCAGTTGAATATTGGCCTGTGTTCTTGATCTGTTGAATCTTTGGCCTGTGTTCTTGATGTTGATGGTTGTTGATGGTTGATTCTGTTGAATCTGGTTGATTCTGTTGATGGTTGATTCTGTTGAATCTGGTAATTTCACCCTTGTGTTTTTGACTTTTCTTGATGGTTTGTTTTTATGATGATGGTATGTTGAATGAAAACAGTGGTTGAATGCTTTGTGGGGAGACCGGTGGGGGTTTTGGGTGTTTCTTGAATATGATGGTGGTATGTTGAATGAAAACAGTGGTTGAAGTGGGTTGAATGATGTTCATTATTTTGGTGGGTTTTGTAAAAAACAGTGGTTTTGATTATTCTGGGGTTGAACGATGTTCATGTATCCTTTTGAATGTTTAAAATCGGTTGAATCTTGGATTGGGTTGATTTTGAATTCTTGATTCTGTTGATTTTGAATTCTTTGATTATGTGGGTTTTGATCGGTTTGGATTTGGGGGGCGATGATGAAAAAAAAAACGTTGATTTTGATGACGATGGCGCGGCAAAGACGGCGGAGGGTAGGTTTTTTGAACCTGCAACCCCATTTTGCAGCCTCTTTTATTATCGGAAAATCTGAGCCAAACCCCTTTTTTTTCGAGATACGCTTTTGTTTTGATGTTGTTGGCTTTTTATATTTTTTTCCCTAGTCGATGACGATAACAATCTATCTGAGACACCTACCGAGTTTGCGTTTTCTGGGTGCGTTCGTGTTGCGTAAAAAAGTTATTGTAAAAAAAAATTTGTGTAAACCGTAAACTTTTTAACGTAAAAACGTAAAAAGTTTAACGTAAACGTAAAAACGCAAACTTTTTTAATGTAAAAACGTAAAACGTAAAAAGTTCACCGTAAACTTTTTTTACGTAGATCGTAAAACGTAAAAAGTTTTACGTAAAACGTAAAAAGTAAAAAGTTTTACGTCAAACGTAAAACGTAAAACTTTTTAACGTAAACCGTAAAACTTTTTAACGTAAAATTTAAAAAAAAAATTAAACCGTAAACTTTTTAACGTAAACCGTAAACTTTTTTAACGTAAAACGTAAATCGTAAAAAGTTTTAACGCAAAACGTAAAACGTAAAAAGTAAAAAGTTCTACGTAAAACGTAAAAAGTAAAAAGTTTTACCGCAAAACGTAAAAAGTTTTATGTAAAACGTAAATTTTTTTTAGTAAAACGTAAAAAGTTTTACGTAAAACGTAAAAAAGCGGCGCGTAAAACGTAAAAAAACGTTAACGTAAAAAACCGGGGCGTAAAACGTAAAAAACCGGCGCGAAAAAACGTAAAAAACGTTAACGTAAAAAAACCGGCGCGTAAGACGTAAAAAAAAACGTTAACGTAAAAAATCGGGCCGTAAAACGCAAAAAACCGGCGCGTAAATCGTAAATTACGTTAACGTAAAAAACCGGCGCGTAAAACGTAAAAAAACGTTAACGTAAAAAACCGGGGCGTAAAACGTATAAAACCGACGCGTGAAAAAGTCGGGCGTAAAAACGGCTCGTCAAAAAACGAGGCGTGAATAGGCCGGTCGTAAAAACGTAAAACGTTAAACGTAAAAATCTGTAAATGTTTAATAAAAAACTAAGTTTAAAAAATAAGAATCTAATATAATAATACTATAAAGTAATAAAAAACAATAAAGGTAAAAAGACAAAATAGTGTAATTTTACTTAAATACCCTTCTTGATTAAAATATAAAAGACATAATAAGACAAAAAATACTTAATATTATTTTTTAATACTTTTAATCTAATCCATCCATCTACTTGATCCAATGGTTAGAAAGTGGTTCTCATGGTTCTTACAACTGGAGGTGGTTCTCATTTTAGCCATCCCCTATATATATATATATATATATATATATATATATATATATATATATATATATATATATATATATATATATATATATAAATAAGCTATTTTAACTCGATTTATTATTCAACCTACAAAATAAAAAAACTGACTAAAGTAGTATCTTTTTTAACAACTAGGTTAGTTACCCGTGTGATACACGGGCTGAACTAATATGTTTTGTAAACTTGACTTGTTATTTGTTAAGAATCAAGTAATAATCATTTTAGTAATCATACAACAATTTATAACCAAAAAGAATATCCTCATATACATCTTCGTTTTTAGGTTTTGCAACTTTTTTACACTATACCATGGTTCCTTTCTTCATTACGACATCAAATGAATATATCAGCAAATGAAAGCTTAAACATACTGCATTTTATCAATTAATACCTGCAAACAAAGATATCAATGAAACGAAAGAAGATTGATATATATTAAATAGTACATTCAAGGTTTAAGCTATTTCAATATATAAATCTTGTTGTCAAAAGCGCAAGAGGCGTGGCTATAGCGCCTCGTGGTAGCCTAGGCTATAATCTGGGCTTTTCTTTTGCAAAAGCGTTGAATCAGGTGAGCGCCCAGAGCCAGGCGCATGAGAGAAAAAATGTCGGCTTAGGGCAATAAAGAAGACAAAGAGAATGACAAACCTATTTCACTGCCTTCTCCTTCGTTCTTTTCAAATTATAATCTTCTCTCTTCTATTTTACAAGAGCGGCACTCTTTTCTCTGATACCCTTTTTAGGGTTTTATTACCTTTTTCTTCGCTATTGAAACAGATTATGATACCATGTGCTAAAACAATATCATATAACAGATATTCAGTCATCAGGTTCAAAGTTAAACCAATAGCTTTTAACATTTAAAATTTTGTCGAGTGTTGGAATCGGGTCGCCAAGAATTGGAGTCATTTTGTCATGAATGTAAAAAATAATGAGATCTGGTTATCCTACATATCCATGAGATTAGATGTAATGAAAAAAGCAAGTATTTATAAAATACATGTGATTATGAGTGCATGCATATGCAAGACCATGACCAGTTATCGCAACAATTGTTATAGAGTAATCTTATTTATCCAATTGCAATGACGGCATCCACAACCATTTTTGCAAAGAAGCCCTTCTCTCCACCTATCAGCTTCGATGAGAGCGCCGTAGCAGCACATTTAGCTAATAAACTTCTTTTCTCGTCTAAACTTTTTCCCTCTATGCTTACAGCTAGTTCCATAATCTTCTCAATTGCCTGTCATTACAAGCCAAAACCTTGATTAGAAACGACCACATATTTTCATATGTAAGATGAGATACAGAAAGCATTGATTATATCTACCATATTGGAAGCGGCTTGAAAACGTCGTATCAGATTTTGAGGATGAACACCATCTTCACTGAACGGGTTTGGCCTCTATTTAGAACTCACCAGCGAGAACTACGGTAGTGCTTCCATCACCAACCTGCCCCAAAATAAGCATAAGTAATATTTTAGAGTAGCAACTAAATATTCGATATAGTCACGTACAAATGACAAAGGTGTAATATAATTACTTGCTAAAAATGTTGGGTATCAAACCGATTAAATGCTTAGCACTTAGACCATGCGTAATGGGGCGTTTTTTTTAAAATTTTTTGCCCTATAACGCCCTATAACGCCCAACCCCCCATTACAGGGGGCGTTTTCGGGCGTTATATTTGAAAAAAATGGACACCGGCGTTTTAAAGAAAACGCTTAAGTTTGGTTTATTTTCTGACATACTTTTGTTTTTGACCAATGGGAGTTTCTTCAAGTCTGACACCCCACATGCATTGTGTTTGACCACTTTCCTTTTTTTTTTTTTTAATGATTGAATGGGGCATTATGGGGCATTATACCCACTACACCACTTTTGCTATAATGCCCCCTTGCTGACTAGGACGCCACGTGTCGTATAATGCCCCATGGTGGGGGCATTATAACCCTCTACCACTACACATGGTCTTAGCAGCACATATATGCAAGTATTATTTTGTCTACTACTCAAGAACACAACATTAAAAGAATTAACCATCTAATCAACTTTAAATATAAACTCAAACTAATGATCAGATTGATTTTCAATAAATAAAATTTGTGATTTAAATCGTAATCAGCGTGCGAGATCAGCTACAAATGGTACTGGTGGTGTCTAAAAAAAATCCTAATATCAATATGCATATATCTTTCTTTAGAAAATCAAATAATACAATAACGAAGAAGCGATCCGAATCTTAACCTAAAAAAATGAACCAACTAAACTACCTACATTCATAACAGATCTCAAACATATAACAATTCACACTTATGAATACTCCAGTCGATCCTCAAATAGCATACTACAACGTCCAATCGCATAATAAACTTCGATCATATGATACCCATACACATATCAAATATCAAAACATATAAAATTGACACTTCGATCCTCAAACCATACCTGTGAACCGGAGTTCGATCGACTGGCGAAGGACTGCGACGGCTTCTCCTACATAGATGGACTATTCGGATGTTCAAATCCATTTGAGCAGTATCATCCGCCGACGAAGGACTACGGCGGCTTCTTCTACATAGATGGGCTATTCGGATGTTCAAATTGATTTTTGAGCGGTGCCATCTGATTTGTTCATATGTGCGGTAGGAGAACTGTGGGGAGGTTTTCTTTCATATGTGCGGTAGAAGGTAGGAGAAGATGGGGAGGGTTGGCTGACGGCGTAACCTAATTAGTGAAGGAGCTTTGTTTTTTTTTTTTTTTTTGTTCAAATTAGAATAAAGAAAATAAGACACGTGTACAAAATCTTACGTGGCAGCAGCAGAATATATCAACAAAGGCGAAAATTAAAAGGATGGGCTGATATCCAGCCAACTGTATCATTATTTTTATTTATAATTATAGAGATATGGATGCATATTTATTATAATTAATATCAACAAGAGTCTACCTATAATGCACCAATCAATGGCTCAAAATGGGCGACGTCCACAAATCACAATGTAAAATTGCAAAAGGTAAAAAAGTACTAGTAGTAGAATCGGAAAATGGCAACCATTTATGTTTTGATAACTGACAAGAGTGACAAATAAAAGGTAATTTTGGTTTATTGTAAGAAATAAAATGTTGTGAATTAAGAAACTCCATGACGGGTTGACCCGGGTGTCCAAGTCGGTGATGCCAAAACGGAGAATCTTTAGTGAAAGCAAAGCAAGTTGTGGCGGAAGCATTGGTAGTAAGCGGGTAGAGATCACTGGTACTGTTGTGATGACTCAGGATCATGCCATATGTGAAATCCTTCACAGAGAAACCAAAGGGGTCAAATTCAATGGAAGTATTATTATCCACATTAAATTTTCGCATAGAAACAAGATTTTTAATAATATTAGGGTTAAACAAAAGGAATTATAGGTGTAAGGGTTTGGAAGATGTGGGGATAGTGGAGGTCCCAAACCCATAACCGGAAGTTTATGACCATTTCCTACAAATATGGACTTTATTGGGGAATAAGTTGAAAAAGTATCAAGTTTATGAGGATCAAAAGTAATGTGAGTTGATGCACCTGTGTCGAAATGCCATTGTTCGTTGCTGCGAGACCCGGAGTCCAATGAGAGGGCCTGAACCGCATTCGCCAAACTGGTGGGTTCAAGTGGGTCAACCCCAGCGAAGTGGGCCTGTGCTTGATTACTACTAGAAAAGCTTTGTAAATTATTATTATTGTTGGGTCTTACCCCACTGTTGAGGATTCTAAGATTGAGTTGGAAATGGGCAAGGAGGTGGTGTCCAATATAGGCCATAAGCCTGCTAAGAGGCCCAATTCAGAACATAAGGAGGCTGAGCCTGGTAGGGTTGTTCGAGTGACCAGAACCACGACTGTTGAAGTGCTGTCCTCTGTATTAGTCACGACGTTGATTAGACTGGCGGCGATTGTTGTTGTCCCTGTTGGAAGAAGGATGGGGGTTGTTGCAGCGGCGGTTATCAGGTTCGGAGGTTACAGCAGCGGTGATGGGGTCGGATTGCGAGCTTCTCGGGCCGCAATTCGACGAGCTTCGGATTGCAATTGTTCAACGGCTTGCTCCCATGGTGGTAAATTTTGATTAAAGATAGAAGCTGTGGTGTCATATTCCTGTGGAAGACCGTTGACGAGATGATGAATCCGCTGACTGTTACTGAGCGGGCAGTCAACGACGGCATGTTGGTCGGAAATATCCCAGATTTTCTGGCAATAGGCTTCGAGATTAGGCATAGAGGCAAGGGTTATGTTGGTCAGTTCAAAAACAAGGTTTTGACCCGCTTCCATGCCTCGTATGTGGTAGGTTAGTCTTCAAGAACACGAACAAGGAGATTGTTGCTGAGGGTGCCGTAGATCCATTGCAGAACTACTGCGTTAATCTTCTTCCACGATCTGTACTCGGGTGCCGGCGAACCGTCGGTGTGGTCAACCACATCATACCCGGTGGCGTGGAGCATGAAAAGCTTAACCCATGTCGGGTATGACACCTCAACGCCGTCAAGAATACAAACCTTGTGTTGAATGTTAGTTACTTTGTAGACGAGATGAATGAGGTTTGGGATCTGTTTGATCATTCTTGTTACTCATGGTGAGATAACAGACAAAAGAACAGAAAAATGAAGGATTTAAATGGCAAGTGTGGCAAGATCGAAATCAGGCCAAGGGTATTGATGTCACACCCCCAAAATCCACCATGCGGAGTATCACCGCTTGGAGGCGTGACATGACCAGGATCGAGCCACCAATCATATTGAACAACACAATTAAGTAAATAAAACCAAACATAATACGATTGGTGACCAAAGCTAGTTAACCTTGTTTGGTTTAAACAGCGGAAGCATAAACGTGAGTTCAAAACATAAGTTCACAGTTCATAAGTTTAAAGTCTCAAACATAAGTTCCATAGGTTTATAAAGTTCAATTATTAAGTATGGGATATAACAACCCATGTTCCACAACGACTCCTTCCCCGTGCAAGCTCCAAGCATTTAGCGACCTGTAAGGCATGTAACAACTAGTCAACAACAAAGTTGAGTGAGTTCACGTTTGGTTGTTTAGTTTTAAGTTGTTTCTGAAAACGTGGTTTGACTTTCGTTGGCTTATTTGCCGTGGGGGTTACCCCGTAGTTGAAAGTATGTTTAACCATTTCTCTTTTTCTTTACCCAATCCATAACCATGATCAGTGGGGGTTTTCCCCGTTTGAACTACTAGACGGAATGATATCGACTGCTACGCAAATAAGTTGTGCCCTATATCAGTGTCTATCATCACTGACAGTCTGCCATAGTCCATTAGTACACGCCCGTCCGACTGGCACGGTGTGAGGTTTGTTAAACCTAATAGCGCTATTAACTAATGACCCGCTCGCCATTGGCCTCGGCGATTAAGTCGATATAAATTGAGGGACTTCATGATAGAGTTTTGTCTAGCTAGTTTTAAGGTTGTTGTCCTGCACCAGGAGGACGAACGTACGTATTCTGCACCAGGAGAATTCGTAGGATTAATAATGGCATCCGCTCTATGGAGGATGGCCGTACATATCCTACCCAAGGAGGATATGTAGATTTAGTTTTAATTCTTTAACCCATTCCCAAACCACCAGGAATCCCATGCCTTAGAAAGTGTGTGAACTCACCTTGGTTTGCTCGGTTAGATTCTCAATATAGCTAACAGTCAAGGTCGGTCAATCACGTCCTAGTATGATTTACCAGTTAGTCATTTAGTGGCTTTCAAATAGAACACAAAGTTCCTACACGTATCTATCACATAACATGCATCACTGTAACGGTTTATGCCCATCTAAGTTTCCCGTCCATTCCCCACTCAAAATCAAACATACGATAATGCACATAACATATATAACATGTCAAATCATTCACAGATAGCATACTCGACATTTAGACACGCAAATCACTACTTATGTCGTTTCAGCTTTTATACTCGAAACTGGGCTGTTTTCGGGGATTTTAATAAAATAGTTAACATGTTCCAAAAATTCCCAAATTTTTACAGAATGTCTTAAACGTTCCATATTTTATTGTGTAAAAATATCGGGGTCCGGTTCATCACCAATATTTTATAAAAATTCATATTCGGGACTGAACTCAGATTTATGTATTTCTGACCACAGTCCACGAAACAATTTATTAAAAATTCATCGTAAGTCCGATTTGCGAAATTCCAGTGGGGTAATTACAAATACTTCAGTTATCATCTACAGTAAAATTTTCATGGTCCGATTCATCACAAAACTCAGGTTATCACCGAAAGTACGACACCCATTTATTGCTGTCAAAATTCAGCTTAAGTTGCTGTTACAATTTAACACTTTAAAAATAGTAAACGAAGTCCAAAAATTACGATTCCGGTGCCATTAGAACCGTATTTCATAATAACATATTTTAGATTCAAAATATCGGTTTTTCGTTGAGTTTAAGACCTGTTTACAGCCAACAGAAGTGGGCTGTAAAAGTTGGACAGATTCTGATTCTTTGTGTTTAACCTTCTAAATCGTGTTCGATCGATTCCTTTAACAAGTTTAGTGACCACAACAACATCATATACTAATATCATTCAGTAAAGCATCAGATAATCACCCAATCATCATAATCACACAAGATCTACATGATTTACACTCATAACTTTTCTTTATCCATCTTATTCATCTTATGTTCAAGAGTTTATGTTATGTTATTTAGTGATCTTCATATTTCATCATACAAACATCTATTAACCACTAAAATCAAGAACAAGATAGTGATTTAGAACACTTACTACTAGCACAAGGCTAGGGGAGTTCGAGTGTAGAAAAGTGGTGGATAAAAGGAGATGAGAGTGGTCCTTCAACTTCCGAACGCACCGAGCTCCGTTATTCGCCTTTGTGCACCTTGAGGAGGCCTTGGATTGCTTGGATGATAATCGAAAATGGTGTTGTGTAAGAGGGGTGTTTCAGCCGAGAGTTTAAGAGGGAGGAGAGAAGAGGATGTTGGTGAGTTGATGAAGATGATGAAGAGCTCATGTTCCCTTATAACCCCCCAAGTTCTATTACCCTTTGGTCACTATGTTTCCTAGAGTACACACCACATCTAATCATATCTTGGAAGATCACCTAGGAACTTGATGAAGATTTATGGTGATCTTTGAGTGGGGCCCATGTGAGCCGAAATATCAAGGAGAAGGGGTTAGGTTGTAGGTTGTTGGTAAATGATGGTGATTAGTGAAGGTTAAATGCTAAGTCTAGAGTTTTAATGTGTTACATGTATTATGTAGTGTGTTTAAGTGTTTGAGGACCATGACTAGCTCAGAATAAGTGAAACAATGTTTCTGATAATATTTTAGTGTTCCGGGTAATGTCCGGTTGTTCGGTTCGACACTGTTCCGTTAAACTGCTTAATTAATCCGTAAAGCGTCCTATATGTATATTTTCGTAACGTTTTTAATTATTAACACTCAGGAAAATATAACGGATTATTTAGTAACTTTTCTGTATACTACTAGCATGTTAACAAGTACATGTAGGTATAACACAGTAATCAGAGAGTAGTCAAATGATTCAGCACAGTCATCAAGTACTTTAATTATCAATAATAAATTGTACGGAATACATGGGATTTTGAGGGTTGTCACATTCTCCCCCTGTTAAGAGAATTTCGTCCCGAAATTTAGCGCGTGGTTACTGAGGAAGCTAGTTAAGTTGCGTTGTCTTCCAGATTTTCCTGGGGTGTCACATCATCCCCCCGTTGATTTGGAATTTCGTCCCGAAATTCTGCGGTAGCTTCAGCCTCAGTAGTGGTTGCGTTTTTCTTAAACAGTTGGGGATACTTGAGTTTCATTTGGTCTTCTCGTTCCCAGGTATACTCTGGGCCACGACGAGCATTCCAACGAACTCGAACGAGAGGTATTCTTGTGTGCTTGAGAATCTTAACATCTCGATCAGTAATCTCTACTGGTTCCTCGACGAACCGCAGCTGGTCGTCGATTGTGAGTTCCTTGAGAGGAACTATGAAGGTCTCATCTGACAGACACTTCTTCAGATTTGATACGTGGAATACGTTGTGAACTCCGCTGAGTTCTTCAGGTAGATCCAACCTGTAGGCGACTTGGCCAATTTTCTCAATGACCTTGAACGGTCCGATATAACGCGGATTGAGTTTGCCTCGTTTGCCAAAGCGGACTACACCTTTCCAAGGTGAGACTTTGAGTAGCGCTCGATCCCCAACCTGGAGCTCGAGTGGTTTTCTTCCCTTATCAGCATAGCTTTTCTGACGGTCACGAGCTGCCGCCATTCGCTGTCGTATCTGAGCAATTTTCTCGGTGGTATCTACCACATGTTCTGGGCCAGTGATTTGGCTGTCACCAACTTCTGCCCAACAGAGAGGCGGTCGGCATTTGCGTCCGTACAATGCCTCAAACGGAGCGGCTTGGATGCTGGTGTGGTAGCTGTTGTTATATGAGAACTCCACTAGCGGGAGGTGCTTTTCCCAGCCGTTACCAAAATCGATTACACATGCCCTAAGCATGTCTTCAAGGGTTTGGATGGTGCGTTCAGATTGCCCATCCGTCTGCGGGTGATAAGCGGTGCTCATATCTAAACGTGAGCCAAAGGACTTGTGCATTGCTTGCCACAGTTCAGAAGTAAAACGTGCGTCATGATCAGATATAATAGAGATGGGCACTCCGTGCCTTGATACCACTTCCTTTAGGTAAATGTCTGCAAGAGTAGAAAACTTATCCGTTTCCTTGATGGCCAGAAAATGTGCAGACTTGGTTAATCGATCTACGATCACCCAAATGGTATCGTTTCCGCGTTGAGATCTGGGCAGGCCGGTAACGAAATCCATGGAAATTTGCTCCCATTTCCATTTCGGGATCTCCGGTTGTTGAAGTAGGCCTGATGGTTTCTGATATTCAGACTTGACTCTTGCACAAGTCAAGCACTTACTGACGTAGGTTGCTATGTGGGCTTTCATGCCAGGCCACCAATACGTAGTCTTGAGGTCGTGGTACATCTTGTCTGAACCAGGGTGTACAGAATAACGAGACTTATGTGCTTCATCCATCACAAGCTCGCGTAAGTTGCCATAAAATGGAACCCAGATGCGTCCGTTAACATAGTAGGCACCGTCTTCCTTTTGTTCTAGCCGCTGCCTCGATCCTCGTAGGGACTCAGCCCTGATGTTCTCTGCTTTCAATGCTTCGGCCTGGGCATCTCGAATCTGAGCGGGAAGGTTGGATTGGATGGTAAGCTGTAATGCTCGTACACGCTTAGGTAAAGTATCCTTTCGACTGAGGGCGTCAGCCACAACATTGGCTTTGCCCGGATGATACTTGATAGCGCATTCGTAATCATTCAAGAGTTCGACCCATCGGCGTTGTCGCATGTTTAACTCTTTTTGCTTGAAGATATGTTCGAGACTCCTGTGGTCGGTGTAAATGGTGCACTTGGTACCGTACAGGTAAT
Source organism: Helianthus tuberosus (assembly GCA_030545235.1). Classification (NCBI taxonomy): domain Eukaryota; kingdom Viridiplantae; phylum Streptophyta; class Magnoliopsida; order Asterales; family Asteraceae; genus Helianthus; species Helianthus tuberosus. Next base: position 101,257,822 of record CM060371.1, on the reverse strand, counting down.
GTCTCCATATCTTAAGCGCGAATACAACTGCTCCCAGCTCCAGATCGTGAGTAGTGTAGTTTCTTTCGTGAACTTTAAGTTGGCGCGATGCGTAGGCAATGACCTTGTCACGTTGCATCAATACGCAACCAAGTCCTTGGATGGAAGCGTCGCAATAAACCACGAAATCATCGGTGCCTTCTGGCAATGAGAGGATAGGCGCGCTACAAAGTCTATCCTTTAGATGTTGAAACGCGGACTCCTGTGCATCACCCCAACGATAGATGATGCCCTTCTGAGTCAGTGAAGTGAGAGGTTGCGCAATCTTGGAGAAATCTTTTATAAACCTTCTGTAATATCCTGCCAAACCCAAGAATTGGCGGATTTCTGTTGGTGTGCGGGGTGCGGGCCAGTTCTTGATCGATTCAACCTTAGATGGATCCACATGAATTCCATCCTTGTTTACCACGTGGCCTAGAAAGTGGACTTCGCGAAGCCAGAAATCACATTTCGAAAACTTGGCATACAACTGTTCTTTTCGAAGAAGTTCCAGCATAAGTCGTAGATGCTGCTCGTGTTCCTCCTGACTCTTAGAATAGATCAGGATATCATCGATGAACACAATAACGAACTTATCCAGGTAAGGCTTGCACACTCGGTTCATGAGATCCATGAAGACTGCCGGTGCATTCGTCAGCCCGAATGGCATAACCAGAAACTCGTAATGGCCGTAACGAGTTCTGAATGCTGTTTTGGAGACGTCCTCATCTCGGACTCTCAGCTGATGGTATCCCGATCTCAAATCAATCTTGGAGTAATAGCTCGACCCTTGCAACTGGTCAAACAAGTCGTCAATACGTGGAAGAGGATAACGATTCTTCACAGTCACCTTGTTAAGTTCGCGATAGTCAATACACATCCTGAAGGTACCGTCTTTCTTTTTCACGAACAAGACTGGAGCTCCCCAGGGTGAAGAGCTAGGACGTATAAAACCCTTTTCCAAGAGTTCTTGTAGTTGTGTGGACAGTTCTTCGAGTTCTGATGGGGCTAGACGATATGGTGCTCGAGCTACTGGCGCTGCTCCAGGAGCTAGCTCGATTTGAAACTCAACTTGGCGATGAGGAGGAAGGCCAGGTAATTCCTCAGGAAATACCTCGGGAAATTCGCGCACAATAGGGATGTCTTCAATTCTCTTCTCTTCCGTGGATGTGTCAGTAACGAGTGCTAAAATGGCAGTGTGGCCCTTTCGCAAACACTTCTGGGCCTTAAGGAAAGAGATGATGCCTTCGACAGCACCACTCTTGTCGCCACGAATCACGAGGGGTTCTTTATCAGAACGAGGAATGCGGATGATTTTCTCCTTGCAAACAATCTCCGCTTGATGATGAGATAGCCAATCCATCCCAATAACGACGTCGAAACTACCAAGTGTGATAGGAACAAGATCGATAGGGAAAGTCTGACCAGCTAAGACGAGGTTACAACCTTTAACTACGTGTGTGGCTTCAAGACTTTTACCGTTAGCTAGTTCTACCGTGTGTTTGGTGTTCAGGAGTGTTGGGGTGCGCTTAAGAATTTGGCTAACTTTTACGGACACATAACTAGTATCGGCACCCGAATCGAATAAAACAGTAACGAAGAAGTCGTCAAGAAGAAACTTACCCATCACAACGTTGGGATCGTTCCTTGCTTCTCCCTGACCAATCACGAACACACGACCCCTTGCCCCGTTGCCATTGTTGTCTCCCCCATTTCCGCCTCCATTGTTGTTCCCATTGTGGTTCCCATTTCCTTGGTTATTGTTATGGTTTTGGTTTAACTGGGGGCAGTTCCTCTTAAAGTGGCCTTCAGCGCCACACTGAAAGCATCCTTTATTTCCCTGCTGATGCTGTTGCTGGTGGTTCTGTGGGGCTTGTTGTTGTTGTTGGCGATTCTGATTCGCAGGACGTGGGCTCCTGCAATCTTTGGCTTCATGGCCCAGCCTGTGACATCTCTGACATCGACCTTTGTTGCCCTGCCCGCTGTGATGCTTGTTGCACCGGTTGCACTTGGGGTGGTTTCCTCGGTATCCACCTTGTCCTTGATTACCAGAAGATTGCTGACCGGGACTCTGGTAGTCATCACTCTTTCGCTGTTGAGACTGAACTGAAGTAGACCCCCTTCCGGAGTTCCCATCCCATTTTCGCTTGTTGTCGGTAGGTGCATCAGAAGTAGCTGTGGCACTGATACGTTTGGGTAGCCTGTTTTGCTCCACCGCCTGGTCGGTGAGACGATGAGCCAACTTGATAATTTGCTGAATGGTACCCAGGTTGGCTGAAGTTACGTGACTTTGAATCGCTGGTGCAAGGCCCTTGAGGTAAAGCTCAATACGTTTGATGGGAGGGTCCACCATAGTTGGGCACAGGATGGCCAGTTCATTCGACCTCTTGGTATACGCCTCAATCTCAGATCCTGTCATCTTCAGATTGTAAAATTCCACTTCTAGCTTGTGGATGTCGTCCCGACTACAGTACTCCTCTTTGATCAGCTCTTTGAAACCATTCCAGGGCGTGGCATTAGCAACTGCCAGTCCTAGTAGTTGAACCTGTGCCTTCCACCAGGTTAACGCAGCTCCTTCAAGTGTTCCGGTAGCATATTTCACCCTACGGTCTTCGGGGCATTCGCACATCTCGAAAACTGTCTCAAGCTTTTCAAACCAGTGAAGAAGGCCCACTGCTCCTTCGGTGCCACTGAAAGTGGTAGGTCGACAGTCCATGAGCGTCTTGAACGTGCACACAGGAGGTTGAGCATGTTGACCTGTTGCGCGAGTATAAAAGACAAGATTAAGCACGAGGGTTGGTTTGCGAAGGTAGGATCTAAATGTCCTAAGGTGAGTTGGTATGGCAGGTTATACCTCCTGCAGGGTTAGCTGCGAGTGCCTCCGCAACTCGTTCGTTGATCAAAGCCGTCAACTGGGCTTGAGTGAGGTTGATACGTCCTTCGCGTCCGCTCATGATCTTCATAATGAAGCAACGTAAGTGAGGAAAGTGTCGCGAAAGTGTGTAAGTGTGTGGGACGACATTAGAGAGTAAGCACACAAGGTTCAAATAGCAATTATCACGTTATCTAATGCACAGTGAGAACTATCTAACCGACAATATAACATAATCATACCACTTATGGTGTCGAGTCTTGCACGTGGAGCGAAGCGTCGTTGTGGATCGTTGAGCACTGTACAGGTTATAGTCTGGTTTTAATAAAAACTTTTTCCCTTATTAAAAACCAAGTTCACTATAACCAATGGCTCTGATACCAATCTGTCACACCCCCAAAATCCACCATGCGGAGTATCACCGCTTGGAGGCGTGACATGACCAGGATCGAGCCACCAATCATATTGAACAACACAATTAAGTAAATAAAACCAAACATAATACGATTGGTGACCAAAGCTAGTTAACCTTGTTTGGTTTAAACAGCGGAAGCATAAACGTGAGTTCAAAACATAAGTTCACAGTTCATAAGTTTAAAGTCTCAAACATAAGTTCCATAGGTTTATAAAGTTCAATTATTAAGTATGGGATATAACAACCCATGTTCCACAACGACTCCTTCCCCGTGCAAGCTCCAAGCATTTAGCGACCTGTAAGGCATGTAACAACTAGTCAACAACAAAGTTGAGTGAGTTCACGTTTGGTTGTTTAGTTTTAAGTTGTTTCTGAAAACGTGGTTTGACTTTCGTTGGCTTATTTGCCGTGGGGGTTACCCCGTAGTTGAAAGTATGTTTAACCATTTCTCTTTTTCTTTACCCAATCCATAACCATGATCAGTGGGGGTTTTCCCCGTTTGAACTACTAGACGGAATGATATCGACTGCTACGCAAATAAGTTGTGCCCTATATCAGTGTCTATCATCACTGACAGTCTGCCATAGTCCATTAGTACACGCCCGTCCGACTGGCACGGTGTGAGGTTTGTTAAACCTAATAGCGCTATTAACTAATGACCCGCTCGCCATTGGCCTCGGCGATTAAGTCGATATAAATTGAGGGACTTCATGATAGAGTTTTGTCTAGCTAGTTTTAAGGTTGTTGTCCTGCACCAGGAGGACGAACGTACGTATTCTGCACCAGGAGAATTCGTAGGATTAATAATGGCATCCGCTCTATGGAGGATGGCCGTACATATCCTACCCAAGGAGGATATGTAGATTTAGTTTTAATTCTTTAACCCATTCCCAAACCACCGGGAATCCCATGCCTTAGAAAGTGTGTGAACTCACCTTGGTTTGCTCGGTTAGATTCTCAATATAGCTAACAGTCAAGGTCGGTCAATCACGTCCTAGTATGATTTACCAGTTAGTCATTTAGTGGCTTTCAAATAGAACACAAAGTTCCTACACGTATCTATCACATAACATGCATCACTGTAACGGTTTATGCCCATCTAAGTTTCCCGTCCATTCCCCACTCAAAATCAAACATACGATAATGCACATAACATATATAACATGTCAAATCATTCACAGATAGCATACTCGACATTTAGACACGCAAATCACTACTTATGTCGTTTCAGCTTTTATACTCGAAACTGGGCTGTTTTCGGGGATTTTAATAAAATAGTTAACATGTTCCAAAAATTCCCAATTTTTTACAGAATGTCTTAAACGTTCCATATTTTATTGTGTAAAAATATCGGGGTCCGGTTCATCACCAATATTTTATAAAAATTCATATTCGGGACTGAACTCAGATTTATGTATTTCTGACCACAGTCCACGAAACAATTTATTAAAAATTCATCGTAAGTCCGATTTGCGAAATTCCAGTGGGGTAATTACAAATACTTCAGTTATCATCTACAGTAAAATTTTCATGGTCCGATTCATCACAAAACTCAGGTTATCACCGAAAGTACGACACCCATTTATTGCTGTCAAAATTCAGCTTAAGTTGCTGTTACAATTTAACACTTTAAAAATAGTAAACGAAGTCCAAAAATTACGATTCCGGTGCCATTAGAACCGTATTTCATAATAACATATTTTAGATTCAAAATATCGGTTTTTCGTTGAGTTTAAGACCTGTTTACAGCCAACAGAAGTGGGCTGTAAAAGTTGGACAGATTCTGATTCTTTGTGTTTAACCTTCTAAATCGTGTTCGATCGATTCCTTTAACAAGTTTAGTGACCACAACAACATCATATACTAATATCATTCAGTAAAGCATCAGATAATCACCCAATCATCATAATCACACAAGATCTACATGATTTACACTCATAACTTTTCTTTATCCATCTTATTCATCTTATGTTCAAGAGTTTATGTTATGTTATTTAGTGATCTTCATATTTCATCATACAAACATCTATTAACCACTAAAATCAAGAACAAGATAGTGATTTAGAACACTTACTACTAGCACAAGGCTAGGGGAGTTCGAGTGTAGAAAAGTGGTGGATAAAAGGAGATGAGAGTGGTCCTTCAACTTCCGAACGCACCGAGCTCCGTTATTCGCCTTTGTGCACCTTGAGGAGGCCTTGGATTGCTTGGATGATAATCGAAAATGGTGTTGTGTAAGAGGGGTGTTTCAGCCGAGAGTTTAAGAGGGAGGAGAGAAGAGGATGTTGGTGAGTTGATGAAGATGATGAAGAGCTCATGTTCCCTTATAACCCCCCAAGTTCTATTACCCTTTGGTCACTATGTTTCCTAGAGTACACACCACATCTAATCATATCTTGGAAGATCACCTAGGAACTTGATGAAGATTTATGGTGATCTTTGAGTGGGGCCCATGTGAGCCGAAATATCAAGGAGAAGGGGTTAGGTTGTAGGTTGTTGGTAAATGATGGTGATTAGTGAAGGTTAAATGCTAAGTCTAGAGTTTTAATGTGTTACATGTATTATGTAGTGTGTTTAAGTGTTTGAGGACCATGACTAGCTCAGAATAAGTGAAACAATGTTTCTGATAATATTTTAGTGTTCCGGGTAATGTCCGGTTGTTCGGTTCGACACTGTTCCGTTAAACTGCTTAATTAATCCGTAAAGCGTCCTATATGTATATTTTCGTAACGTTTTTAATTATTAACACTCAGGAAAATATAACGGATTATTTAGTAACTTTTCTGTATACTACTAGCATGTTAACAAGTACATGTAGGTATAACACAGTAATCAGAGAGTAGTCAAATGATTCAGCACAGTCATCAAGTACTTTAATTATCAATAATAAATTGTACGGAATACATGGGATTTTGAGGGTTGTCACAATTGATACCATGTGAATACGTGAATTTCCTAGCCTTTGCATTATCACAAGATACACTATAAATAATACAATAATGAGAGGCCAGGAGCTATACACAACAATCTAAATCAATCCCAACTAATAAATCAATATACAATATTTAGAAGATACATGTCAATAATACTGTGCGGATATTATTGGCTAACATATTTGTGTTCAAAAAATCCTTTAAAAATATATACCCTGACACACACAAGTGTTCGGCGTGGTTGTCAGGAAAAACGATGAACTAAATTTTTTCTTTATTTCTCTACTAAAGTTTTTGATAATTCATGTTTAGTAGCTTGGTATGTAAATAACTTCTATTGAGGACGCCTCCAAACCGGTTGTCATCAAAATCAAAATGGTCGAACTCAAGGAAACAATACGTATCACTTTGGATAATGAGGATTCAAATGACATTCCCTGCCCCAAGGAGTATGGATGGTACTATAGCCATGTGAAAAAAAAACATGGACTTGGTCGAGGGCGGGCTTATAGAGAGTAACAGGACTACGGATGAGCAATTGGGATTGGGTACTAAAAAATAATGGTACCGTACCAATTGAACTTCGATATCCATTTTGGTTTTTTTTTCGGGATCAGTACTTTCTGTTCTGTATTAGTTTAATACAATACATTATTTTACCCACTTTTTACCTTTGAATATCGTATTGGTACCGTACCGACCACTTTTGTCGTTGTTACTGGTACCTAATTTTGGCGATTTTTGGAATCGGTACTTTCAGTACTACTGGTACGGTTCGGTTCTGATATGTTTTCTTAAGGAAAGTTTGGGGGCGTGGACCTGGAAGGTCTTCGAAGATGCTATGCTTCGGGTCTTGACAAAGTTGAAGACCTCGAATACGAGGAGGACATGCGATGCGATATGATAGTGGGGATTTTGGAGCTAAAAAATATGATTCAAGATACCCGCACCATACTCATGCACCATATCAACAATTGGGACACCCGCAAACAGTGAATGATAGACTTGCTATGATTGTCCAGGAGTAACCCGAATGAAACGGTCTCCCCGACAAAATGGACCCTTAATCGACTATGAGTCCAATCAGACTTGTAACTAAATGTGACGCTTACGAGAGGCAACCTGTGTGAATTGATGGATTTTTCCTCTTCTTCTTTTACTTTGTACACTCCGTTCTCGAGTCTCATCTAACAGAGGGAGGGGAAAGAAAATAGATTAAAATGTAAAAATCCATGTTCTCGAGATTTTTTAAGGATAGAAGGGGAGGGGAAAGGAGGGAAAAGGGAGAAAACTTATACGTATACTTATCCTCCCAAATCAGAGAGATTAGGAGAGAAAATCTTATCAATTACTAAATTACCCTCATATCTAATTAAAATGTTTTATGTTTAAAGGGTATAATGGTAAAATTGTTCCTTTCTTTTCTTTTCCTTCTAACTCGGGAACACATAAAATGCTTGATTTCTTCTCTTTTCGTTTACTTTTCATTAAACTCGGGAACACGAAAAAAATCACATTTTTTTTCTTCCTTTTCTCTCTTAATTTATTTTCCTTCCCTTCCCCTGTTAAATGAAAAGTTGAAAAATGGTAAAAACAGGTGAAAACCTTGAATTTTAGAAATAATGTGCACCTGATGATAGCATGCCAGTATGTGTATGGGCACACTTGTTAGGATCTGGGGATCTACTGATTGTGTTTGTTTGTGAGATTTGAACAAATCAAATAGATATGATCAGTTTTAAATGCAGCGGAAATGAATAACAAACTTTGTAAACACAATCAAAGGAGAATATAGTTTGATAAACAATTGCTTTTTCATAGAGTCGAAAGATTACATTAAAAGCAAAAGATTACAGTGCAAGCTTACAGACTAAACTCCCCCTCAGCCTGATACTCCAGAGTTGGTTGCACAAGATGAAAGGATTGAATTGAGGAGAAGAACTCACTCAAAACGATCAAATATAACAGTACGGAGTACTGTCATATTTATAGGCAAACCAAACCACTGATGTACCTCAGCTGACATCACCATGATAGTGACATCTAACAGCCTAACAACCTATAAACACTGGTCTATACAAAACTACTGATGTCTAACAACTGATTGATAATAAAATACAAAACAAGTCTAACACTGTTCACGTTCCACTGTTGTAGCCTAAGCACTAATTACTTGAACATCAGTGCTTTCTTCAAAAGGTGATCAGTCTTTGAATGAGCAGTGCTTGGGTCTTCAGCAGTACTTAAGAGACAGCAGTAGATAGAGCTCAGTGTTTGCCTTTTAGCAGTCTTTAGTTGTTTCATCAGTGTTTGGTTCATCAGTTGTTCTTCTGAGCAGTGCTTAGAGTGTATCAGCAGATAGGTAACCACTGTCAAGGGGAGAGCTTAGAGTAAACGTCTGCTTATTGTGAATCCACTGTTGTGGCCAGGTTTTGGCTTTACATTATCTGTTCCTCTGGTAGGGTTCAATCCCAACAATCTCCCCCTGGAACAGATAATGCCAAAACCCTTCATTATTCTGGATTTTTATTCTTCATCAGAAGTTCCTTTGCTTTTCTTTTAAATTCTTCCTCAAACTCCTTGGAACTTGAATCAGCCTCATCCCTGCACAGTGAAAGCTCAAGGAGATCTTGTAGATCTTCAACACTCAGGCCTAGTGCTTGATTCCTTGATATATGCCTCACTTCTCCATTGGTTCTGATCAGAGTCAATACGTGGGTCTTTTGATCAGAGAGCCCCTTTAGTATTTTTAAACCGAATGGGTTTCTTGGGAGAGGTTTATTGTCTGATGAACTTAAAGTGTTTGGCCTAGAGAAGAAGTGTAGAGCAGTATCATGAGCTTCAGAAACTCGTGTGAATGCTTTTTCAATAATCTCATTAGCTGCAGCTATGTCTGCTTCAACTTCTTTGTCAGTCAGCTCACTGCTTGTGACATCTGCTGATGATGTTTGGCTTACTACTTTGACCTTTTTGGCAAGGTCTTGTAGTTTTGCTAATTTTTCTTTATCTGAAGCCAATTTCTTGGTAGCTTCTTCAATCAGATCATCTTCTTTATGCTTTCCTTCACCAACAGTCAGCTTTTCCTTCCTTTCTTTTCTCATTTTTGTAACAAAGGCTTCTGCTGTACTGATTTGTGTTTCAAATGTCTTGACCTGCTCCTTTAGCTTTTTGTAGTCAGACTTTTTAGGAGTGTTGAAGACTTTCATCCTCTGTTTCTCAAGCCTTTCATAAGCTTCATCAGTTTGCTGCATTGACCATTTTGCTATGGCATCTGCAGTATCCACCTTTCCATCAACCAACTCCTGCTTCTTTCTTTTATGCTCGGAAATAAGATCAGCTATGAATTTCTTGTATTTATTCCAATTTGGAGCTGTCTTTTTCTTCCGTGGATCAAGTTAATCTTTTCGATTCTGTTAGCCTCATGCTTTAGTGCAACTATTGGCCAGTCTTTGAATTCTTTTTCTTCAGCAGGATAGAACTTTTCTTTCATTATGTATGCAAGATATTCGTTTCTCAATTCATTTCGTTGATCTGCTTCAGGGGATAAGCTTGACATTTCTTTGTTCAGATCACTTGCATATTCTTCTATTTGTTTGACTTTGTTGAGCAGGAATTCCCTTCTTTCCAAAATGGCTTCATCACCTTGATCCTTGCATTCAACTTTGGCTCTTATCCTTGCTTGTCTTGCTTTTATTTCGAGATATTCATCCATGTTTTCTGGAATTATGAAACCTATGAGAGAAGGAAATTTCCTTATTGAAGGATCATCTTCAGTGTAAAATTGTTTCATCTCATTTTTCACAGCTTCTAATTCCAATGGATATTTAGCAGCAACAGGATCATACTTTTCATTAGTAGCATGTGTTGTTTCTCCTTTTCTTTTGTGAGGCTTTGGAGGTTGTGGTGTAGGAATGATGAGATCAGTGGTGGATGTTTGACTAACAGTGGTTAAAACAACTGGTGTTTCAACCGCTGTTGTCATTACAACTGCTGATGTATCAGCAGATGTCTTCTGCTTTTGAGCAGGGGTTTTTGATGGTGGTGGTGACTCATCATCAGGAATGAAAACCCTTCTCCTTTTTAATGTAGGAGAGGCTGATGATGTTTTGGGTGGATCAGTGGTTTGAGATTGAATAGCAGTGGTTTGTGATTGTGATTGACTGACAGTGGTTGAAACAACTGGTGTTTCAATCACTGTTGTCATTACAACAGATGTTGTAACATCTGCTGTCTTCTGCTTTATGGCAGGAGGCAGTGGTGGTAATATGATTGTAGATGATGATGTGAGGGCAGTGGTTTTGGTGGTGTGTGATGGAGTGGTGTGTGTTGAAGAGATGGCAGCTGTTTGGCTACTGACAGCAGTTTTTGTAACCACTGCTGTATCAGCTGTTTGGCTAACAGGTTTTGAGACCTGCTTTTCTTTTTCTTTTTCAGGCTCACTATAAAGGCCATGTTCTATTCCCATCTTATTCATTTTTCTCAACAGCTTGATATTCTCCCCCTTTTTGGCATTATCTGAAGGGGGGTTAACAAGAAATGATAGGGAAGAAGGAACTTTGCCAGAGGCGCTTTGAATGCTAGCCTTTATAGCCTTGATATCTGCTTGAGTATCTTTAAACCTTGATTCCACCATGTTGGTCAGCATTTGTACATGAATAGCATGCTTTTGATCAGCCATATGTTGCTGTTTTTCAAGCATGGGTTGAAAAATATTCCAAAGCTCATTTGCAGCAAATGCATGTTGTGCAGGTGCTTGAGCAGGAACAGCAGCAGCTTGTGCTTTTTGAGCTTTTAAAATCTCTTGCACCATATCTTTAATTTCAGCAACTGAATCTTCAAGTTTTTCAACTCTTTCCGTCAATTTCTGATATTTTGAATCATCACCTACATTAGTAGGATCATCTGAATCCCCACCAGTAGTGGTTGTATCAATGTGTGACTTAGGAACTGAGTCCCAGAAATCACCCATTGATGCCCCTTGTTCTTGGTACTGGGGACTTCTTTCTTCAGCACTTGATAAACCTTTGATGGTACCGGTGGTTAGAATCAACTCACTGGTGGTTACCGATGTTGCCATGGAAGAAATTGCCTTCAAGGGAGTCTTATTAATGAAACAACTGTCCAATTGAAGATCTGTTGATCCACCAGTTGTAGTTGCTGCTCCACTTGAACTACCACCGAGAGTTACTTGTAACTCAGGGGGTGTAACCTCCTCAGTTGTTGCTGGGATAGCAGAGGTATAAGCAACAGACCCAGTCACTTGTGGAGGTATACTCTCAGTAATGGGTGATAGAGAGGAACTGGTTTGTGTCTGTGCAATATCAACTGCATGCAACATGGGCATTATTGATTGTGGTAGTATGATTGGTGAGGGTATGGGAGTTGAAAGAGACATGTCCTTGGGATCAAGACTGTGGAAGATAGAGCCAAGTGGATCCAGAGCTTCATAATTTGGTGTCCCTGTGATTACAACCTGATCCTTTTGTGAGGATGCAGGAGGAGTTTTAGGCATAGGTTGAGATCTTTCATCCAACTGCTGTGAGGAAGTAGCAGCAGTGGTTTGTGGTGACATTTGTTTTGTCACTGGCAGTTGCTCTGGGATCTCATCTTCCAGAGTTGCCTTTGTCTTGGGTTTAGTGGGCTTTTTGGAAGATTTTCTTTTGGTCTTTTTGGTGATGTCAGGTGTGGGTTTCAAAGCAGTGGTTGTGCTGCTCTGATCACCTGGAGCAGTGGGCTCAGCAGAAGTTGCCTGAGGATCAGTGGCAGTTTTTAAAGTCTGCTCAGGCACCTTTGCTTTTAATTTTATTGGTGCCATCATTCTTGAAAATGTTTCAATTGTTAAACTTTTTATTTGAAAATGGACACCTTGTTTGGGCAAATTTTCATCCTCTTTTTCAAATTTTTGTTTAAAGTAATAGCTCAGAAATCTTGGAAAAAGAAGAAATAATTTGTTGTCAACATTCTTTACCATGTCATTGAAGATCTCTTGGGAATAGTTGTAATCTTTATTGTTTAAAATAGCATATCCCAGGCACTGAATCTTCAATGGTATTTCATTAAATGTTGTTGTTTTATTAGAAACACAACTCAAAAGTGTGTGAAATAAAAATCTGGGTGCAGAAGGGAAATAACCTTTTTGTAAGGTATCTACCTTTGATTGTTCTGCATATCCCCTTTTTATGAAATCAGTTTTCATCACGGCTTTATCAAAAGATATTTTACCGTTCTGGTCATTCAGTTTGAAGACATCTGAGATTGATTTTGGGTTTATTTGAATCGCTTTACCCTGTATCGAGGAGTTGATGGCAGTGACTTTGTCGCCTTGTTTTTCAAGCGTCGCCTTCTTCCAGAACTCTCTCTGGGTTTGCAAGTAAATGGGAGCATCTGCTGTCAACAAAGTTTTGTACTTTGAAGCAGATAGTGTATCAATGATGGTGTCGAAGGTGTGGTTGTCGGTAGGTTTTATGAGAAGACCCAAGTAGTTATGCGGTGATTTGTATGGGATTTCAATGGTTTCTTCGGTAGTTTGAGCGACCTCTTTTGAAGATGATGGTGATTTTGGTTTAGATTTTGATTTTGATTTTGACTTCGTCATTTTGATGAAGAAGAATCGGAGAGTGTTTTGGGAAGAAAGGTTGGAAACTGCTTTGAGAAGAGAACTTTTGGAATTCAATTCGACAGTGTAAAACCCTGTTTGGGGTTTTGATCAGGGTTTTATTTAGGGAAAAAAAATTGATCGCTGATGTGGCAGTGGTTATGATGATCTGAAGGCTAAAAACTGACCACGTGTCAAACACTGATGAAATGGATGAAGGGTGGAGAACAGTTGTTTTAAGAGCCACTGATGAAACAAGCATCAGTAGTTACAACGGTAATAATGAGGACAGTGGATGATTTTTACTATCAGTGGATAGCATATCAGTGGATAAGACACTGATTTTAAACATCAGTGCTTGTCAAGAAAATGAAAGAATCAGTGGTTGACTTTCAGCAGTGGATAGTATTTAGTGATCAGATGTTTGAACAAAACAATGATTAGGGTAAATGGTACAGATTTGAAGGACAAATATTTCAGCAACTGTTTTGAGAATTTACATTCAAGGTTTTTGCCATGTGTCAATTTTGAAGGACAGTGGTTTAGTACCCCAGATGATGAAAACTTTTTACTAAGGCACCTCATTTTCGTTTAATATCCAACTAAAACATGAGTGCCCCAGTAATTTAAGTACAGTTTGGCAATCAACCTTTGATAAATGTTTGAGAACAAACCTGAGTAAGATATGATCTCGACCTATGAACCATTTCCTTCTGACCCATTTATGAGGACAATAATACCAACAAAAATACGATACTATATCCTGACAGGAACTGAAACTATTGCCAACAAAAACAAGCAAGAGTTCAAAATATATTATTCCAAAAAAATGAATAATATATCCTGGTTATTCGAGAAAATCCTTTATATAAAAACATTAAAGGATTTTCTGAGAACAGCATCAAAAAGGATCTGGTATATTATCAAAAGAAAACGTAATCATGACATTCTCAAGTTTATGAAAAATGATCAGTGGTTTGACAACAGTTGGTAGAACATTCTGAATACATTTTGACCACTGTTTGGTACCATTTTCTTGTCAGTTGATTGCAATCCTGAGGACACATGGATGAATTTTTGAACATTTGTCTAGTCCTCTTTGGAGTTCATTCACCGGAATCAAAACCTTTTCCTGAGCAGATGAATGCACACAGTTGCTTAATGACCATTATTACCCTAAACATTTGACTCGAGAGTGTTTTAAGTTTATACTCTTTTTCTTTTGACTTCAAAAGTTTTGAGATAGACACACTTCTGAGCTTTTGTTAATTTTCTTCTTCCCTTTTTACCCTTCCCAAACACAAGTATTGAAATACTTAATGAGGGGTATTTATTGAAGGAATACTTGTTCCAAAATCATTTTGCAGTAATGTTTTGAGAGATTTGGTCATTTCTGCACATGCTTATGCCAACCTCCTCATTACCTATGATTTGGACATTTTTAACTCCTGATTTTCTTAATGTATTTTAACAAAGTTGATTTTGTCCTTTTGAGGAATTCAACCTGTTTTCAACACATAAGATCTGAAAAAACTAAAGTTTTAATTTCCCTCTTTTTAAGTTAGCAAAACATCAATGTTTTTATGAACATAGGTTTTGTTAATCTGAGGTTCATACTTTAGTATTTAATGAAAACATCACAGATTATACATCAACAATTGAAATCAATTTAGAAAATAAAAAATAATCTCATAGTTTAACAGATATTGTTTTCAGATCTAGAAACCATGAGTGTCTTGTGCATGAATTCATCTGTTGTGTGAAATTTGTGTGTCATATGACATCTTGGTTGAATTACAGAGTTTTTGAATAACCATTTTGATCATGATTTACTCATTGCTCTGTTTTTCAACTGAATACAACCAACCTTAGTATCAATGAATTTTGAGCCGAACTGTTATGTCAAATTGATTGTTAGATCGAATTTGACTGTCCAGGCTCTGATACCAATTGTTAGGATCTGGGGATCTACTGATTGTGTTTGTTTGTGAGATTTGAACAAATCAAATAGATATGATCAGTTTTAAGTGCAGCGGAAATGAATAACAAACTTTGTAAACACAATCAAAGGAGAATATAGTTTGATAAACAATTGCTTTTTCATAGAGTCGAAAGATTACATTAAAAGCAAAAGATTACAGTGCAAGCTTACAGACTAAACTTCCCCTCAGCCTGATACTCCAGAGTTGGTTGCACAAGATGAAAGGATTGAATTGAGGAGAAGAACTCACTCAAAACGATCAAATATAACAGTACAGAGTACTGTCATATTTATAGGCAAACCAAACCACTGATGTACCTCAGCTGACATCACCATGATAGTGACATCTAACAGCCTAACAACCTATAAACACTGGTCTATACAAAACTACTGATGTCTAACAACTGATTGATAATAAAATACAAAACAAGTCTAACACTGTTCACGTTCCACTGTTGTAGCCTAAGCACTAATTACTTGAACATCAGTGCTTTCTTCAAAAGGTGACCAGTCTTTGAATGAGCAGTGCTTGGGTCTTCAGCAGTACTTAAGAGACAGCAGTAGATAGAGCTCAGTGTTTGCCTTTTAGCAGTCTTTAGTTGTTTCATCAGTGTTTGGTTCATCAGTTGTTCTTCTGAGCAGTACTTAGAGTGTATCAGCAGATAGGTAACCACTGTCAAGGGGAGAGCTTAGAGTAAACGTCTGCTTATTGTGAATCCACTGTTGTGACCAGGTTTTGGCTTTACATTATCTGTTCCTCTGGTAGGGTTCAATCCCAACAACACTCGTGGCTGATCCCGTTTGTGTGCGCACAGGCGTGGCCAATTAATCATCGTCGTGTACAACACAATTACATAATATTTTGCCATTTTCTCCAAATCTTTTGTTCAAATCTATTTCTTCTCATCTATTAGCATTTGTTGTCATGTTTCTTTGTTTTTACCATTGCCTAATTAGTTTGTTGGTTTTTGGTAACCATTATCCCCCACATCCCCCCCCCCCCCCCCCTCATTTTACTTAGACATGTATTAATTAATGTTTTATTTTATCTTGATTTGTTGATCAAGTTAATATATCTTGAAGAGGGGTGGGTTGGTTCCGATAGATTTGTTAACTGATTAGACCATGTGTAGTGGTGGAACAAAATAATGCCCCCACCATGGGACATTAATTATTCGACACGTGTCATCCCAGTCAGCATGGGGCATTATTGCAAAAGTGGTGTAGTGGGGCATTATTCCAATAATGCCCATGCAAGTGGGACATGAAACATGTACACGAAACATACACTACATATTTCGCTAGAGTCCAATTTTTTCAAAAGTTGTCAGAGCATCATGTGGGGAAAAGTGATTGGCTAGAGTCCAATTTTTTCAAATATGGGGCATTATTCAAAAGTTGTTTGAGCGTTTTAAATAAAACGACAGAGTACAATTTTTTCAAAAAAAGTTCCCAAATAACGCCCTATGTAATGGGAGGGGAGGCGTTTTTGGGCGTTTTTTTTAATTTAAAAAAAAAAACGCCCCACTACACATGGTCTTAGTATCAAATTGCTCTTTCTAGCTAAAATGTGGACACATTAAAACCTCTTGTTTCGATAGTCTTTTCACACTATTCAAGTTAACCACGATGATGATGATGTGATCTAAATTTGCTCTAAACTGAACTCACCCTAGCTAATCAAGATTCCATTTACGTTATGTCGTGAACAGGGGCGGATCTAGTATAGAAAGACCGGGTTCCCAGGAACCCAGTCTTTTCGAAAAAAAAACGTTTTTTTGTAGTGTAAATCTTGTATGATTTGGAAAAAAACGTTTTTTTTGTAGTGTAAACCTTGTATGATTTGGAAAAAGGAACCCAGTGATTTCTCCGGCTGGATCCGCCACTGGTCGTGAATCATGATTTTATATGCATTCATCAATGTTTAATTACAAATACTTTCTCATGCCTATAATGCATTTTACATGAATGAAATGGTGTCTATCGTATCCACCTTTAGATCGTGAGACATGAAATAACGTGGAATGGGTCAAATATGAATTTTTATTCCATATATAAATTAGCAAGTTTTTTGTGCATAATGACTTGTACCTCATGTTTGGTGGCTTTTTAAAAAAAAAAAAAAACTTGATTTTTCACTTTCAACCTAATGTTTTTTTCTTTTACATTTTAACCCATTTGAAAATTTTACTTTTAACTCAAACTTTTTCAACTTTTGTAATTTAACACAACACTTTATTATTTACAACTTTGGTCCCCCATACTTTTTATCTTTCGCAAGTTTTTCGGTTTACGTTTCGTTCTAAATTTTGTGAGTTAACATATCGTAGCGTGCATGTGAGGTTCAACGTTTTTGCTCTATTTTATCATATTTGACAGACCCGTCGCAACGCGCCCATATTTCCCTTTTGAAAACTTCCCCGCAATGGGCGGGTCCTAGATCGACTAAGTTATTATTTTGTACGTTTTACGTTTCTGGTTAATTTCTTCGCATTAAGACACTATAACAGGTGTGCGTGGTTCAACGATTTTAGTCACCTTTTCGTTTAGTGTAATTTTTACCATTTTACCTATTTTATTTTTACGATGTTAAGAGTCGATGTCGCTGTGGCATTGGTGCTACTTGGCATGGTTTTACGAACGTTTTTAACCTATTGAATTTTTTACTAATATTTTGTTTCGATTAGCCCTATACTTCCTTTACTTAAAAACTATTTTTTACGTGCATATTTTATGTACGGGTATGTATAACTATGATTTTTTCTACATTCCGACGTAAACTTTTTTTATAGATGAGTCAGGTCAAATATAATACGTTTTCGTTTAAAGAAACCATTTTTACGTGCATATTTTTATGTACATTTTGGTATAAATTCAAGTTGTTCTATGTTTCGACGTAAACTTTTTTGGGAAATGATTCAGGTCAGATATAATATGTTTTCGTGTTTATTTTATGTATGTTTCGTATAGTTTTTTTCGAACCGAGGGGAGTCAAATTATGGTTTTTTTTTCTCTCCTTTTTCCGAAAGCTCCAATTAATCCCTTTCGATTACACGTGCATATTCTCCTTCATACCCGTTACGTTTTCTATGTATGAGTTGGGTCACATATAATACGTTATGATTGTTCGATATGAATTCCATTTACAGATTATACATCAACAATTGAAATCAATTTAGAAAATAAAAAATAATCTCATAGTTTAACAGATATTGTTTTCAGATCTAGAAACCATGAGTGTCTTGTGCATGAATTCATCTGTTGTGTGAAATTTGTGTGTCATATGACATCTTGGTTGAATTACAGAGTTTTTGAATAACCATTTTGATCATGATTTACTCATTGCTCTGTTTTTCAACTGAATACAACCAACCTTAGTATCAATGAATTTTGAGCCGAACTGTTATGTCAAATTGATTGTTAGATCGAATTTGACTGTCCAGGCTCTGATACCAATTGTTAGGATCTGGGGATCTACTGATTGTGTTTGTTTGTGAGATTTGAACAAATCAAATAGATATGATCAGTTTTAAGTGCAGCGGAAATGAATAACAAACTTTGTAAACACAATCAAAGGAGAATATAGTTTGATAAACAATTGCTTTTTCATAGAGTCGAAAGATTACATTAAAAGCAAAAGATTACAGTGCAAGCTTACAGACTAAACTTCCCCTCAGCCTGATACTCCAGAGTTGGTTGCACAAGATGAAAGGATTGAATTGAGGAGAAGAACTCACTCAAAACGATCAAATATAACAGTACAGAGTACTGTCATATTTATAGGCAAACCAAACCACTGATGTACCTCAGCTGACATCACCATGATAGTGACATCTAACAGCCTAACAACCTATAAACACTGGTCTATACAAAACTACTGATGTCTAACAACTGATTGATAATAAAATACAAAACAAGTCTAACACTGTTCACGTTCCACTGTTGTAGCCTAAGCACTAATTACTTGAACATCAGTGCTTTCTTCAAAAGGTGACCAGTCTTTGAATGAGCAGTGCTTGGGTCTTCAGCAGTACTTAAGAGACAGCAGTAGATAGAGCTCAGTGTTTGCCTTTTAGCAGTCTTTAGTTGTTTCATCAGTGTTTGGTTCATCAGTTGTTCTTCTGAGCAGTACTTAGAGTGTATCAGCAGATAGGTAACCACTGTCAAGGGGAGAGCTTAGAGTAAACGTCTGCTTATTGTGAATCCACTGTTGTGACCAGGTTTTGGCTTTACATTATCTGTTCCTCTGGTAGGGTTCAATCCCAACAACACTCGTGGCTGATCCCGTTTGTGTGCGCACAGGCGTGGCCAATTAATCATCGTCGTGTACAACACAATTACATAATATTTTGCCATTTTCTCCAAATCTTTTGTTCAAATCTATTTCTTCTCATCTATTAGCATTTGTTGTCATGTTTCTTTGTTTTTACCATTGCCTAATTAGTTTGTTGGTTTTTGGTAACCATTATCCCCCACATCCCCCCCCCCCCCTCATTTTACTTAGACATGTATTAATTAATGTTTTATTTTATCTTGATTTGTTGATCAAGTTAATATATCTTGAAGAGGGGTGGGTTGGTTCCGATAGATTTGTTAACTGATTAGACCATGTGTAGTGGTGGAACAAAATAATGCCCCCACCATGGGACATTAATTATTCGACACGTGTCATCCCAGTCAGCATGGGGCATTATTGCAAAAGTGGTGTAGTGGGGCATTATTCCAATAATGCCCATGCAAGTGGGACATGAAACATGTACACGAAACATACACTACATATTTCGCTAGAGTCCAATTTTTTCAAAAGTTGTCAGAGCATCATGTGGGGAAAAGTGATTGGCTAGAGTCCAATTTTTTCAAATATGGGGCATTATTCAAAAGTTGTTTGAGCGTTTTAAATAAAACGACAGAGTACAATTTTTTCAAAAAAAGTTCCCAAATAACGCCCTATGTAATGGGAGGGGAGGCGTTTTTGGGCGTTTTTTTTAATTTAAAAAAAAAAACGCCCCACTACACATGGTCTTAGTATCAAATTGCTCTTTCTAGCTAAAATGTGGACACATTAAAACCTCTTGTTTCGATAGTCTTTTCACACTATTCAAGTTAACCACGATGATGATGATGTGATCTAAATTTGCTCTAAACTGAACTCACCCTAGCTAATCAAGATTCCATTTACGTTATGTCGTGAACAGGGGCGGATCTAGTATAGAAAGACCGGGTTCCCAGGAACCCAGTCTTTTCGGAAAAAAAAACGTTTTTTTGTAGTGTAAATCTTGTATGATTTGGAAAAAAACGTTTTTTTTGTAGTGTAAACCTTGTATGATTTGGAAAAAGGAACCCAGTGATTTCTCCGGCTGGATCCGCCACTGGTCGTGAATCATGATTTTATATGCATTCATCAATGTTTAATTACAAATACTTTCTCATGCCTATAATGCATTTTACATGAATGAAATGGTGTCTATCGTATCCACCTTTAGATCGTGAGACATGAAATAACGTGGAATGGGTCAAATATGAATTTTTATTCCATATATAAATTAGCAAGTTTTTTGTGCATAATGACTTGTACCTCATGTTTGGTGGCTTTTTCAAAAAAAAAAAACTTGATTTTTCACTTTCAACCTAATGTTTTTTTCTTTTACATTTTAACCCATTTGAAAATTTTACTTTTAACTCAAACTTTTTCAACTTTTGTAATTTAACACAACACTTTATTATTTACAACTTTGGTCCCCCATACTTTTTATCTTTCGCAAGTTTTTCGGTTTACGTTTCGTTCTAAATTTTGTGAGTTAACATATCGTAGCGTGCATGTGAGGTTCAACGTTTTTGCTCTATTTTATCATATTTGACAGACCCGTCGCAACGCGCCCATATTTCCCTTTTGAAAACTTCCCCGCAATGGGCGGGTCCTAGATCGACTAAGTTATTATTTTGTACGTTTTACGTTTCTGGTTAATTTCTTCGCATTAAGACACTATAACAGGTGTGCGTGGTTCAACGATTTTAGTCACCTTTTCGTTTAGTGTAATTTTTACCATTTTACCTATTTTATTTTTACGATGTTAAGAGTCGATGTCGCTGTGGCATTGGTGCTACTTGGCATGGTTTTACGAACGTTTTTAACCTATTGAATTTTTTACTAATATTTTGTTTCGATTAGCCCTATACTTCCTTTACTTAAAAACTATTTTTTACGTGCATATTTTATGTACGGGTATGTATAACTATGATTTTTTCTACATTCCGACGTAAACTTTTTTTATAGATGAGTCAGGTCAAATATAATACGTTTTCGTTTAAAGAAACCATTTTTACGTGCATATTTTTATGTACATTTTGGTATAAATTCAAGTTGTTCTACGTTTCGACGTAAACTTTTTTGGGAAATGATTCAGGTCAGATATAATATGTTTTCGTGTTTATTTTATGTATGTTTCGTATAGTTTTTTTCGAACCGAGGGGAGTCAAATTATGGTTTTTTTTTCTCTCCTTTTTCCGAAAGCTCCAATTAATCCCTTTCGATTACACGTGCATATTCTCCTTCATACCCGTTACGTTTTCTATGTATGAGTTGGGTCACATATAATACGTTATGATTGTTCGATATGAATTCCATTTACTTTACATTTGATCCAATCACAATGCTTATACATGTTACACTGAGTTAATGCATCATATAATGTTTGGACTAATCCATTCAATGTTTACGATGTACCCGCGCCGCAACGCGGGCGGGTCATAACCCTAGTTATATATATAACAGAAGTGGTTAGCTGCCATGCCATCATTGAAATTACCAAATTGTCCTTATAGTGTCATCCATCCTATAATCAATGTTTTTAAACCAGGACCGGGCCGGTCGGTCGGTCGGACCGGTCCGGCCGGGATCCGGAGGGTGTAGCGGGCCGGTTCCTAGTTTCGAGCCGTTTCAACAAAGGGCCGCTGGTCGGGCCGGGATCCGGGCGGTCGGGCCGGCGGTTCACAGCAAGTGGATCGGGCCGGTCATGTTATAGAGGGGCAGATGAGAGCTTCAAGTTGGAGTTGCAGAGACCTAGAGGAAGAAGATGACTTCCTTCTTTTAAACTAAAAGTTAATTTTTTATTGTTTGTTTTTTTTTCCTTCTTTTGATGTCAGGAAAGTGGGCCGCAAGTCTATAACCATGTAGGAGAGCTCATCACCTATCCTTATTTCCTATTTTATTTCTTATTTACATTTACTACAGTAATTTAACTTTATTAAGTTATATATTATTATTCTACCAACTTATTTTTTAATAGTTTATTAATTATTTTAATTTTATTTTGAGCTTACTCTTTATAAATTCATTTTTTAAACTATGTACATAACATATATTTTATATATATTTTTATATAATATATGACGTAATCCGAGTCTTAAATCCGGTCGAACCAGTCAGACCGGTTTGACCTTTGACCCCGTAAGACGACCGGGTCGACCTCCGGTCTGGTTATGAAAACATTGCCTATAATATTGAAGTGTTTAAATCTTCATGAAATCATAGATTCATAGCTAATTATATATATATATATATATATATATATATATATATATATATATATATAGGGGATCGCTAGAATGAGAACCACCACGAGTTATGAGAACCACGAGAACCGCGCCCCGCGGGTGGCCGTCGACGACGAAATTTTTTTTACACCTAGATCCGTATATTTTAGTGGGGGGTTTAAATTTTCGGTTCAAACGGCGCGCCCGAGGGGGTAGTTTTTTACGCCCAAAGTTTGGGTTTTTTTAATTTTTTTAATTTTTCTTTTTTTTTTACCAAACTTTGGGCGTAAAAAACTACCCCCTCGGGCGCGCCGTTTGAACCGAAAATTTAAACCCCCCACTAAAATATACGGATCTAGGTGTAAAAAAAATTTCGTCGCCGACGGCCACCCGCGGGGCGCGGTTCTCGTGGTTCTCATAACTCGTGGTGGTTCTCATTCTAGCGGCTCCCTATATATATATATATATATATATCTATATAAGTATCCGCTAAAATGAGAACCACCTCGAGTTGTAAGAACTGCGCGAGAACTTTTTGATCCGGGGCGAGGTGGACCAATTTTTTTTTTCAGAAACGTAGATGCATCTATAAAAACAACATTTGTAAAAAAAAATTCAAAAAAAAAAAATGTCGTGGGTGTAGTTTTGAGCACCACAAGTTTGTGTTTACGGGACCCGTAAATTTTCTGGCCAGATTTACGGGTCCCGTAAACACAAACTTGTGGCGCTCAAAACTACACACACGACATTTTTTTTTGATTTTTTTTTACAAATGTTGTTTTTATACATGCATCTACGGTTATGAAAAAGAAATTTGGTCCACCGCGCCCCCTACGGTGTAGTTCTCACGGTTCTTACAACTCGAGGTGGTTCTCATTTTAGCATTCCCCTATATATATAAGTATATATATATATATATAGGGAGGAGTTCATGCGAGAACCACCTTTATTGCGAGAACCGCAAGAACCAATGTGAACACAACCTAAAATAGCTAAAAAAACCTAACCCCCCCCCCCCCAAAAAAAAAAAAAAAATCTAACCTCCCCCAAGCTAAATGCTAAAAACTAAAACCCCCAAAAAACCTAAAAAAAAACCTAACCCCCCCCCCCCCCCCCCCAAAACCTAAACCCCCCTCCCCCACCCCCAAAAACCTAAACCCCCCACCCCCAAGCTAAAATGCTAAAAACTAAACCCTCAAAAAACCTAAAAAAATCTTTAAAAAATCTAAAAAAATAAAAAAAATCTAATTTTTTTTAAAATATTTTTTATGCTCAAATCGCTACTTTTAGTGGCAAAAAAAAATTATTTTATGTTTATTTTTTTGGCTTCGAAAAGTAGCGATGTTTATATAAAAAATATTAAAAAAAAACTTTTGTGTGATTTTTAGCTATTTTTAGGCATTTTTGGTTGTGTTCACATTGGTTCTAGCGGTTCTCGCAATAAGAGGTGATTCTCGCATGATCTTCTCCCTATATATAGGGGACCGCTAAATGAGAACCACTCCCAGTTGTAAGAACCATTAGAACCACTTTACACCAATTAGAACCTGCCATGTCATTAGTTCACATGTCTTTTAAGAAGGTTACTATGGTCATTTTACCTTCTCCCACCCTTTCAATCACAAATCAGAGAAATTGGGTTGCCCGCTTCACATACTTCGAGTGTCAGGGCATCATTTCGAATGCACTGTAGAGTTTTCACAATCCCAAAGTGTTGAAGCAAACCCATTCCTTTTATAAACAGCAACTCCTTCTTCAGTCACCCACCTCTCACCTTCTTCCTTTTTTTTCTCTCCTCTCCTCCTGCTTCCCTAATTTGTTTAAAACCTGCTTCAATTTTACCTTCCATAATGTTCAATCCTCCGATTGCAGAGGGCGACAGTGGCATTTTTTGGAGATGCTGATAATAGGTTGATTTGCACACCGCAACGGAACTCCGGAGTTGGTAATGCTGTCGGCGATACTCTGTTTCCAGGGCAGGCTATTATGACCGGAGTTGGGTTTGTGGAGCAAGGATCCAGTTTCGGGGTTTTCGAGACTCCATTGATTCTAACAAGTCAGCCATCGGACAATGGTAATATATATATCGGTCAAGCACCTAATTTTGTATATTTTTTTAATGTTTTGGTCTTTTGATCGCGGTTGGGTATCAAGTATGTGTAGTTGGTTGAGTCTATTTTGGGGTCAATTAGATACTGGGGTCACTATTTTGTCGATTTATGTATATTTGTTTTTAATTTTTGTAGTTGGGTTTTACAGAATTAAATGATTGGTTTTTTTTAAAACAGAGGTTTGGTTATTTAAAAACAGATGTTTGTTTTTTTGCAAGTTGACCCTGATTTTGACCCACCCTAATTATGCTGATAAGTTGTTTTGGTTAAAGAAACGATTTTTTTTTAGGTTTTGATCCTGTTTTAGTTGTTTGGTATAACAAAAAATGGTTCTCTGGTTTATTTGTAATTTGCATTCTGCTTCTGTTTGTTGGTCTTCAGCAGTTATTGCACAGAAATTTAGTTACATTCAAAATTGTGGTGTACTTTTTGGAAGAACCATTTGTTGGTCTTCACCAGTTATTGCACAGAAATTTAGTTGAATGCTATTACGTTTCGTAGTCGTCTTTTTATGTCTCATGTATAAAGAATTTTTTTGGTGCGTTTATGTCCGCAGACCACGCCACAGATTCAGAGGAGGAGTGCTTTTCCTGGTTCACTCCGAATGGGACGCGCTACTGGTGCCCGGCTGCGCCAGACCACCTGAAACCAAGACTTGGAACCGTGTTTCAGCAGTGGGAAGACGTGGTCGAGATGTACGATATGTACGCTGATCACTGTGGGTTTTCGACTAGGCTGGGAACAGTTAAGCGAAAGAAAGGAGCCATGACGCACCGTTACATTGTTTGTTCCAACCACGGCAAGCCGCATAGCCAGAATAGGAACTTCGACACCCTTGACGAGACGTCGCTGAAGATTAGGCAGTCCACCTTCCGTGTGTGTGACTGTAAAGCCTGTATACGTGTGAAGTTCGATCAGACGTCTCGCGGTTGGGTCTTGTATCACTTTGAAGATAACCATAACCATTCAATGGTCCCAGTGCATAGCAGAGATCTTACGAAAAAACGGAGGAGGCTTGATTTTTTTACAAAGGAGTTCATCCACCGAGCGAGCCTTAGCAAGGTGGGACCGTCGGTGGCCCATAGACTCCAAGTAAACCTTAAGGGGGGCCACCACAATGTGAAAGGAACTGCGGATGACTTCAGGAACTTTGCGTCAAGGCTTCGCATGTTCATTGGTGACAGGGACACGCATTTGTTGATCGAGAAGATGAAAGATCGGGTGGACCACTTACCGAACTACACTTTTAAGTACAGCATGGAAAACGGTGAGATACGACACATGTTTTGGGCGGATGAAATTTCTAAGATCAACTATCAAGCCTTCGGCGACGTCCTAGCGTTTGACGCTACTTACCAAACCAACAAGTAAAGTTCTCTGCAAAAAGTTTCCGAGTTTTTTTTTGTTTTTGGGTAATTTCAATATGTGTTATGCGTTCTAACTATTTTAACTATCTTAAATACAGGTACAATCTGATCTTCGTTCCTTTTACCGGGGTCGACAACAACAAACGTTGTGCGACATTTGGGGCTGGCCTTTTGTTTTGTGAGACAATCGAGGCGTACACGTGGTTGTTGAGGGCTTTTCTGGAGGCGCATAACAAGCAGCCCAGCCTTGTTCTAACTGACCAAGACCCGGCCATGCGCCAAGCTGTGGCTGCTGTACTCGACCAGTCTCTTCATCGCTTGTGCATGTGGCACATTATGAAGAAATTACCTTCCAAGGTAATTTCCAATACAACGTCTACTTTGGCTAAAAATAGTTTTTTTTTTCCTTCTGAGCTGTTTTTTTTTGTCTTCCAAATTACCGGCGAGGTCGCACATAACTCTGAATTTCGGGCTGCCATACATAAACTGGTATGGAACATTTATATTAAACCGGAGACGCCCTTCCCCGTGTCATCCTCTACAGGGCGATGGATAAAGGTTACTCGAAACCAAAGTTTTTATTTTTATTTTTTAAAGGACAACCCCCCCAAAAGGCCCAAAAACAGTTAAACAAAAAAAAAAATATACAACGCGTCTTGGCATTTTATATACTTACCACTGTCCGCACCCTTGCTTGCTTGTCCACCTCGCAACATTCAACAGCGGCGACGCCTGCGGCGCGCAAACCTGACGAAGACGCTGCGCCAAGAGGCGTGGGTGGGCCAAAAAGCCGAGCGGCAATCTGGGACTTGGTCCACCCTCGAACCCGTCCAACTGCCAACCGACCCGCCACTTGTGCCGTACGTCAATCAACCGCTGTCTCGCCTTCTCCGGACCTGACAGTTACATCACCCATAACCTTTGTCGCCCCATCAGTACTTTCAGGAGCACCCCCTGTTTGTGTGGAGGAAAAAAATTATTCTTTTATAGATCGTTTTATGGTTAAAACTTATTTTTTGGCGCGACAAACCTGCTTCAGTTGCCGTAACATTTGTTTGTTGCCCTGCAGGAGATGTCAAAAGATTTCCCAATGCGGCTGCCAGCTTAGGAAGACCAGCCCTCGGAGCATACAGACCGCAGACCGCTACTGGCCGAAGGGCCAGAGACGCCTGCTGCTGCAACACGGGGGTTGCCGGTGGGCTAACATCAGCTGGCGGGTCCACATTTACATCACGGTCTGCGGCGTAGCCTCCTTCGTCACGCACCGTTCCAGCATCCTCTTTTTCGATGTTAAACTCATCCCCGCCGGCAATGTCGCCTGTGTGTTAAAAGAAATTTAAAACCAAAACAAAAAATAAAAAAAATATTGGTTGGCCATCCCCTAACATATATTGCCACCATGTCGCCTTTTTTGGTACCTGCCTCCCCGACGTCCGATGGCCTGTGCACATCCGAGCTTTCCCCTATTTTCGCCACCGTCGCGCTAGCTTCCGCTTGGCTGTTATCACCCAAGTTGACAGTACCCACCGCTTCAAACGACATATGTTCTAAACCACCTGTCACATCTGGTAGACCGTCGGCATCTTTGACCCCAACATCCCCGCTGTCTCTTGCAATCGCGCCAACGTTGCCCCCACCCGGCAGGCCAGCACTGCGCTCATCAACGTCTCGTCCTCTTGCAGCCCCGTCCGTGTCTAAAAACGAAAAAAAAACAATCTTTTTTACGGTGAGCCACAAAACAACACAAAATAAGATTAAATACGAATGGGTTTGCATGTTTATTTTTTTTCCTATTCTTTTATTTACCTGGCATGGTGTCAACGACAACGCTTACGGCTCGGAGGCTGACGTCGGCCCCCCTTCAGCCATTTCAGCGATACCAGAAACCAGCAAGTTCAAATCAACTTCCTCCTCTCCCTCGCCTGAATCAGAAGTTGGATCCGTAACATCATTCGCCTGTTCCTCGCGTCCCCCTACAGAATTATAAGCCAAAAATTTGTATAAAAATACACAAGCCCTTTGCGTAGCTTAAAACCGCATACGAATACCTGACTGGCGGCTCGAAGAACCCCGGGTCGTTCTCTTCAGAAATTCTCCCTCCTCGATATTCTCTAACCCTTCAGACGGCAAACAGGGTATCACATCTAACACATCAATGTATCTTCGCCTCAACCTCCTGTGCTCCTCGTGATCCGGCTCCACAGCCAACCGATCTCTTAAAGCCTGCTCAATTCTTGACCTTAGAGCGGCTAAGTCATCGACCAATTTATCCATGCCGCTGGTCTCTCCAGACACACGCTCACCATTATTCGCGGCGGCACACTAGTTAACTCTCTAGACAAAATGAAAAGACACGCTTAGCCTATCTATGCGTGCACCAACCAAAAAAAATTTAAAAACAAAACATGGAAAAACCAGCCTCCAAAATTTAAAAATTGCTTTAAACCTGTTCATCGGATAACCCAACGCTTAGGGTTTTGCCCTAGCCACGACCGAACCCTCCATTTGAAATCTCGTAATCTTGTCTACGAGTCAAAAGCTCCTTCGTCCAATAATGAATGGCTCGGATCCCATCGCCAGTGTTGCACGATGGCTGCCGCGTGCAGTCTACATACAGCAACTGCATGAAAAAAAATTAAAATCAAAATAAAATAAAGCAGAATAAAAATTTAGTCATAAAAAGCTAATAAAAATTCAAAAACCAAACACATGCTCACCGTCAGGATGGTCAACGGGCCCGCCCAGCAACACTTTGGGTCCAACGGCCTCCATTTTTTCTTACATTTTCTCAAGCAGTCTACGATGAAAGCACACCAGTTGAAATCTTCGTACTTAGTATCCGCCGTCAAACGCTTCAGAACCTTGTCTTTTACATACCCGTTCTGCTGTGAGCTGCCCATTATCGTCAGGAAAAGCAAAGCAAAATCTGTTCGGAAATGCGCCATGTCTTCATACTGGTCGTCTTGAATCGCCGCCGAGATCAGCGAAGGGGCTATGTAGCTGGACGGTGGGAAACGTGCACGCCACTCCTTCAACGTTGCGTGTAGCGTCCTCGCTTCCTCGACATCGGCGAAATTGGAGCCTGAGTCACGAATCCCCAAGAGCTTGCTGATCACCCCGCCATCCACCAACAAGCGGCTGTTGCCCAGGTTTAATGTCATTGAACGGGCATCAAAGTTGTCCACGACATGGTAGGCTAGTTTTTCGGGAACCCCATTCACACAAAAACCAATCAATCCCCCAAATCCCATTTGGATGATAGCCTCTTTCTGGCGTTCAGACAACCCCATCATCGCAAGGAATAATTGCTTCGGTGAAGAACGAGTGTTCAACGCCGGAAGCGATTTCTGAACTGCATGTTTCTGCTTCTTGTGCCTTTTTGTTCGTGAACCACCCAAGCCAGGCTGCTTGCGCTTCCTAGTATTGCCTTTTATACTCTTCCGTGGGGGGGGGGTATCAGCTTCGTCACTAGAGTAAAGGATAAGACAAGACACCTTACCACTCCGCTGTGGCCTAGACCTCGAACCTACACGTATAATGCGGGAAAAAAACATATTACAATTCAGAACTAGTTACCCCAATTGGAGCACAAAAAAAAAAAAAAAACATTCGTAACGAAGTTAAGTAAAAAAAAAATTATGATACCCGAACTAATGTTTATAACCCCTCTATCTTCTTGGTCCGGCTTGGTCCGGCTCGAGCTTCGCGTTGCCGCAACCATTCTTTCAGCGATTCCTGCGTTTAAAAAAAATTTATTAATACACCTCATCCATCAACATACAGAACCCCCCCCCCCCCCCCCCCAATTACGTAAGTTTGCTCTCAACCCCTGCTAACAAAAATTAAAAAAAAAATTAAATTTTCTAAAAAATTAAAAACCCAAACAGATGAAATTCCGACTAGGCTTAGATTGACTAACCACATACCCCAAAAATCACAACCAAAACCTAAAACCCTAACCGCCCAACCGATGAAATCCGGCTACGCAGAGATTGAACCTTCTTTTCCTAACACCACAAAGCCCAATGAAAAAACTCTAATCCCCAACAAAAGTTGCCAATGCCCGATTCAACGGACAATCTTAACCCAGGGGACACACACCACATGAATGTGAAAAGAAATAAGTGGTAAAGGAGCCCTGAATATTAATACGATTACATTTTTCACAGTAAGGAGGGGAAGCGAACCAACCTTTATAATTTGCTCGTTTGAGAAGCGTCGGATACAAAATCTAGTAAAACAACGAACACCGATCGCCTGACCTTCAACTTCGGACACAAAATTTTGAAAACCAGGGCCGCCGGAATCTCCAAACACTTAAAAAACCAAGGTCGCCGTCGCCGGAGTTCTAAGAATGGCAGAGAGAAGTCTATGTATTTGGGTGTGGGGTGATTTAATTCAGGAAGATAAAATGGTTGACATAGAGAATGGAGATGGTTTTATGAAGATTGGACATGCACACTGAATTTGTTCAGAAGAAATGACTACCGGCTAACCAAAGTCTTTTACCAAAATACCCTTTTCTCCATATAAAATTCAAAAGCATAAAAGACAAAACATTTAAAAAATAATTTAATATTCAGATCATCTCAACCATCCAACTCTTTGATCAAAAGGCTAGAAAGTGGTTCTCATGGTTCTTACAACTGGGAGTGGTTCTCATTTTAGCGGTCCCCTATATATATATATATATATATATATATATATATATATATATATAGTGTAAGTATATGGAGAAAACCAATTTTATTGAGAAAACTTAGGAAACTAGAATATGTGGTCCACATTCATCCACATCACCTCATCCAAACCCATGCTTTAAGGGTATTTTGGTCTTTTTGTTTTTTCTTTGAAGATTGTGCCTAGTACTTTTCACCTTTTTCAACCCATCATCCATCACCTTTTTCAAACCATCATCATCCATTCTCTCTCTAAAATAACACCTAATATCTCATTCTCTCTCTATCTTCAAAACTCCATTGTTCTCTTCTTCAACCATTGAAATCTGAAGATCGAAGATCGAAGCCATCCCTTCCAACCTTGAAATATGAAGATCTCTGCCACCATCAAAGCTCTGCCACCATCAAAGCTCTCAAAGATCGAAGATCGAAGCCACCATCCCTTCCAACCTTGAAATCTGAAGATCGAAGCCACCATTGAAGATCGAAGCCACCATCAAAGCTCTCAAAGAAAAGGAAGCTCGGTGTCATTTTAATCACATCTTTGTTTCTGTTTTTTAGAGAGAGAAAGCTAATGTTTTGGAAAGAGAGATAACAATTTTCATGTTGTTCACCTAGACACCAAGAACACACGCACAAGTGTGTGAGAGAGAAACAGGTTTAAAGATCTTACTTTTGTTAATTTATGTAATTTGTTTAGATTTATACTTTGTATAATGTTTGGTAGATTTAAAATCAGAGCTAGTTTGTTTATTTTATTTTTTAAATCAAGATCTATAAGAAATTTTTGTATGTTGTATTTCTCTCTTCAAAGTGTATTGATTTTCTTATGAAGATTAAAGTTAAATTTCTAAATTGTTTGTCCAGCGATTTTGAGTTAATGATTGCTTTTAGTTGGATTTTTGTGTGTGTGTGGGGGGGGGGGGGGTGGGTGAGCTGGGTTTTTTTTTAGGGTTTATGAATTGGATTTGGTTTAATTTGTTTTCTGGTTTTGTTTAAATTCAGCATCACTATTGATGGTAGATAATTAGTTTGAAAATCCATAATTTTTACGATGTATGCTTCAAATTTCTTTGTTTTTTAGTTGTTTTTTGAATAAATTCACTCCGATATTACATTTTCATTACCTTTAGAAACTTCATAATTTAATCGGATATCGGTTTTGTTTTACAAATAGAAATTCGTGTTTTTTACTGGCATAATTTGTTACATATGTTACATTTCTATCAGCTACATTTATGCGAAGAGTATATTGATATTTTTTACGAAGATTAATGTTGACTTTCTAAATTGTTTGTACATAGTATATTGTTATTTTTACGAAGATTAATGCTAAAATTTCTAAACTGTTTGTCATATATGTTGTAACACGTGTTACACTGCGGGTTACATATGTTGTATATAGGGTGTTACATGTGTTACCCCAGTATATGAGACCAGCTTATTGTTTTTTTTAGATTGACTGTTAAATGTTAAAATGTATAAACTTCATAATTTATTCGGAATCTCGTTTATTTTACAAATAAAAAGTCGTGTTTTTTTTGGTGGGATAATTAGCTACATATGTAGTAACAACATTACGCAAGTTAGGCGTATTACATGTGTTACACATCTAAATATTAAGATAAATGGTTGTGAAGAAAGATATCTTTACTGTTACTTCAAAACAATAAGGATTTGTAACATGTGGTACATGTGTTATAGATCTGCATTTTTTACATTTCTTTTACTTCAAAACATGTGTTAGACATGTAGCTCTTACTTTACAACCTTCTCTGTTACTTCAAAACAATTTGTAACATGTGTTACTTGTGTTACATATCTGCCTTTTTTAATTATCTGATAGTTGTACATGTGTTACACATGTAACCCTTACTCTATGTGGTTCTGAAAAAAGATAAATTTATTGTTATTTCAAAACGATAGGCAATTCTAAGATGTGTTACACATGTTAAAATTGTCCTTTGTTTTGGAGTAACAATAGGCATTTTAAAAAGATTCCTTTATTCTTATTTCAAAACATTAGGCAGTTGTAACATGTGTTACACATGTAGCTCTTGTCTTACAATGTCTCCTAACAAACGTTAGGCGTATTACATGTGTTACACATCTAACTGTTAAGATAAATGGTTGTGAAGAAAAATATCTTTAATGTTACTTCAAAACAAAAAGCATTTGTAATATGTGTTACATGTGTTACATATATGCATTTTTTACATTTCTGACACCTTTACATGTGGGCCTTCTAAGATGTGTTAAGGATGTTAAAATTATTTATTGTTTTGAAGTAGCAATAGACATTCTTACATGTACCTGCATAATGTTGTGAAAAAAGATTCCTTCATTGTTACCTCAATCAATAGGCAGTTGTAACATGTGTTACACATGTAGCTCTTATATTACAATCTTTCCTAATATGTGTAACATATGTTACAATTGCTTATTGTTTTGAGGTAACAGTAAAGATATCTTTTTTCATTGTTACTTCAAAACAATATGTAGTTGTAACATGTGTTACGCATCTTAAAATTGTCTATCTTTTTCAGCTGACGACAATCACTGACCAAACACCAATTTTTAACACGTGTTATGTACATGTAACAGTATTTTGGACTTTGCACATATAGGGGGGGGGGGGTGCACATATGTAACACATGTTTGTAACATGTGTTACACTAGAGAGGTAACACATGTATAGCCACGTTACACATGTTACATAGAAGATTAATAAGTTTTAACTATAGAATATTTAATATTGATGTACTTGTTTTGTTCATAGGTGAAAAGATGTTTTGTGTTCAAGATGAAGATGGTTATCAAGAAGCGAAACCCGCGGAAGGATTACAACGCATCATCAGGTTTTCGTGGTGACGATGGTGTTGTTGTGAAGGCAATTTTTAGAAGACCATTTTTAGAAGCATTACAACTATTGATATAAAATTTATTTTTATTTTCATTGTTAGTATGCCAATATTTGGATGAATACGGATGTTGTTGTGAAGGCAATTTTTTTTTTGGATGCAACAACTATATGTAACATGTGTAACCTTGACGTTGTAACACATGTAACACCTATATGTAACATGTGTAAGATTGCTATACATGTGTTACATATATACCCATATTGTAACATATGTTATAAACATGTGTTACATATGTCAGCCCCTTTGGTGTCAATTTAAACTTAGCAAAATTACATATGTAACAACATTACATCATCCAAAATGTCATATCAATGAACAAACAAGTAATATATGTAACTATAAGTATATGAGACTAGTGTAACAAATTAAAGGGACAAACGATACACTTCATGTTACATAAGTACCTAGACTTGTTATTAACAATGTTATTAGTAGATAAAAAAAACTGCATTAACGTATATTTTTTACATTGAACCCAGCTTATTGGTTATAAGTCTTACACATGGCAAGAAGTTCTTCCAGTGTGACGTATGATTTAACAATAATAGGATGATATTGCTCGTTGACATTCGGTGTCCACAATTTAGTGCCATTAGAATACTAGTAAATATGGTAACGTGGAGTATGTTCTATATCATCTGTGGATATAGGGACGGATGTTAGTATAAGTTTACGTGTGTTATGAACGTTGTAATACGTTTAGCACCCTAGGGTAACAAAAAAAGATCACACATGACACTTGTCGTCATGTTACACATGTTAATTGTGTGTGCACATGTAACATCTTCTCTACAATGTATGTAACATCCTTAAAAGTTGTGTTCCTACTCTGCTTTATATTTTGTAAGTACTTATAGGTAAACATGTTTCAAAGATACAACCTGTAAAATGTGTTACACCAAAATGTTACACAAGTGTTTCCAGTTTTACACATGTTACATCTTCTGTAACTCTGCTTTATACATTGTAAGTGTTTCCTGTTTCCAGTTTAAACATGTTTTAAAGATACAACCTGTAACATGTAAGTACTTATAGGTAAACATGTTTTAAAGATACAGTCGTATCACCTTACAAGTTATATGTTTTACTGACAAACGCCATGTCACACATGTTACACACTACAGAGTGAAACAACAGTATTGAACGTTGCTACACATTTCCCATTCTGTCGTAACATGTGTAACCTTTTTGGGGGTATCAATGTTGTAGGTTTATACAGACTTAAATATATACAAATGATCCAAAAATGATCATACATGTGTTACCCTCTAGTGTAACATAAGTTACAAACAGGTCTTACATATGTGCAGCCCCGATTTTTGGTAACAAAGGGGTTGAACATATGTAACACATGTTTGTAACATGTGTTACACTGGAGGGTAACTTCTGTACAATGTCAAAGGTACCCACCACCTGCCCTTCATCGACTTCTTGTTCCCATTCTTCATCGGTTTCTCCATCTACCTTCTTTCGCTTTATGGCCACCTTTTGTCGTATCTGATATTGTAGTTCTTTTTTTCTGGCAAGATCCCTTCTCGTTTGGTTGCAACTGCTATGGTCAAGTCGTAATAACACAAGTTACACTCTAGTATTTTTAATCTACTAATTAAAAAAATAGTAGTAACATAACTAACACTAGTTACCTTCTACCCAATTATGCCCTGAACTTGAAGACTCCCTAAATTTTGAGTTTTTATCTGCATCATTTCACATATAATGTTTTGTTAGGTTTCTTCCCAGTCCCAGTCCGGCCCAAGAAATGAAAAACACAAATATTAGTAGTCAGCAAAAGAGTACTTGCTAAGATGAGGATACAACAATTACAAAATGTGTAACACCATGTATGCACCATATATTTTTCCGAAAGTGTAACATATGTTACAACATACAGGACAAACAGTTTAGAATCTAACTAGCAGAAATGTAGCTGGCAGAAATGTAACATACGTAACTAGTTATGCCTGCAAAAATTCGAAACATTTAACACTAATTATAAAAAAGAACAACTTAACCAACAAATTTTTTAAACCTTTTCTGTAACAATTATGGATTTTCAAACTAATTATCTACCAATAATTGGGATGCCCAATTTAAACAAAAAACAGAAAACAAAATAAAGCAAATCCAATTCATAAAACCTAACACAAACCCAACCCATAAATTATTGGGCAACAAACTGAAAATATCAAAAAACTGAAAATACCAAAAAAGGGATATGTGCAACCCCCCTCTTTACGTTGAGGATGAGATTATAAAAAGGAAAATGCACAGCTGAGTAAAAAGATGTAACACGTGTTACAACGGTTGTTTTAAGAACTTTCAAATAAACAAGTGTTGCAAAGTGGATGTTTTTAAATAACTGTTTAAATCAACGTAATAGAGATGTGTAAGTAGGTAATTTCCTTTTGTAACACGTGTTACATTGGATGTATCTTTACGTTGAGGATGGGATTATAAAAAGGAAAATGCACAGCTGAGTAAAAAGATGTAACACGTGTTACAACGGTTGTTTTAAGAACTTTTAAATAAACAAGTGTTACATCGTGGATGTTTTAAAAAAACTGTTTTCATCCATTTGTAATAGAGACGTGCAAGTAGGTAAAAACCTGTTGTAACACATGTTACATATGTGCAGCATCAAAGGTACCCACCACTTGCCCTTCATCTACTTCTTGTTCCCATTCTTCATCGGTTTCTCCATCTACCTTCTTTCGTTATCGTAACACATGTAACATGTGTTACCTCCCAGTATAACACACAATAACAGTTACTATTCAGATCAAAAGCCCAAACAAGCAACCAACCCAACAAAAAAACAGTTACTATTCAGATCAAAAGCCTCAAACAAGCAACCAAACCAAACACAACTTTTTACCACAAAAATAATTTTAACACAAAAATAAAAACCTGCAAATTACATAAACATTTACCCATTTTTACAACCATTTTAACAAAAGAATCATGTTCATCTTTAAAACATCCATTACACAAAAACCTATAAACAACCATTTTAACTAAAACATCAAGTGTGAAATGATTTTTCAAAATAAAATACTCAAGAGATTGTTGTTTCTCTCTCTAAAATAGCAACTTTCTCTCTCTAAAAACACTTACCGAATCTAGAAACCGTGTGATGAACACGATGAAGATCTTCAAACTTGCTTCTCTCTATGTGTTCTTGGTGTTCTTGATGAATATGATGAAGATTGTTGTTTCTCACTCTAGAAATCAACTTTTAACAAGCATCAGCACACCCGAGATGAAGATGACGACGTGAGATGAAGCATGAACACACCCGAAATCAGCACTCCGGTTGCCTGTAACACCGTCGTCGTCGGCACCGACGGTTCGTCGGAGAATCTCCACCGCTGTAGACGACGACACCGTCTTCTTCTCTCGCTTAAATCTCTCTCTACCTCCTGAACTCTCTCACACACACTTGTGTGTGTTCTTGGTGTTTATTTTGAAACATGGAGAGAGAGACATAATGGATGATGATGATGGTGAATGTACAGAAGAAGAAGAAGAAAGAGAGAGTGAGATATTTTGAATTCTCAAAAAAAGAAGAAAGAAGAAGGAAGAGAGATAATGATGATGCTTTGATGGTGATGGTGACAATAAGACAGAAGAGAGAGAATGGGTTATGGTATTTTTGACACAAATACCCTCATGGCCCACTAATCAACATATGTTATGTATTAAATTTAAATCAATAAACATCAAATTTTCCTAACCCTTAGATGATCAAGATCAATGGTGAAAAGGTTGGTTTCCTTAGTTTTCTCACTAATAAATGGTTTCCTATATATCCATCCCCTATATATATATATATATATATATATATATATATATATATATATATATATATATATATATAATAGCACTAACAACATTTTTATGCTTTTTGCACTCATTAACTATTAACCGATTATTTTTTAAATGTTTTTATTTTAGACGATTTTATCAAAATATATTGTTTCAATGAGTTATGGAGGAACTGAATAAATTAGATGCTAGCGTCTACTTTTCTTACTAAAAATTTATTATTAATTTTTTTATAAATGTTTATAACGAGTTAATGTCAACCTTCGCGTTACAGCGGGATTATATGGGATGCTCGATTACGACCACGCTATTTACATATTTTAATAAACTAAAAATAATCGCTAAACTTAATGGGCCCATTTTGAGTTATTTTTCTAGGTTATGGTCATTACCTGTGTTCAAATTCAACAGGTAATGATTTGTTCCAATAAACCCATCACTTTTAATTCTTATATACTTCGACATTAGGCTAAACTTTTTTTTTTCCTCTGCAGACGTAATTGAGAATTGGTTATAGTGATTTTTATTTGGAAGATTTTTTCCATCATTAGCAAACCAAATCTGAATGATAAGTAACATAAATTCAAAATAAAAAACAAACAAATAAAACTTGAATAAATCGAGGTGCCGAACGTCTTTTACCCTGAAAGAACCAAATCGAAAATGTCATCTCCATCCAAATCATTTAATCATCAACTGCAGCCAAAGCAAATGAAGCAAATTTGAATGACTCAAAGTTTAAATTCATCGTCTTAAAGTGGATTTCTACAATAGTAGAACCAACGAAGAACATAATAAATAAGATCTAATAGAAAAAAAAATTCGTATAGAAACACATCATCATGAACATAAAATGTAAATGTTACACTAAATATAATTTTGCAATAGAACCCACCGTCTACTAGTTTCTTGATGCGATAGTATTAGTTGTACTGGCCACACCGATTTCACTATTTCAGTATTTACCTGTACCGCATCTCCATGTTCGAGTCATTGTATCGACATCAATGGACTAATGTGTTGGTGACACTTCTTGCGGGTCAAAAATTTGTGTCGTATAGAATTATCTTTAAAATATAAGTATCAAAGATCACATATACACACCACCATACAGAAACAAAAGAAACATGTACCCGCTTTAGACCAGACCAAAAATTGAACATCACAGATCATACATGATAACTTTTTCGAATCAACCGAGGGCTTTTGATAAATGCAAAACCACTGAAGCGTTTAATGGTTTTTAGACATTGGCATTTAAAAAATTTGATCAACAACAAAGATTGTAGGCACATATACATATTGATTGGTTATAATAATAATAAGAGTAAAATGCACGGATAGTCCCTGTGGTTTTGCAAAATAACACCTATAGTCCCCAACTTTTGGAAATTACACCGGTGCTCCCTGTGGTTTGACAGTTTGTTACTCGGATAGTCCCTGGAGTGGATGACAGTTAGTTTTCTCTGTTAAGTGGATGTGAAATGACAAATTTACCCTTCATCTTTAAAACAAAACAACCCCCTTCTCTCTATTTCCCCCCACCATTAACCACCAACCACCACCGCCTCTATCACCACTCCCCACCACCGTCATAACCACCACCGCCTCTGTCATCACTCCCCACCACCACCGCCGCCATAATGGGTCGATGTAACCCGATAACGAAGTAATGGTTAAAAAGGTAATGATAAATCTTACGGCTTCTTTGATGAAAACGGATGGTGTTGCTGCTTTCCATTTAGGATCTGAGTCTGGAAAGATCTGCCCAATGTCGGGTAGACCCAAAACCCAAAATGGCATCCACAATACAATGAAAAAGCACATCACCTACAACACACCAATCATTAGACATTATGATCGTTAGCATAATCTGAGTGACGTTCAAGTACTACTGTCACATTGAGCCATTTTATCTTATCTTGCACTTTTCATTTATTAAGGTAAGGAAGTCTGCAACAATTCTATCATATTATATTTCACACTTATTCCTCTATGATCGTAACTTAGACACTCAAATGCGAAGGGGATGGCGGTGTGGGTGGTGGGGAGTGGTGACAGAGGTGGTGGTGGTGATGACGGTTGTGGGGAGTGGTAGGTGGTGGAGGTGGTGGTTGGTGGTTAATCATGGGGGAAACAGAGAGAAAGGTGGGGGTGGGTGGGGTTGTTTTGTTTTTATAGAGTGGATACGATGAAGGGTAAATTTGTCATTTTACGTCCACTTAACGGAGAAAACTAACCGTCATCCACTCCAGGGACTATCCGAGTAACAAACTGTCAAACCACAGGGAGCACCAGTGTAATTTCCAAAAGTTGGGGACTATAGGTGTTATTTTGCAAAACCACAGGGACTATCCGTGCATTTTACTCTAATAATAATAATAATAATAATAATAATAATAATAATAATAATAATAATAATAATAATAATAATAATAATAATAATAATCAAGCCCAACATGCAAGCATAATATTCATAATATCATGTCCGAATAAGAAGAACAGAAACTATAAAATCACTTGCGGAATTGCACAAACCATACAAACACTAACGGAAACAAAGATTAAATCAATTTCCACCCAATAAATATAGTGATCACCATAAAGAATTAGAAACCAATTCGGTATGGCCCGTAAACGACATCGATATGAAATTAAATAGTGATGTGAGAAACTAACAGGCACTTGCAGAAATGACATTGATATGGAACGCATCAATTTACCCTTGCTGTCAATCAAAGTTGGGGAAAGGTTTTGACTTTATTTAGGAAGGAATTTGGGGATATTAAGGATGATGGCGATTCTTTTCGGTGGAAGCGGTGGCAGTTTTAGAAAAGTAGGCCTCTTTTGATTTGAATTTAGTAATGCAAAGAAATCAAACACAGAAAATTCTACGGCAATGGCGACTACACGCGATCACAATTTAATTTGCTTTGTTTGTGTAAATCTCGTTCAAAGATCATGAGGGAAACGTTGACGTTAGTTGCATTTTCAATTTAGTAAATGATGATTAGTAAATGGTTTTTTTTTTTTTTTTTTTTTTTTTTTTTTTTTTTTAACGGCAAACAAACTCAATCCCGAGCACTCTTAGGGCACCCACTGGACAAACGGAGTACTCCGAGAGTAACCCGGGTCCACCACCAATTCCGGGGAAAACCCGGTAACCCGCCCGTCCGTAGGCACGACGGTGAAATTATAGGTAAAACCCGTTTGGCTCAAGGATCCAACCCAGGTTTCCCTGGGTCTCCTATCATTGCCCACCAGTGCCTCACTCTGCACCAAGTGAGAGTCGAACCTGCATCTCTCAAGAGAAATGCAAGTCCTCCACCACTTGATCTAGAGATCATTGGCATGATTAGTAAATGGTTAGTCAAGTTGATTCGAAACCAAGAGCCCAATGAAACACGAATGAAGCAGAGTTGCAAAAGATGTCAGAATGGAGATTTCCGATTTTGTCGGGGCTGGTAATAATTCATCGTCACCGTTTGTGTGGTGCTAAATGTGTTAAATTGAATTATGGATCACAATTACTATTACAAAATAATTTACATCGAGATAGTTGGTAAACGGGCAACAAGCTGCGC
Organism: Helianthus tuberosus; assembly: GCA_030545235.1. Classification (NCBI taxonomy): domain Eukaryota; kingdom Viridiplantae; phylum Streptophyta; class Magnoliopsida; order Asterales; family Asteraceae; genus Helianthus; species Helianthus tuberosus. The sequence continues at coordinate 101,216,985 of CM060371.1, read as the reverse complement.
CGCTACCCCTTTTTGAATAGCAAAACTAAGCCTTTTAAAAACTACGTCCATAGATCTCGGGGTCATAATATTACTATGCATGACCCTTTGAACTCGACTAAGTAGGTCCACAGCCTCTGGCGCCAGAAAACCAAAAGTATCAAAAGCAAATGGGATAAACACGTGCTGGTTGTCAAGACACGCTTTCTCATGCTTGATCACTTTACCTGAAGCAGCCTTTAAAGCAGCCTGACCCACTGTGAAGCAGCCTTTAAAACAGAGATAATGCGAGCATTAGCACCGGTGCAATTGAGGCGAGTGTCGGTCAGGCGGGGGAGGATCTTGTCGCCGTGACTGTACAGAAACTTCACGCGATCTGGTGACGACTCCGGTCTGGAAATATCGAAATTTGATTTACATATGTGTCAGATTTGAAGGTATTTAAATGAAATTGAAACGGAAGTCGGGGATTATATCTTTTTTGAAAGGGGGATTATATCTTTTTTGAAAGGGTGTGTGGTATTATTAAACGGTGAAACCGAAAAGGTATGTCATTTCAAACACCTGTTTCACTCAAGAAATTTGTTCAAACTAGAAAAAGGTGAAATCATTAAAGCAGATTATTGGTCATCAAAGAATAATTTGGACAACTGAACGATTTAATTTGATCACAATTTACAACAACAATCCAAAGGAATCTTCTCTCATTTTCTTATATGTTCTTATTTTGCTTCATATCTTTCATGGTATCTATGAATTAATCGGTGCCTATCAATCAAGGTGTGCCATATTATATAAAAGGGTGTGTCGTATAAGATGAATTAGGTTAGTATTTTGAACGGTTATTAACACAAACGGTTACCATTATATGCATTAGCTTTAGGGGCAAGGGGCAAAAGAAATGGCAAATAGCCAAATAGTTAATACCGTTAAAGTGCTTTTTGCAAAGTTAAGTTGGTTTTTGTATAAGGATATAATTTTGGGATATTACTAACAGTACCATGACCATTTTGACTACTCTCCCACCCACCACGTAGCGCGGAGAAATTTTCTAGTATTTATAAAAATGTGAATATGCCTAGCAATGATGAATGACTAACACTACAACTGTGGTAAAGATGATTTGAAATTGTTTGTACTTTAGATTGATGGTTATCACTTAGCTTGTAAAGAGTTTAAACCACAGACAAGTATATATGAAAACTAGATCATCCTAGAGTTAATTAAGCTTGAGTATTCTAATTTTAAAGTTGTATTCAGATACAAATAATGTATACACTTAGATTCGACTTACTATTGGTTTTTGATGAATAATGTGATGAAAATTCAATGTGTTTATATTGTATTCTCCAAGAGGTCAAGCCACAAGTTTCTCAAACCACACAAAATCACTCAACAGATTCAAATCTATAAAAAAGACTTAGGTTTTTGAATACAAATACTTACAGTGATTAACTCTTCAATGGAAGATTGGGAGATTCATATCGACAGTGTGATTGATAATGGCGGCTGATTGTAGTTGATTGTTTTTACGTTTCCTGTTTCTAGATGTTTGTCTAGTTGTTGCTAATTGTGTTGGTTTGTTTCGGTTTTTTGGTTGTTACAGTCGCAGGGGTCTGTCCTATGTCTGAACTAGTGTGGGCTTCTCCACACTACTTGTTTTTATTGGTTGTGAATATATAGAATCACCGGGTAACCCTTTACCCCCCCCCCCCCCCCCCCCCCCCCCAAAAAAAAAAAAAAAAAAAAAAAAAAACTCTTCAATGAGCAAAGGAGAAAATTCAATTAGCGGTTGGTTGGATTTAAGTAGGCATAAGCTTCATAAGAGTGTCGCCTTTCTACCTTGGTATTATTGTGAAGTTTTTGATGTAGGAATTAAACTAACTCATGACCAACTTATTTTTATAGTCAGCTAGTCAAGTGGGCAAATGTTGGAATATATTTAATATGTTAGTTTGATTAATAATTTATAATTATTAACCAATGAGCCTTTATATATAATTTGATACCATTATCAATTTATTGATGGACAATATTACTCTTTATAAATCCATAAATATGTATGCATGCTTATTAATTTTCTTTAATGTCCAGTAAATCAATAAACTTGAGTATCGTTTGAGAGTAACAAGGAAGAACAGAACATCCACACTATCTTCCATAATAAGGACATCAAAGAAGATTAAATCTTCCAAAGAGTAAATTTTATTGTTTTCGTCAATCCGTATAATGTTGATATTAATCAACATAAACAAAATTTAGTCTCCCTCCAATCAAATCAAGTTTACAAGAGGAATGAAGGGATCTGAGACAAATTCAAAACCCAAAATACCAGAAACATCATGAAGAAAGTCACTCATGTCACAAGAACATAAATTAAAAACTCAAAAAACCAAAAGACTCATGAGTCAAACCCAACAATTAACACTTTGGAAGATCAGAAGGTGGTGGAGGTAATTTCTGGTTCGGAAGCTTCCCATCCATTACTGCCCACGCCAATCTCAACCCCCAACTCAAATGAATCTCAATGTGACAATGCATAAACCATACGCCCGGATTGTCCGCCCTAAACCTAACCGCCACCCACCCGCCTGAGGGCACCCCAACGGTGTTTCTTTCAACGGGATCAACAAGGTTGTATTTGGCAGGATCGGTCGAGGAGTTGAAGTTTCCCCTGCCTTGCCCCACCACGTAAAAGTTGAACCCGTGGAGGTGGAGAGGATGGTTTTCGGCTCCAAGAATGCTAGTGCCTTGCATCACTAGCTCCACGGTCGTGTTGTATGGTAGCACCACCACTTTTGTGCCGTGCGAAACCATCGTGTTGTTGGGTGGAGTGCCAGTGTAATTGAATTTATTAAGAGGGAATGATGGGAAGTTGGTGGAGAAAATGTCCTTTGAGTTCCCAAAATACCGAGCCTGAAGAAGCGCGGTTGTTGGCAAGGTGAAGGAGACGTTGTTAACCGAGGCCGCAAATTTATTGTCACACCCCCAAAATCCACCTGCGGAGTACTACCGCTTGGAGGCGTGACTGACCAGGATCCAGCCACCAATTATACTGAGCATTGGATAATAGTAAGAATGATCACCAACCGTAATGGTTAGTAAACACCATAGTTTAAAGTTCAAATGTTTAGGTTCAAATAACAGTTAAGTAAGTAGCGGAAGCATAGGTAAAACAGTTTAAACAAAGTTCATAGTTCAAATTAATTAGAACCCAACATGCGGGTTTAGGCGACCACTACACTTCCCAAGCTGCAAACTCCTGAGTCATTGGGTACCTGCAAAGCATGCAGTAGGGTATCAACAAAGATTGTTGGCGAGTTCACGAGTTGTCCAGTTTTAATTTCCAAAAACTTGTTTCACCAGTTAATTCATCCGTTTATACATGCGATGGGGAGCTACCCCACAAGTAAGCGACTAAACTGTTTTTACAATACCGAATACTATTCATCCGTACGTTTCCGTAGAGTGCCCCGTTTGTCAATGTTCTATCATCATTGACGGTTGCCAGAGTACATTAGTTCACGCCCGATCCCATACGCGGGCACGGTGTGAGGTTGGTGAGACCTAAATAGCGCTATCAACTAATAACCCGTTCGCCTGACCCCGGCGACTAATCGGTATTAAGAAGTGAGGACTTGAGTGATAGAGTTTTGTTTAGTGTTGCTTGTTGCATCCAGTATAAACAGTAATTAACTAAAAGTCCCGTTTAAGGGGAGAGAAGTAGGTTTGTATCCCTTACAAGGGGATAGCGTTGCTTAAGTTTCCGTTTCCCAACCACCGGGAACGCATGCTTTATTAGTTGTGAACTCACCTTGGGTTGCTCGGTAGGTTGTTTACTTGGTCAATTACGTTGGTCACCACGTCCTAGCATGGTCACCAATACAGGTCAAGTTGGGGTACAAGTATTCACGTATAATCTACACATAACTAACACATAGCATACACAACACATGATCATCCAGCAAGTTATCGGGCCTATTCTGATACGTAGTAGTGAAACAGTGAACATCAACAACTATCATACAAATCATAAGTGTTATTGGGCCTATCAGGTCACACTAACAGTTAACAGCATCACATAAACCAAATAGAACGGTATGCACAGCCCACACGTCCTTGGCCCAATAACGGAGACAAGCAGCCCAGTCGAGACCAGGAGGTCTCGACTCGAGAACACACAGTTTCGAGTCGCAACCGGAGGTTTCGGCTTGTCATGGTCTGGTTTCGAGTCGCAACCGGAGTTTCGACTTGTCATGTTTTGGTTGCGAGTCGCAGCCGGGGGTTTCGAGTCGCAACCGCCGTAGTCTCGAGTTGTCATGTTTTGGTTGCGAGTCGCAACCGGGGGTTTCGAGTCGCAACCTCGGATACGTGCACAAGAATCCTTCTAGAACCTGTCCGATCGTACTATCCAATAGAATTGCAATTTCATGTAATTGTGTACTAACCTATCAAATTATACCAACATGTTTTCTTGTCTACAATGAAATCAAAATAGATCAAACATAACAATTTCAAATATTCATATGATATTTAACCCACATTCATCCAGTTCATCATTTGCAAGCATGTTCACCCAAATCAAAACACAATTCAGTCATCAACATCGGCCCTATATCTAGCACATAATCACCGGTTTACTCATCATATCTATGCACTCGATATAGTGTCCTTGTATACCATCATCCAAATCAACACATAGCTAACACTCATGATTATCATTTACCTAAACAGATTTGTGTACAACCTTTAACATACAATCCTTGGTTCAAAACAATTATCTATATCATTTAGTCATTTCTAACCAACTAAATCATGCAATTCATACAAAGAGACATTTAAACTAGGCATGCATATCATTTATCAACCAAGCATCACAATATCTAGCAATGTGAGACACTAACCGGAACTTGTTTTGGTTGTGAATGAGTGTATGAGGCGATGAAAGGAGTGTCCGATGCGATGATCACGAGCCGATCCGGATACCTTGATGCTTCCGGTTTGAATCCGAGAGAGGGAGAGGAGAGGAAGTGAGTTTGATTGTTAGGGTTTTAGTGATTTGGAGGAATGTAGGAGGGTGTGTGAATGGTGGGAGTGTCAAATGAGAGAAGGAGGGCTTGGGCATGGGTTTTATACTCGGTTTGGGTGGTGCATCCTACAATGGTTCCGAGTGGGCTCGAAGGGGGGTATATGACCCAATCCGGCCCAACCGTTTCTGTTTACTCGAGACCGAGTGGTCTCGAGTCGGGTTCGGTTCACACACACACACACACATATATATATATATACCACACATAGCACATTAAGGTAAAACGCAACTTTTCATTTAATAACACATATATACGCATAACGAAACTACAAGGTGTTTACTCGGAAAAACCTAGAGTGTCACATTATCCCCAAGTTTTAAGAACTTTCGTCCCGAAAGTTAAGGCAGCCACTGACAAGCTAATGTAAATACGAACGTTTCAACGGGATGTCACATCATCCCCCCGTTAGTTTGGAATTTCGTCCCGAAATTCAGTTGTAGCTTCAGTGCTGGGGGTTTCATTTGGGAACAGCTGGGGATACTTGCGCTTCATCTGGTCTTCCCATTCCCAGGTAAATTCTGGGCCACGGCGTGAGTTCCAACGAACTCGTATGAGGGGTATCTGGCTACGTTTGAGGGTTTTGATTTCACGGTCCGTGATCTCCATCGGTTCCTCAGTAAAGTGTAGCCGTTCGTCAATAGTAAGTTCCTTGTAAGGAATGACGAGTGTTTCATCTGATAGACACTTCTTCAGATTAGACACGTGGACGACATTGTGCACAGCACTCAGTTCTTCAGGCAGATTCAACCTGTAAGCGGCCGTACCGATCTTTTCGGTAACTTCAAAGGGTCCGACATATCTTGGATTAAGCTTGCCCCGTTTTCCAAAACGAACCACACCCTTCCAGGGTGAGACCTTAAGTAGAGCCCGTTCACCAACCTGGAACTCTTGCGGTTTCCTATCTTTGTCAGCGTAGTGCTTTTGACGGTCACGAGCTGCCGCCATGCGTTGCCTAATCTGGGCAATCTTTTCTGTGGTGTCGACTACATGTTCCGGGCCTGTGATTTGGCTGTCACCTACCTCCGCCCAGCAGAGAGGCGATCGACATTTACGACCGTACAATGCTTCAAAGGGTGCCGCCTGAATGCTGGTGTGGTAGCTGTTGTTGTAGGAGAATTCTACTAACGGTAGGTGCTTCTCCCAATTCTTGCCAAAATCAATCACACATGCCCTAAGCATGTCTTCGAGGGTTTGGATGGTGCGTTCAGACTGTCCATCCGTCTGCGGGTGATAAGCGGTGCTCATGTCTAAACGTGAGCCAAAAGATTTGTGCATGGCTTGCCACAACTCAGAAGTAAAACGCGCGTCTCGATCGGAAATGATAGAGGTTGGTACTCCGTGCTTCGAAACCACTTCTTTTAGGTATACTTCTGCCAAGGTAGAGAACTTGTCTGTTTCTTTGATAGCCAAAAAGTGTGCAGACTTAGTTAAGCGATCCACTATTACCCAAATAGTGTCATTTCCGCGTTGAGACCTAGGCAGGCCAGTAACAAAATCCATGGAAATCTGTTCCCATTTCCATTGCGGGATCTCTGGCTGTTGGAGTAGGCCTGATGGTTTCTGGTACTCAGCCTTGACTCTTGCACAGGTTAAACATTTTCTGACATAGGTTGCTATGTGGGCTTTCATGCCAGGCCACCAATAGGTAGCCCTCAAGTCGTGGTACATCTTATCTGAACCCGGATGTACTGAGTAACGGGACTTGTGGGCTTCATCCATCACAAGGTCACGTAAATTTCCATAAAGCGGAACCCATATGCGTCCGGCTACGTAGTAAGCACCGTCTTCTTTTTGTTCCAATCGTTGTCTCGATCCTCGTAGGGACTCAGCCCTGATGTTCTCGGCTTTCAATGCTTCAACCTGAGCATTCCGAATTTGATTAGGGAGGTTCGAGTGGATAGTGAGCTGTAAGGCACGAACACGCTTGGGTTTGGTCTCCTTTCTGCTGAGGGCATCGGCTACCACATTAGCCTTGCCTGGGTGATATTTGATTGCACACTCGTAGTCATTTAGGAGTTCGACCCATCGGCGTTGCCGCATATTCAACTCCTTTTGTCCCATTATGTGCTGGAGACTCTTGTGATCAGTGTAAATCGTGCACTTGGTGCCGTACAAGTAGTGTCTCTAAAGCTTGAGCGCGAAGACCACAACTCCAAATTCTAAGTCATGCGTCGTATAGTTCCGTTCGTGGACCTTGAGTTGTCGCGAGGCGTAAGCAATAACTTTCTCGCGTTGCATCAATACGCAGCCAAGTCCTTGAATAGAAGCGTCGCAATAAACGACGAAGTCGTCGGTACCTTCGGGTAAGGAGAGGATAGGAGCACTACAAAGGTTCTTCTTTAGTTCCTGGAAGGCAGATTCCTGAGCATCACTCCATTTGTAAGCAACACCCTTCTGAGTGAGTGTCGTAAGCGGTTGAGCGATCTTAGAGAATCCCTTGATAAATCTTCGATAGTATCCCGCCAATCCCAAGAACTGGCGAACTTCGGTCGGAGTCTTAGGTACAGGCCAATTCTTAATGGACTCAATCTTAGCGGGGTCGACATGAATCCCTTCCTGATTGACGATGTGCCCAAGGAAATGGACTTCTCTAAGCCAGAAATCACATTTCGAGAATTTGGCGTACAGTTGCTCATTGCGAAGGAGTTCGAGAATAAGGCGTAGGTGTTGTTCATGCTCCTCTTGGCTCTTCGAGTAGATTAGGATGTCGTCGATAAACACGATTACGAACTTATCGAGGTAGGGTTTGCATACTCGGTTCATGAGATCCATGAAGATTGCAGGTGCGTTGGTCATTCCGAAAGGCATAACAAGGAATTCGTAGTGACCATAGCGGGTTCTGAAAGCAGTCTTAGAGATGTCCTCATCGCGGACTCTCAGCTGATGATAACCCGATCGCATATCGATCTTGGAATAATAGCTCGACCCTTGCAGCTGGTCGAACAGGTCGTCGATACGGGGAAGTGGATAACGATTCTTGATGGTAACCTTGTTAAGTTCGCGGTAGTCAATGCACATTCGGAATGAGCCATCTTTCTTTTTGACGAAGAGCACTGGGGCTCCCCAGGGTGATGAACTAGGACGGATAAAACCTTTGTCCAAAAGTTCTTGTAGCTGAGTAGAGAGTTCCTTGAGTTCTGCAGGAGCTAGGCGATAAGGTGCACGAGCTATAGGTGCTGCTCCGGGAGCTAGCTCGATTTGGAATTCGACCTGACGGTGAAGAGGGAGTCCAGGTAGTTCCTCCGGGAATACCTCAGGATAGTCGCGTACAACTGGAAAATCTTCAATCCTGTTTTCCATTTTCTGTGTGTCGGTAATGAGTGCTAAGATAGCGGTGTGCCCTTTTCGTAGATACTTCTGGGCCTTTAAGAATGAAATGATGCCCGTGACTTCTCCGCTCTTGTCGCCTTGAACTATAAGAGGTTTGCCAGGGGGACGGGGAATACGAACAGCTTTCTCTTGGCAGAGGATTTCGGCTCGATGTTTGGATAACCAATCCATACCAATGATGACGTCGAAGCTTCCAAGAATGATGGGGAAGAGATCGATACAGAAGGTCTGACCAGACAGCTCTAATTTGCAGTCACGAATTATGTGTGAGGCCTCGAGGTTTCTACCATTAGCTATTTCAACGGTGTGCTTAGAGCTTAGCGGCGTAAGAGTGAGCTTAAGTTTCTTTCTAATACGTAGGGATACATAACTAGCATCTGCTCCGGAATCAAATAGTACGGAAACATAACGATCATTAAGTAGGAACTTACCCGCCACAACGTTGGGGTCATTCCTTGCTTCCCCAGCTCCAATCACAAAAGCTTTTCCTCTAGCACCATTTCCAGCATTGTTGTTATTGTTCCCAGCACCCTGATTGTTGTTGTTTTGATTCAGTTCAGGGCAATCCTTTCGCATGTGCCCCGTTGCTCCACACTTGTAGCATCCGCGGTTGTTTCCTTGTTGCTGCTGTTGCTGTGGTTGTTGCTGATTCTGCCTAGCTGGGAACTGGCTTCGGCAGTCTTTGGCTTCGTGCCCCATCTTGTTGCATCGCTGGCACTGACCTTTTCCACATGGCCCACTGTGATGTCGGTTACATTTGTTACACTTAGGGTGGTTTCCTCGATAGCCACCCTGTTGCTGAGGGCCCTTGTTGCTTTCAGTCTTCCTTTGTTGAACTGGGGCCTGAGTGGGGTTAGCATCCTTTCCCTGACTTCCATCCCACTTTCGCTTGTTATCGCCAGAAGTTCCAGCAGTAGCACCGATCCTCTTGGGCAGCTTGCCCTCTTCCACAGCCTGATTGGTGAGTTTGTGAGCAAGACGAACCACGGGCTGTATGGTATTGAGGTTGGCTGAGGTCACATGACTTCTGATTTCAGGGACCAAGCCTTTGATGTACAATTCAATCCTTCGGTACATAGGTTGGGACATGTTTGGGCAAAGTGCAGCATAGTCGTTGGACTGCTTGGTGTAGGTCTCAATCTCTGATCCAACCATCTTGAGCGCATAGTACTCGTTCTCGAGCTTGTGGATGTCATCCCTGTGACAGTATTCCTCTTTGATCATGTCCTTGAAATCTTCCCACGCAGTAGCATTAGCAGTTTCCAGACCAAGCATCTGAATCTGTGCTTTCCACCAAGAAAGCGCGTTCCCCTCAAGTGTACCAGTCGCGAACTTTACCCAGTTAGCAGGGGGACACTCACAGACAGCGAAGACAGCTTCGGCCTTTTCAATCCAGTGTAGAAGGCCTATGGCACCCTCAGTGCCGTTGAAAGGGAGAGGCTTGCCATCCATGAAGGTTTTGAAAGTACAAACATGTGGTTGCGCAGGCGCAGGCTGACCTGTTGTGAGAAATGGAGCGAATAGGTTTTAGAGGTGAAAAGACGATGTGGGGGTAGGATCTAAACATCCTATAGCAACGAGTTTACCTCCAGGGTGAGCTGCGAAAGCTGCAGCCACCGTGTTGAGCAAGTTAGCGAATTGAGCCTGAGTCATGTTAACGCTTCCTCTTCCGCGTCCACTTATTGTCTTCATAGCCAGAAAACACAGTATGAGTGTGATGTCGTAACGTAGCGAGAATAAGACAGAAGAGAGATGTGTATCTATCTAATTAGGCACACTAGTATGTATAGTAGAGCAGTCAATATAGGATAAATAAGCATGTAAACACAAGTCCGAGCTACGAGGTTTGGTATGCCGAGTCTTGCCCTTGGAGTGTAGTGTCGTCACGAGTCACGGGTTATAGTCTGGTTTTTCTCAAAAAGACTCTTCTTTTTAAAACCAAGTTCACTATAACCAATGGCTCTGATACCAATCTGTCACACCCCCAAAATCCACCTGCGGAGTACTACCGCTTGGAGGCGTGACTGACCAGGATCCAGCCACCAATTATACTGAGCATTGGATAATAGTAAGAATGATCACCAACCGTAATGGTTAGTAAACACCATAGTTTAAAGTTCAAATGTTTAGGTTCAAATAACAGTTAAGTAAGTAGCGGAAGCATAGGTAAAACAGTTTAAACAAAGTTCATAGTTCAAATTAATTAGAACCCAACATGCGGGTTTAGGCGACCACTACACTTCCCAAGCTGCAAACTCCTGAGTCATTGGGTACCTGCAAAGCATGCAGTAGGGTATCAACAAAGATTGTTGGCGAGTTCACGAGTTGTCCAGTTTTAATTTCCAAAAACTTGTTTCACCAGTTAATTCATCCGTTTATACATGCGATGGGGAGCTACCCCACAAGTAAGCGACTAAACTGTTTTTACAATACCGAATACTATTCATCCGTACGTTTCCGTAGAGTGCCCCGTTTGTCAATGTTCTATCATCATTGACGGTTGCCAGAGTACATTAGTTCACGCCCGATCCCATACGCGGGCACGGTGTGAGGTTGGTGAGACCTAAATAGCGCTATCAACTAATAACCCGTTCGCCTGACCCCGGCGACTAATCGGTATTAAGAAGTGAGGACTTGAGTGATAGAGTTTTGTTTAGTGTTGCTTGTTGCATCCAGTATAAACAGTAATTAACTAAAAGTCCCGTTTAAGGGGAGAGAAGTAGGTTTGTATCCCTTACAAGGGGATAGCGTTGCTTAAGTTTCCGTTTCCCAACCACCGGGAACGCATGCTTTATTAGTTGTGAACTCACCTTGGGTTGCTCGGTAGGTTGTTTACTTGGTCAATTACGTTGGTCACCACGTCCTAGCATGGTCACCAATACAGGTCAAGTTGGGGTACAAGTATTCACGTATAATCTACACATAACTAACACATAGCATACACAACACATGATCATCCAGCAAGTTATCGGGCCTATTCTGATACGTAGTAGTGAAACAGTGAACATCAACAACTATCATACAAATCATAAGTGTTATTGGGCCTATCAGGTCACACTAACAGTTAACAGCATCACAGAAACCAAATAGAACGGTATGCACAGCCCACACGTCCTTGGCCCAATAACGGAGACAAGCAGCCCAGTCGAGACCAGGAGGTCTCGACTCGAGAACACACAGTTTCGAGTCGCAACCGGAGGTTTCGGCTTGTCATGGTCTGGTTTCGAGTCGCAACCGGAGTTTCGACTTGTCATGTTTTGGTTGCGAGTCGCAGCCGGGGGTTTCGAGTCGCAACCGCCGTAGTCTCGAGTTATCATGTTTTGGTTGCGAGTCGCAACCGGGGGTTTCGAGTCGCAACCTCGGATACGTGCACAAGAATCCTTCTAGAACCTGTCCGATCGTACTATCCAATAGAATTGCAATTTCATGTAATTGTGTACTAACCTATCAAATTATACCAACATGTTTTCTTGTCTACAATGAAATCAAAATAGATCAAACATAACAATTTCAAATATTCATATGATATTTAACCCACATTCATCCAGTTCATCATTTGCAAGCATGTTCACCCAAATCAAAACACAATTCAGTCATCAACATCGGCCCTATATCTAGCACATAATCACCGGTTTACTCATCATATCTATGCACTCGATATAGTGTCCTTGTATACCATCATCCAAATCAACACATAGCTAACACTCATGATTATCATTTACCTAAACAGATTTGTGTACAACCTTTAACATACAATCCTTGGTTCAAAACAATTATCTATATCATTTAGTCATTTCTAACCAACTAAATCATGCAATTCATACAAAGAGACATTTAAACTAGGCATGCATATCATTTATCAACCAAGCATCACAATATCTAGCAATGTGAGACACTAACCGGAACTTGTTTTGGTTGTGAATGAGTGTATGAGGCGATGAAAGGAGTGTCCGATGCGATGATCACGAGCCGATCCGGATACCTTGATGCTTCCGGTTTGAATCCGAGAGAGGGAGAGGAGAGGAAGTGAGTTTGATTGTTAGGGTTTTAGTGATTTGGAGGAATGTAGGAGGGTGTGTGAATGGTGGGAGTGTCAAATGAGAGAAGGAGGGCTTGGGCATGGGTTTTATACTCGGTTTGGGTGGTGCATCCTACAATGGTTCCGAGTGGGCTCGAAGGGGGGTATATGACCCAATCCGGCCCAACAGTTTCTGTTTACTCGAGACCGAGTGGTCTCGAGTCGGGTTCGGTTCACACACATATATATATATATATATATATATATATACCACACATAGCACATTAAGGTAAAACGCAACTTTTCATTTAATAACACATATATACGCATAACGAAACTACAAGGTGTTTACTCGGAAAAACCTAGAGTGTCACATTATCCCCAAGTTTTAAGAACTTTCGTCCCGAAAGTTAAGGCAGCCACTGACAAGCTAATGTAAATACGAACGTTTCAACGGGATGTCACATCATCCCCCCGTTAGTTTGGAATTTCGTCCCGAAATTCAGTTGTAGCTTCAGTGCTGGGGGTTTCATTTGGGAACAGCTGGGGATACTTGCGCTTCATCTGGTCTTCCCGCTCCCAGGTAAATTCTGGGCCACGGCGTGAGTTCCAACGAACTCGTACGAGGGGTATCTGGCTACGTTTGAGGGTTTTGATTTCACGGTCCGTGATCTCCATCGGTTCCTCAGTAAAGTGTAGCCGTTCGTCAATAGTAAGTTCCTTGTAAGGAATGACGAGTGTTTCATCTGATAGACACTTCTTCAGATTAGACACGTGGACGACATTGTGCACAGCACTCAGTTCTTCAGGCAGATTCAACCTGTAAGCGGCCGTACCGATCTTTTCGGTAACTTCAAAGGGTCCGACATATCTTGGATTAAGCTTGCCCCGTTTTCCAAAACGAACCACACCCTTCCAGGGTGAGACCTTAAGTAGAGCCCGTTCACCAACCTGGAACTCTTGCGGTTTCCTATCTTTGTCAGCGTAGTGCTTTTGACGGTCACGAGCTGCCGCCATGCGTTGCCTAATCTGGGCAATCTTTTCTGTGGTGTCGACTACATGTTCCGGGCCTGTGATTTGGCTGTCACCTACCTCCGCCCAGCAGAGAGGCGATCGACATTTACGACCGTACAATGCTTCAAAGGGTGCCGCCTGAATGCTGGTGTGGTAGCTGTTGTTGTAGGAGAATTCTACTAACGGTAGGTGCTTCTCCCAATTCTTGCCAAAATCAATCACACATGCCCTAAGCATGTCTTCGAGGGTTTGGATGGTGCGTTCAGACTGTCCATCCGTCTGCGGGTGATAAGCGGTGCTCATGTCTAAACGTGAGCCAAAAGATTTGTGCATGGCTTGCCACAACTCAGAAGTAAAACGCGCGTCTCGATCGGAAATGATAGAGGTTGGTACTCCGTGCTTCGAAACCACTTCTTTTAGGTATACTTCTGCCAAGGTAGAGAACTTGTCTGTTTCTTTGATAGCCAAAAAGTGTGCAGACTTAGTTAAGCGATCCACTATTACCCAAATAGTGTCATTTCCGCGTTGAGACCTAGGCAGGCCAGTAACAAAATCCATGGAAATCTGTTCCCATTTCCATTGCGGGATCTCTGGCTGTTGGAGTAGGCCTGATGGTTTCTGGTACTCAGCCTTGACTCTTGCACAGGTTAAACATTTTCTGACATAGGTTGCTATGTGGGCTTTCATGCCAGGCCACCAATAGGTAGCCCTCAAGTCGTGGTACATCTTATCTGAACCCGGATGTACTGAGTAACGGGACTTGTGGGCTTCATCCATCACAAGGTCACGTAAATTTCCATAAAGCGGAACCCATATGCGTCCGGCTACGTAGTAAGCACCGTCTTCTTTTTGTTCCAATCGTTGTCTCGATCCTCGTAGGGACTCAGCCCTGATGTTCTCGGCTTTCAATGCTTCAACCTGAGCATTCCGAATTTGATTAGGGAGGTTCGAGTGGATAGTGAGCTGTAAGGCACGAACACGCTTGGGTTTGGTCTCCTTTCTGCTGAGGGCATCGGCTACCACATTAGCCTTGCCTGGGTGATATTTGATTGCACACTCGTAGTCATTTAGGAGTTCGACCCATCGGCGTTGCCGCATATTCAACTCCTTTTGTCCCATTATGTGCTGGAGACTCTTGTGATCAGTGTAAATCGTGCACTTGGTGCCGTACAAGTAGTGTCTCCAAAGCTTGAGCGCGAAGACCACAGCTCCAAATTCTAAGTCATGCGTCGTATAGTTCCGTTCGTGGACCTTGAGTTGTCGCGAGGCGTAAGCAATAACTTTCTCGCGTTGCATCAATACGCAGCCAAGTCCTTGAATAGAAGCGTCGCAGTAAACGACGAAGTCGTCGGTACCTTCGGGTAAGGAGAGGATAGGAGCACTACAAAGGTTCTTCTTTAGTTCCTGGAAGGCAGATTCCTGAGCATCACTCCATTTGTAAGCAACACCCTTCTGAGTGAGTGTCGTAAGCGGTTGAGCGATCTTAGAGAATCCCTTGATAAATCTTCGATAGTATCCCGCCAATCCCAAGAACTGGCGAACTTCGGTCGGAGTCTTAGGTACAGGCCAATTCTTAATGGACTCAATCTTAGCGGGGTCGACATGAATCCCTTCCTGATTGACGATGTGCCCAAGGAAATGGACTTCTCTAAGCCAGAAATCACATTTCGAGAATTTGGCGTACAGTTGCTCATTGTGAAGGAGTTCGAGAATAAGGCGTAGGTGTTGTTCATGCTCCTCTTGGCTCTTCGAGTAGATTAGGATGTCGTCGATAAACACGATTACGAACTTATCGAGGTAGGGTTTGCATACTCGGTTCATGAGATCCATGAAGATTGCAGGTGCGTTGGTCATTCCGAAAGGCATAACAAGGAATTCGTAGTGACCATAGCGGGTTCTGAAAGCAGTCTTAGAGATGTCCTCATCGCGGACTCTCAGCTGATGATAACCCGATCGCATATCGATCTTGGAATAATAGCTCGACCCTTGCAGCTGGTCGAACAGGTCGTCGATACGGGGAAGTGGATAACGATTCTTGATGGTAACCTTGTTAAGTTCGCGGTAGTCAATGCACATTCGGAATGAGCCATCTTTCTTTTTGACGAAGAGCACTGGGGCTCCCCAGGGTGATGAACTAGGACGGATAAAACCTTTGTCCAAAAGTTCTTGTAGCTGAGTAGAGAGTTCCTTGAGTTCTGCAGGAGCTAGGCGATAAGGTGCACGAGCTATAGGTGCTGCTCCGGGAGCTAGCTCGATTTGGAATTCGACCTGACGGTGAAGAGGGAGTCCAGGTAGTTCCTCCGGGAATACCTCAGGATAGTCGCGTACAACTGGAAAATCTTCAATCCTGTTTTCCATTTTCTGTGTGTCGGTAATGAGTGCTAAGATAGCGGTGTGCCCTTTTCGTAGATACTTCTGGGCCTTTAAGAATGAAATGATGCCCGTGACTTCTCCGCTCTTGTCGCCTTGAACTATAAGAGGTTTGCCAGGGGGACGGGGAATACGAACAGCTTTCTCTTGGCAGAGGATTTCGGCTCGATGTTTGGATAACCAATCCATACCAATGATGACGTCGAAGCTTCCAAGAATGATGGGGAAGAGATCGATACAGAAGGTCTGACCAGACAGCTCTAATTTGCAGTCACGAATTATGTGTGAGGCCTCGAGGTTTCTACCATTAGCTATTTCAACGGTGTGCTTAGAGCTTAGCGGCGTAAGAGTGAGCTTAAGTTTCTTTCTAATACGTAGGGATACATAACTAGCATCTGCTCCGGAATCAAATAGTACGGAAACATAACGATCATTAAGTAGGAACTTACCCGCCACAACGTTGGGGTCATTCCTTGCTTCCCCAGCTCCAATCACAAAAGCTTTTCCTCTAGCACCATTTCCAGCATTGTTGTTATTGTTCCCAGCACCCTGATTGTTGTTGTTTTGATTCAGTTCAGGGCAATCCTTTCGCATGTGCCCCGTTGCTCCACACTTGTAGCATCCGCGGTTGTTTCCTTGTTGCTGCTGTTGCTGTGGTTGTTGCTGATTCTGCCTAGCTGGGAACTGGCTTCGGCAGTCTTTGGCTTCGTGCCCCATCTTGTTGCATCGCTGGCACTGACCTTTTCCACATGGCCCACTGTGATGTCGGTTACATTTGTTACACTTAGGGTGGTTTCCTCGATAGCCACCCTGTTGCTGAGGGCCCTTGTTGCTTTCAGTCTTCCTTTGTTGAACTGGGGCCTGAGTGGGGTTAGCATCCTTTCCCTGACTTCCATCCCACTTTCGCTTGTTATCGCCAGAAGTTCCAGCAGTAGCACCGATCCTCTTGGGCAGCTTGCCCTCTTCCACAGCCTGATTGGTGAGTTTGTGAGCAAGACGAACCACGGGCTGTATGGTATTGAGGTTGGCTGAGGTCACATGACTTCTGATTTCAGGGACCAAGCCTTTGATGTACAATTCAATCCTTCGGTACATAGGTTGGGACATGTTTGGGCAAAGTGCAGCATAGTCGTTGGACTGCTTGGTGTAGGTCTCAATCTCTGATCCAACCATCTTGAGCGCATAGTACTCGTTCTCGAGCTTGTGGATGTCATCCCTGTGACAGTATTCCTCTTTGATCATGTCCTTGAAATCTTCCCACGCAGTAGCATTAGCAGTTTCCAGACCAAGCATCTGAATCTGTGCTTTCCACCAAGAAAGCGCGTTCCCCTCAAGTGTACCAGTCGCGAACTTTACCCAGTTAGCAGGGGGACACTCACAGACAGCGAAGACAGCTTCGGCCTTTTCAATCCAGTGTAGAAGGCCTATGGCACCCTCAGTGCCGTTGAAAGGGAGAGGCTTGCCATCCATGAAGGTTTTGAAAGTACAAACATGTGGTTGCGCAGGCGCAGGCTGACCTGTTGTGAGAAATGGAGCGAATAGGTTTTAGAGGTGAAAAGACGATGTGGGGGTAGGATCTAAACATCCTATAGCAACGAGTTTACCTCCAGGGTGAGCTGCGAAAGCTGCAGCCACCGTGTTGAGCAAGTTAGCGAATTGAGCCTGAGTCATGTTAACGCTTCCTCTTCCGCGTCCACTCATTGTCTTCACAGCCAGAAAACACAGTATGAGTGTGATGTCGTAACGTAGCGAGAATAAGACAGAAGAGAGATGTGTATCTATCTAATTAGGCACACTAGTATGTATAGTAGAGCAGTCAATATAGGATAAATAAGCATGTAAACACAAGTCCGAGCTACGAGGTTTGGTATGCCGAGTCTTGCCCTTGGAGTGTAGTGTCGTCACGAGTCACGGGTTATAGTCTGGTTTTTCTCAAAAAGACTCTTCTTTTTAAAACCAAGTTCACTATAACCAATGGCTCTGATACCAATCTGTCACACCCCCAAAATCCACCTGCGGAGTACTACCGCTTGGAGGCGTGACTGACCAGGATCCAGCCACCAATTATACTGAGCATTGGATAATAGTAAGAATGATCACCAACCGTAATGGTTAGTAAACACCATAGTTTAAAGTTCAAATGTTTAGGTTCAAATAACAGTTAAGTAAGTAGCGGAAGCATAGGTAAAACAGTTTAAACAAAGTTCATAGTTCAAATTAATTAGAACCCAACATGCGGGTTTAGGCGACCACTACACTTCCCAAGCTGCAAACTCCTGAGTCATTGGGTACCTGCAAAGCATGCAGTAGGGTATCAACAAAGATTGTTGGCGAGTTCACGAGTTGTCCAGTTTTAATTTCCAAAAACTTGTTTCACCAGTTAATTCATCCGTTTATACATGCGATGGGGAGCTACCCCACAAGTAAGCGACTAAACTGTTTTTACAATACCGAATACTATTCATCCGTACGTTTCCGTAGAGTGCCCCGTTTGTCAATGTTCTATCATCATTGACGGTTGCCAGAGTACATTAGTTCACGCCCGATCCCATACGCGGGCACGGTGTGAGGTTGGTGAGACCTAAATAGCGCTATCAACTAATAACCCGTTCGCCTGACCCCGGCGACTAATCGGTATTAAGAAGTGAGGACTTGAGTGATAGAGTTTTGTTTAGTGTTGCTTGTTGCATCCAGTATAAACAGTAATTAACTAAAAGTCCCGTTTAAGGGGAGAGAAGTAGGTTTGTATCCCTTACAAGGGGATAGCGTTGCTTAAGTTTCCGTTTCCCAACCACCGGGAACGCATGCTTTATTAGTTGTGAACTCACCTTGGGTTGCTCGGTAGGTTGTTTACTTGGTCAATTACGTTGGTCACCACGTCCTAGCATGGTCACCAATACAGGTCAAGTTGGGGTACAAGTATTCACGTATAATCTACACATAACTAACACATAGCATACACAACACATGATCATCCAGCAAGTTATCGGGCCTATTCTGATACGTAGTAGTGAAACAGTGAACATCAACAACTATCATACAAATCATAAGTGTTATTGGGCCTATCAGGTCACACTAACAGTTAACAGCATCACAGAAACCAAATAGAACGGTATGCACAGCCCACACGTCCTTGGCCCAATAACGGAGACAAGCAGCCCAGTCGAGACCAGGAGGTCTCGACTCGAGAACACACAGTTTCGAGTCGCAACCGGAGGTTTCGGCTTGTCATGGTCTGGTTTCGAGTCGCAACCGGAGTTTCGACTTGTCATGTTTTGGTTGCGAGTCGCAGCCGGGGGTTTCGAGTCGCAACCGCCGTAGTCTCGAGTTATCATGTTTTGGTTGCGAGTCGCAACCGGGGGTTTCGAGTCGCAACCTCGGATACGTGCACAAGAATCCTTCTAGAACCTGTCCGATCGTACTATCCAATAGAATTGCAATTTCATGTAATTGTGTACTAACCTATCAAATTATACCAACATGTTTTCTTGTCTACAATGAAATCAAAATAGATCAAACATAACAATTTCAAATATTCATATGATATTTAACCCACATTCATCCAGTTCATCATTTGCAAGCATGTTCACCCAAATCAAAACACAATTCAGTCATCAACATCGGCCCTATATCTAGCACATAATCACCGGTTTACTCATCATATCTATGCACTCGATATAGTGTCCTTGTATACCATCATCCAAATCAACACATAGCTAACACTCATGATTATCATTTACCTAAACAGATTTGTGTACAACCTTTAACATACAATCCTTGGTTCAAAACAATTATCTATATCATTTAGTCATTTCTAACCAACTAAATCATGCAATTCATACAAAGAGACATTTAAACTAGGCATGCATATCATTTATCAACCAAGCATCACAATATCTAGCAATGTGAGACACTAATCGGAACTTGTTTTGGTTGTGAATGAGTGTATGAGGCGATGAAAGGAGTGTCCGATGCGATGATCACGAGCCGATCCGGATACCTTGATGCTTCCGGTTTGAATCCGAGAGAGGGAGAGGAGAGGAAGTGAGTTTGATTGTTAGGGTTTTAGTGATTTGGAGGAATGTAGGAGGGTGTGTGAATGGTGGGAGTGTCAAATGAGAGAAGGAGGGCTTGGGCATGGGTTTTATACTCGGTTTGGGTGGTGCATCCTACAATGGTTCCGAGTGGGCTCGAAGGGGGGTATATGACCCAATCCGGCCCAACCGTTTCTGTTTACTCGAGACCGAGTGGTCTCGAGTCGGGTTCGGTTCACACACATATATATATATATATATATACCACACATAGCACATTAAGGTAAAACGCTGCAACTTTTCATTTAATAACACATATATACGCATAACGAAACTACAAGGTGTTTACTCGGAAAAACCTAGAGTGTCACATTTATTACCATTGGGACCTTGACATGTTTGGTTCTTTGGGAACGGGTCGCTCCCGAGCCCCACTGTGAAAAAGTAATTGTTTTTGACGGTTTGTGGAACATTCACCGGAAACTGCGAGTTTCCCAAACTACGAAGCTTATTGGTCCAGTTGGCTACATATGACGTGGCATTGATCGCTGGGAGTGGTGGTAGGGCAAGTCCTTTCGTAGAATTATTGGATAATGGCGTATTATTACTGTTGTATTCAAGAACTGTAGGAAATGGGTCACAATTTTGTTAAAAGAAATAATAAAAGAATAAAGATACTCTCTTTAAAACATTTGGGAAATTGTAGTACATGAACCATGTACAAATTCAAACGAAAATAAATATGAACTACAACATATTTAATAAAACAATCGATTCAAACCAATATCTTCAAAAGATAAAGTCTTCAACTTGATCTTTAACTGCATCTACTTGTATGGTTCGTTGTGTTTTCAGTCCGTTGTGTAGACTTCAACGAGGTCTTGAACCACGTCTTCTTGTACAATAATTTCCTACAAAAAGAACAAACAAATGTTGACGATTATGGCTAAGGCACGTGTTCAACACGCTACCCTTAAAACAGATTTCGCGCCTCTACTAAAGACGACGCGTCTGTCTCCCAGTGCACAACAGCCGAAGCAGTCTGTACTGCCGGAAATGACCACGGGCCCGAGGTTACACCGAATAGAATTATAGTGTTTTAACTTGTGGAAAACTGATGATACGAAGGTGATGGAATCGAGTAGAGAAAACTCATCTCTCTATAATTCCCAACATATGGATGTTCAAGTCTTCACCACTTCTCCAAGAATTCTTCATACATATTATCTTTCTCTTGTAGTTTTATCATCATTCCAATGAGTCACATAGCCTACCATCTTTTTCCTTTTCAAGAGTTGTGTGTTATGAAAAGTTTCTCTTAAGTGGTGATTTTATTAGAGACATAAAACTCTAATAAAAGTTTCACTTAATTAGTGATTTAATTAGAGCCATAAAAACTCTAATAAAAGCTAATCAAGTGATATAAAACTCTACTCAAGAGTTTCACCATATGAAGGAGTTTAATATGTAATTATAATTTCACTAAATTATAAATTAACTAAATATCCATTCACTAATTTTCCCAACAATCCCCCACATGAATGGAGATTGTTCAAAACACATAAAATTTCCAATGGAACCTCGACAGTTGAGTTTTGCATACGATAGGTAGGTGTTACCCTTTGAACCTTCGCTCATGAAATGCACTTAGCCCACTAGCTCTGAGTAGATCTCGATGTCTTTGAACTCGTCTGCCGTTTGTGTAGACGACAATACACTTCACACAAGACTCTCCCTAGCCGGGTCATCTCCTCATAGTCGTGTCCAATAATGGTCGTGGAACACTTTCCTGGTTCTGCGAGAGCTCTAGGAATTGTGCCCTCAATTCCATTCGAAGCGACCCCACTTCTCTCTAACATAGGTGATTCTCCTTAGATCATTAAAAGCATTGTGGTTATTGTGATATATCCAAATCATTTACCACATATTATGCTTAGCCTCACACTTGTCACTTTTAGGAATGGACTAGAAAGTTTATTAATCTTTATAATAAACTACCTTATTAAATGCGTAGGGTTATTCCCCCACAGTGACCTCGCTTATTCATACAATTAGGTTTTCCTATTGAACTCAATTCTTGGGATCTCCAGTCTACTGAGTTAGGTTTCCATCATATGAACTTCATTTTTCAAGGGCTTCAGTCCCATTCCACAACTTGATCTCTAATAAACCCTCAGGTTGTTGGATCCATAACATTAGCAAATAACTTTGCGTATTTGAGATCAGTTGTCATGATGTGTTCTTAACTCGTAAGTTAATTTTGCCTATTGTCAACTTCTAAGACTATAACCTCAGTGGCCATCTGAATCTGGTTATAACATATGTCTTCGTAAGATACGTGTATCATTTAAGGCAAACACATCTCCATTATGCACTACGACCTTTGCGTCCTCCACTTAGTCGTCTATTTGCAATGTTAGATTGGATTACAAAATCCTTATTGCTAAAAACAAATGCAAGACACCCCCCACATTTAAGTGTTATTGGATAACATTTAGATGTGTTAATGAGAACCATTTCTACATACCCTTATAGGGTTGTTTCTTAAATGGTTCCTCCCCACATTTCTTGCCATTTGATCAACATTTCCGTAACACCACTTATGGCGACATTTATACACATATGATTGAACAAGACCAACCTTATTGTATCAGTGAATTCAACTCATATTGCATTAGCTTACACAAGCTTCCGAGCTGACCAAAGCAACACATGCCATTGTCATAAGTTTGTCACCAACTTAGAATAATTCTAATTTAACATCTAGAATAAGCTTAGACAATGAGTTCTCCTATTTAGCTTTTCGAACAAACTTTTAAAAGTTACATGTCATTTCCTGATAATGAATGAAAATTCTCTCTCAACTTTGTCCATACACAAATTCTTTTTGTGTTCATACACATTTGAATGTTTAGAGTTAATTAGTCTCCATCAAGACCCATAATTAACCAAGTACTAGTCTAGCATGCTTTAGACTACAATACTTTAGCATGTGAACAGAAGATGCATCATTCTGATTCTTCACAGCCCTAAGGATATCATAATATCACTTTGCAACATTCATCCCTTGTTAAGACAAAATAATGAGACTTATTCATAATCCTAAAACATCAATATTTAGGAAGGTCTCACAAATTATTATATATAGCACAAAGCTAAATTTCATCATTCATTTAAGGAACATAACTTGTTTACTTTTGATTTCCAACGATCTACCATTGACTCATAAGTACTTAAACATAAGTCTTAATCCAAGTCACTTGGTGAACACATTCATCACCAACAAGATGAATGTTTCTCATCTACAATCACTATTATGTGTGAGATAGAGTCAACTAGATCGACACTCAACAACATGGCATTCATAATTTTGCCATAAGTGATTTGCACACATCTATTGTTATTCATTAGGAGATATGTATATTTAGGATGCCCTCCCAAATGAAGGTAAAATCTCCATATAGATCTAACAATAATAAAGTGGTAGACGCATCTACTTATAAATCTCACAAGATTTATTAAAGGTATACAATAACATATAGTACTTTTACTTTCATATGTTAGAATTCACACTTGTGAATTTTCAATGACTTCTAATGAAGTATGTCGACATGAATGTCGTTAGTGTATTTCATCTCAATACACTCACTACGTTATTTCATTACTCACTCATGATGTGGTTATACATTTGATGTTTCGTCTTTGACTTTTAGTCAATGTAACAACTCTCAAGTTGTTTATATCCAAGTATTTTCATGTATCATCCGTTTAAAACCATATTCTTTTAAGCAATGTATAACCGACGTTATAATTATTTTCCACAAAATAATTTATACGTCACAACCATTAGTGATTTATTTCTTTGTAAAAAATTGAATGTGTTATCCGAAGATATTGAACACCAAACAATAAAATACATTGGAAACTAAATCATAAGTGTCAATCACTTTTGAAATTTAAACGGAAGCATAGACAATATGTAGACATCAAATAGCAAAGTGCTTTTAGCTTCAACACTTTATAATCTGATCGAAATCTTCTCAACAATATTGTCCCATGGCATGTCTTGAGGTACTCCCTCAATAAGACTCCATGCACTTGTAAGTACAAGTTCCCCATTTCATCTTGAAACTTTAAACTTGGACAATTTTGCTCAAAACAACACCAAGTTGTTACAAATACTACATTTAATTAGTAAGCTTGAACAATTAAATTTGTTCACAACAACACCAAGTTGTTTTTCACCAAATAACAACCACCAGACTGTTATTTTGTTCACCATATGCTACTTCTAGTAAGAGTAGCGAACCATTTGAATTATTAATGTTATGCAAAACTTTGTTTTAAAAATAATTCAAAACAGTTTCTTAGTTTTGCAATATACAATACTAATAATATCAATTAGGGTTATGAAAACATAGATCAAACCCAAAATATCAAATGGTTTTATATTGTTTAGTCTTACTACACATGTACTAAACATTTTCTAACACGCATGTTAGAAAAAAATGTTATAACAAGCACATTATAGAATCGAACGTTTACATAAAACGTTTTCCAAAGATATAGTTTATAAAATAAACCATTTCTCATCATTTTTAATGCACTTATAGGCAATTAAATGTTTACATAAAACATTTCTGTTCATTATGAACAATCTCTAACATCGTATTCGTGATACACATTTTCTAACATACGTGTTAGAAAATTTAAGTCATTTTATATAAAACATGACAAATCACAAATTAAAGTTGGTGATAAAATCACACACAACTACACCATCACTTTATGGTGATTTAATTCTTGTATTCTTACTCTTGTATTTGTTTTTTCACTCTCATCAAGTTAGGCACATAGCCTACTTTTAATACAAGAGACATGGGGTGGAGATAAGTCTCACTTAATTAAATATTTTATTAGAGACATAAAATCTAATAAAAACTAATAAATTGACTTGAAACTCTCCTTAAAAAGTCACTTAATTAAGGATTTTATTAGAGACATAAACTCTAATAAAAACTAATAAATTGACATGAAACTCTCCTTAAAAGTCACTTAATTAAGAGTTTATCTTCCATATGAAGAGTCTAGTAAATGATTTTAATTTCATTAAATTCATATAAATATCACACCATCACTTATGGTGATTTAATTCCTTGAAGCCAATCAAACATCAACTTCAATGTATGACATTTTATTTCTAAATCATACAAAGCATTAAAACAATGCTACAACAAATTGCTTATATAAAATGTCTACATAAAACATTTCAAAGCATTTGTATTTTAACCATTTTTAACAATCATGTTAAAATGAAAGAAATTCTAACGCGCACGTTAGAAATATTAACATTTCCACAAAATGTTAATTCGACTTGCTAAAAACACATATATGGTTCAAATAATAAGTCATTTCTAATACACACGTTAGAAACTAAACAATTAAAAAATTGCTTCAAAACTAACCCTTTTCATGAACGTTTCTAACACACATGTTAGAAGACAAATGATTACAAAAATCATTATAATACTTATTTGTTCATATCAATCAATGGGTGGATGAAGAGTCTACTTTAAATAGAGACTTAATTAGAGACATAAAACTCTAATCAAGTAACATAAAACTCTTATTTAAAGACATAAAAAACTCTACTAAAGAGACTTTAACGTTTACCAAAAAAACGTATGGTTTACACCAATAATTCCGGTCTAACACATATGTTAGAGAATTTAACGTTTACAAAAAAAACGTATGGTTTACACTAATAAACCCGATCTAACACAAAAGTTAGAAAAATTAACGATTCCCAAAATCGTTTCAAAACCAAACGTTGGAAACAAAACTATTCGTTTTGTACCACGGTATAGGATATAAGATTGTATCTCAATCTCAAAAAAATCCAAACGCAACAAGTTGTACTACATACATATTTCCCAAAATAAATATTTATAAGATCATAACCTCTAAAAATATCTTTTTTTTATTCTATTATAAATCTTTTTGTAAACCCAAAATCCTCACGAAATCTGTTTTAAGTTTGTAGGAAATGGGTCACAATTTTGTTAAAAGAAATAATAAAAGAATAAAGATACTCTCTTTAAAACATTTGGGAAATTGTAGTACATGAACCATGTACAAATTCAAACGAAAATAAATATGAACTACAACATATTTAATAAAACAATCGATTCAAACCAATATCTTCAAAAGATAAAGTCTTCAACTTGATCTTTAACTGCGTCTACTTGTATGGTTCGTTGTGTTTTCAGTCCGTTGTGTAGACTTCAACGAGGTCTTGAACCACGTCTTCTTGTACAATAATTTCCTACAAAAAGAACAAACAAATGTTGACGATTATGGCTAAGGCACGTGTTCAACACGCTACCCTTAAAACAGATTTCGCGCCTCTACTAAAGATGACGCGTCTGTCTCCCAGTGTACAACAGCCGAAGCAGTCTGTACTGCCGGAAATGACCACGGGCCCGAGGTTACACCGAATAGAATTATAGTGTTTTAACTTGTGGAAAACTGATGATACGGAGGTGATGGAATCGAGTAGAGAAAACTCATCTCTCTATAATTCCCAACATATGGATGTTCAAGTCTTCACCACTTCTCCAAGAATTCTTCATACATATTATCTTTCTCTTGTAGTTTTATCATCATTCCAATGAGTCACATAGCCTACCATCTTTTTCCTTTTCAAGAGTTGTGTGTTATGAAAAGTTTCTCTTAGGTGGTGATTTTATTAGAGACATAAAACTCTAATAAAAGTTTCACTTAATTAGTGATTTAATTAGAGCCATAAAAACTCTAAGAAAAGCTAATCAAGTGATATAAAACTCTACTCAAGAGTTTCACCATATGAAGGAGTTTAATATGTAATTATAATTTCACTAAATTATAAATTAACTAAATATCCATTCACTAATTTTCCCAACAAGAACCCCGGCGACAGTGGTGTTATCGAATGTCTCGGAGGCGGCGGTGGAATACGGTCGGGCCGCCATAAAAAATCTTGTGTTTGAGGTGAGATTTTTTGTCTTGAGAAGGACATTGCTTGTTTGGCCCGGTGTAATGAAGATTGTGTCTGTCTCAAATGGCTTAACGTAGCTTGCATCGGCATCAACAACGGTAAAAGTATGGTTTGTGATTTTGAAAAAGAGTTCGTCATTAAGTGCAGCATTGATCAAACGAAGGAGGTATGTTTTCCCCGGTTTCACCTTAAGCCGAAAGGTTTCTGCATATAGCAAAAAAGGTTATTTGTTCAGAAAATGCGAGCCAAAAGGGTTTTAGGTCATTGGGTTTGACCCGTTATCCAGCCCATTTTCCACCTCTGGTAAAATGATAGAAATGAGTATAATAAAAAAGAATTAGGTACCCTTTGGTGAAGAACAATTGTATAACGGTCCAGGCAACCCGTTAATTGTATAAGCGTCAGAATTATTTGGGCCAGCTCCGGTTTGAAGGGCCTGGTTGATCACTGCTTCTGTATCGGCCTTCCACCACTCCCCTATTATTGTAAAAGATGAAGTTTAGTTCAAGAACAAGTCTATTGGCCCATACACCTAAAAAAGGTTTGGTAACTTACCGAATATAATCGGAACTTCCTTGTAAGGTTTGAGAAACGGGTATGAAGTGTTACGCCTGGGGAGAATGACAATAGGGCCATAAAGGGTAGACCTAATCCATGAAACATGGGCGTGGTACCAAAGTGTTCCTCTCTGTCCGCTGATGGTGAAGTTGTAAACGTATGACTGGCCCGTTTGGATTGGGCATTGTGTTATATATGCTGGCCCGTCAGCCCACCCACTCCGAAGCTGACGAATTCCATGCCTGAACATGACAAACAAATTACATTGAGCGACCATATATATTTGTTTACAAGGTGGCAATCATGACCCACTTTTCAAATGAGTTAATTCAAATATACGACATGTCAATGCAAATTGTGTACCAATGGATACTGATATTGTTGGGGACATGATTGACAACTTTGATCACCAATCGGTCACCTTCCCTGGCAATAATCCTTGGCCCAGGGAATTTTCCGTTGACTGTTATTATGCTTTTCGTCTGACACAATCTCGTCACATTTTGCATCCGTATCTAAAAACGCATGAATAGTTCTATGAAGCACATGTATAAAGTGGTAAGATATAGCCAACATGAACCTTGTTACACTTACATTAAACTTATAGTGTCGGGTAATGCCGGTGGCTGCATGTTTTGCCATAGCCAGGTCAGGAGGGTACAGGCAAATGAAGCATGAGAGGAAGAAAAAAGCAGCCAAGAAAGATGATGGTACACCCTGCATGTTGATTGTTTTTAGTTGTAGATGGAATGGAATGATGGTTATAGCATTCGGAGAATAGTGGTTTTTATAGGGATGTATGTATGTATTCTATTCTATTATGTCTAATTGTGAACAACACAGGTTCACCTACTGCATGTGGACCAATCGGTTATAGAGTGATGTTAAAGTCGATTTATCTGAATCTGACTTGAATTCTGTCCTTGTCAACTTTTCTAATCCTTAAACGAAGAAATAGCTGTTTTGTGAATACAATGTACACATTACACGATAGGTCGTGTTCGGATTGACATTGAATAGGTAAGCTGATCAATAGGTTGTTTAGAATTAGAAAAACCACACATATATTTTTTATACGGTACTCAATGCGAACCCATTTAATCATCTACAACCTGTGAACCTGTTCATGATCCGTTTAACCTGTTTGCAACTTGATTACAATGTGTAAACTTGTCACCATGTATTACTCAGTTAGATGAATGGATTACATGTGTATTGATATTTTAAATGTGTGCAGGTTTTGGTTGATGTCTTTGCCACAAATGACACGATTTAAGTCGTTATTTCTAACAGGTCATGTTCGCGTTAACATTAGACAGTTCAACCCATCAACAACTTGTTTAAAATTAGCTAGAATAAGCACAACTAATGCTTTTATAAGGACAAGTCCAACCCGGTTAACCTACTTACAACCCCCACCTATTCATGACGAGCTTGAGCCGTTTATATCTTGATTACAATATATCACCCCATCAACATGTTTGACTAATTTATATAAATGAATTACGTGGGTCATATTCGTGTTTATAAATTCAACTCAAACCTTCTATTTTCATATTTTTTAAATATGTCCCGTCTTGCTACTAGTAGCTGAGTTATAACTTCTCTTTTTTGTTAATACAATAATGATAAGTGTCATAAAAGATATCCTATGATTTCCTTAAAACGCAAAACAAATAATAAAAACTTCGGAGGGTATTTTCCGAAAGTAAGATATGGATATGACAAAGACAATAAGAAAAATAATAAAATAAAGATCTAGGGTGGAGTTCAACCGTTAATCTTGTTAATAAAGAACAAACAATGGTTAATTAGATTTGTTAACCAATCAATTCATTTTTGTTATACTGGTTAGGATGTGATGGCACAGATTCAACCAAATAGGGGCCTCAACAACTTCCTTCTCAAATGACAAAGAATACGACATCGTACCAACATTCGTTTCAAGCAAAAGTAATCAAATCATTGTGATACGGATGGAACTTGGAAGTAGACCCAAACAAGTGCTCCAATGTGATGACTATGGTAGGTAAATACAAAACCTAAATAAACTATCTAAATGACGTAAGTAGGGTATCGAATTCATATATAATCAACGTTGTACAAAATCAACACAAGCGGTCATGCTTTACCAGTTTACAAGAATCAGAAACAAAGTATTCGTGTCAAAACAAAGCAATTGTTCATCCGAGAGGAAGTCACAGTGCGTTTAGCCGCTCATGGTTGTCCTCATAACTTCAATCTTCATCGTGGACGGATTAGATATGTGAAACAACTTGAACAGATGAGTTTAATGGTTAAAGTTGCTAGAAATCGCCTTTGAATTCGTCATCCGCCTTATATAATTTCCCGTAACTTAACTTTCCCGCGCGTCGCGACACTCTCCAAGGCACCCCCCGCGTGTCACGGGGGAATGAAGGTTGATTGCCTTCGACTTCGAGTCTCAGGCGTGTCACGGAGGAGAAGGGTGGTATTGCCGCGTGTCGCTTGGGCTACCAGGTTGACTTCTTTCCATTACAGGTCCTATGTTCCCCCGTCAAACCCATTTTTTCGCTTAGTTTCTCTTTTTAACCCTTTTTAACACTTGTTAAGCCAAAAACACCAACATGCGATAAGTATATAAACCAATACGAATTAACATGTTAACACACTAAAAACCAACACAAACTACTACAATGTACAACGTGTTTTGACCCAACATCACATCCCCACACTTATCTTTTTTCGTCCCGAAAAAATTCTTTGTAATGGAATCACAATTAGATAAATTGGCACTCAATATATTCAACTAATTTATTAACAAGTCAAACCACACGTTAACCAAGATTGCAAGCATAAGATCCACCTAAACCCAACCGCCAGCTTCCAAGCCCTTATTCGCGATTCATTAAGTTCAAGTGATTATAGTCATCTATGGGTCTCACACTCAAAAGAATACAACACCACCTAATCCCACTTCAAGCTGATAAGGTTACCGTCTTATATAAAAAACTCTTATATATTTCCGATTAAATTTGTGATGGATAATGGATGATGGTTATGAGCTTCGATATGCTTTTGCTTATGATCAGCTTAGCAGACATACCCCACCCGAGTCACCATCCCATTGGTTAATGCCATAAGCTTAACATATTAATCATTTTCTAAATCCACCTAGAGGGTATGTACCACCCGAGTCATCATCCCAGTGGCAATACCATAGGCTTTGTTAATACACAACTAGCTCAAATAAATATAGATGGATGGAATATTTTTTTTTCGGGCGCCACCTTGTTTCGAATTTATTCTCATAAAAAGAAACAGATGTGTCATTTAATCGAAATACTTATAAGCTTTTTATTGATAACGGTACCCTTTATACCTTCAGCAGTTTCGGCTTTGCTACGACTCCTAATGCGAGAACCCACAAGACTCCTAATTTTTAAGGTATATTATATTAATCCTAAGGAACTCCTCAACCGGTTGGGCCTACCTACATATCCTAAATTAGACGTGTGACCGACCGTTCATTATCTCATATATATAATAATCAAATGCCACGAACTGATTATACCTATCATCTTCCATTTTATTGCAAAAAGCTTTCTAGAAACATTTTCTAATTTTTCGAATTTTTTTATAAACACGGTTTTTTTTTATAAATACGGACACGACAGTAACTAAGACACAACTAGACGCTAGTTTCCCCTCCCCACACTTAATTCCTTCATTGTCCTCAATGGAGAGCAAAACTCACGACTCAACTACAAACATAAATCAAAAAACAAAAAGAAATGGAACACTCTCCCCTGATTTTTAACGGTTGAATTCCTATAAGCCTTGTTCCATAGCAACCGTATAGCATTTCTTTCACGGTTGCATTCAACCTGGGATGCTCTTCTTTAAATAGTTCAAATCCCTTCGCCCAAATGGAGATTGAGTATGGACAAAGTGATCAAAACCTGCAAAGCAAAACTCAAAAGATCCCACATAGATTAAAATGAGTCAACGGATGAAAATAAGCACAAATTATCCACCTAGTCATCCCCGCGTCGCGACAAATTACAAGGATCAGCCCGCGTGGCGCGGGGGAGTTCTCGTTGGCTTTTGTTGACCTGGGAACCCCAACACGTCGCGGAACAATCTCCATCACCTCCCGAGTGGTGCGGGAGAACCCCTTTTCCAACAGTTTTGTCAAAAATATTTGGTTTCATGCCTCAGAATTTTTTTTCAGTTGATCCTATTTTCATATCCCAACCCCCCCCCCCCCCCAAACGACTGTACATTTCCCTTAACAGCACCAAAACTTAACCAAACCTCCTCGGGCTTCCCCACACTTCAACAATTGCATGATTTGACACAAAACTCACACAAAACACAATAAAGTAACATGAAAAACAAAAACAGAACTAACTAACCTTAGGCTGCCTCCTAAGAGCACTAAGTTATAGATCTTTAGCCAGATCATACCTGCAATCTTCAAGGTGGTTCAAACGCCTGCTTACCTCCAGACTTTTCTAAATAGCTTGGCTAAGTTATAGATCTTTAGCCAGATTATCCTCACGCTAGTTATGATCAAACTTGGTCTCATCACCCCATGCGTTTCCACCATCAGGTGGTTTACCTGCTTTTTTCTCTCTTTCGCTCATTTGCCTTCTTCACATGCTCTCTCTTCTTTTCAGCCATAGACTTGTAACACTCAACACCTTTCTTATCAAGTGTGTCCTCTCTTACACATAAAGTAGATGGAGGAACACCTTTGTTAATAACAACTGCTGCACATAAATTATCAAGACATTTGTAAGTAATAAATTTTGAATAAACGTTAAAGATTAACTTACGGTTCTCAATGCTCATTGAAATCAATCCATCTCTACAGTTGATTTGAGCATTGGCGGTGTACAAAAATGGACGTCCCAGAACACTATTTGTTGCTCCATTGTCCTTGTAGGTGCATAGTCTAATACCATAAAGTCTACCGGGTAAAATAACCGACCCAGCTGGATCATCACATCCTTCACAACCCCACGGGGTTGCTTCCATGTATCATCCGCCAAAATTACCTTCATGTTAGTATCATGCAGAGGTCCAAACTTGTATTGGTCATACAAGCTTCCAGGCAAAATATTCATGCTTGCTCCATAGTCCAACAGAGCCCTATAGATCTTCAACTTTCCTACTTTAATAGGAATAAGCGGTGCCCCTGGCTCACATTCCTCTCCTTTATCTCTTCCTTCTATTACATCTATAATTACTCGGTACGAAGAGGTTAAGCAGTTATCAACAAATTTAGATTTAGGAAGGATACTTACTGAGTTAACTTTAGCATGAGAAGAACTGCTATTTTGATGCTGAGGATTCTTTGTGGTATCACTAGGAAGTCTGCCCGAATCCTTCCGTACTTGAGCTACATCGATTGCCAGCTGAGCAACTTGCTTTTATTTGGTTTGATAAGCCTTATACTGCATTTCTTGGTCTTTTCGGATTGGCTTCAGGATCTCCATCATCTCGCTGTTTGATCCTTCATTTTGATTGCTAGTATCATCTTGCTCCGAATTTTGCTGATAACTTCTTTGATTACCCTGATTGTAACCACCTTGGTTATAGTTTGGGTTATTGTACCTAGATTGGCGGTTTTGGTACTGCTGGTCGCCTTGATTTGGTGCCTGAAAACTTGGATTCAACTGATTAGTTGTATTACTGTACCAAAAATTAGGATGATTACGCAAACCTGGGTGATATGTATTGGAGTTCATATCATATTCTTTTGTTGGTCTCCGAAACCATGTTGACTTCTTCGTGAGCTGTACCGAACTGTACTGGACAATATTCCCAAACATGGCCTAAATCGCCACAAGAGTCACAAACTGGAAAAGACTGAGAAGCATGTATCGAGTCTTTTCCTCCAAGACTTTTAAATCTCGCCAATTGGCGTTCTAAATCTTCCTTCTCTCTCTCTAAGTGCGCCACCCGAGCTGAAGAGGCTCCCATACCTATCGATGTCGAGATTGGATATTTCTTTCCTCTATCAGATTGGGCTTGGCTTTTCTAATCAGCTACTACAATATCCAAATAATCCCGATCCACATCCACGGGATTCCTTAGAAAGTGCCACCTGTTGTGGCCTTAATGTCTCGCCTATCTTCATTAGATACCCCGTCATGGAAAGCGGTAATTAACTCCCATCTTGGAATGCCATGATTGGAACAATTACGGATCAACTGATTGAACTACTTCCACGACTAATAGAACAACTCACCCAGAAGTTGTTGGAACTCTCTATTGGCGGCTCTTCCCATCTTGCTTCTTTGTGGAGTATAATACTCTTCTAGGAACTGTTGTTGCAACTCTTGCCAAGTGTGATTGCTTGCATACGGCAAGGTGATAAACCATTTACATGCTGAATCTTTTAGGAAGAATTGAAATAGGACCAACTTCACTTTGAAGAAACACCAGATCTAAATAACAGGAATCGATCTAGATCTGAGGTATGGTTTCTAAATAAAATGGTTAATCTCCTCGTTGATGACTCGTCAGACAATACTTCACCGGAATCACTGCAAAACACACAACGCCGTTAGCCTCGCCACAAGGAGAATGGGGGTTTTCTCCGTGACCATCCTCCGGCATGAGAATCAGTACAGTGATCTGAGGAGGAAAATGAAGTAGTAAGAGTGAAAGTAAGTGAAAAGTGAATGCCTGACTTGTACCTGAATTCCCTTATTTATACCCGAAGGTTTTGGAGCTTAAAATGTAACATAAAAGTTAACGGAATCTTCTTTTCTGTTAGCATTTATCTCCCCATCCATGCACACGGATCGTGAGTTCATCAACGGCTGGGGAGGTGCCACGTGGAAAGTGACTTAATCTAGATCTGCATGTAAATTGTGCCATCATCGTGAATTTAGATGAATGCTCTAGATGCTGCCACGTCATATTCAGTTATAACGAAATGAGGCCATACATGATGGCCATTTAGTGCTTCTAGAACATCTACAGCTGTGAGCCTTTGATCAGTTGCCACGTGTCCAGTTTGTTATAACAGAAAAGATTCCTTTTGCTCAAGCCTTTATTCCCTCATGCGCACGGATATGTTTGAGACTTGTCTTTAGTTGTTATTCCTTCAAGTTTGACTGTACCCTTGCGCAGGCCCGCGCAAGGGTGTTAAATGAATATTTCCCTTCTCTTATCTCTGGCGCATGGTCATTAAGGATTGAGCCTCCTAGATCTGTTTAATCGACTATGCAAGGCGCGCAAGAATTGCTTAAGATGATCTTGGACTATAATAATGGTATGGTCCTCTGCGCAGGCGCAAGGTTTTTGGGACCATACCCCTTCATGTCCCCCTATCCTGTGGTGCTCCTATGCGCAGATGGCAAGTAGGTGGAGCACTGGACTATAAAAGTGAAGTGTGCACTTTGCTGTTTGAGAAATGAACAAAGTTGCTTGGCACAGGGAATTAATAGAACTTCTTGAAGAAGATATCTCCTTTCCATCTGAATAAGGTTTTCACGATTTGAATTTTGAAAAAGTTGACTTGTGGCAGTCAAGTTGGTGAAAGGTACTGTGCAAATGATGATGTTTGATGGTTATGTGACAGGCTGTCCACAGTGTCAGACGTCCAGCATTAATGGGACGTCGTCAGTCATGATTGTCACATGTGCGTGAGGCCCTTGAGGTTTCACCACTCGCCCTTTTGTCTCCTTGGTATCGTGTTTCTCTGAAAAGGGGTTGTACGACTCCCAAGGCCATTAATTACAATGGGTATATATACCCGAATGTTGCCTCATCTTCAAGCATTTACTTTCAAAAAACCCTTTCAACTTCGTTGAGTTCTGCAATTTTATTACTATTCAAGATCACCATGTCGACCAGTGAAAAACCACAGATTCCCGTAGAAGAAACGTCTTCATCCTTACCACTATTAAAATGGTCAGAAGAGAACTTTAATGGGCTTGTTACCAGCTTCAAATTCCCACCGAGTTGGGGTGCTAAATACACTAAAGAAGGTCAGACGGTGGCACAAGCACCGGCCGGTTACGTCACTCTTTTTTTTGGGAGTATTTTATCGACGGTAACTTCCGGTTACCAGTCACAAAGTTTTTGCTCGAGTTGCTTAGTTATTATCGGTTCCACTTATCACAGTTACTCCCAATGGGCATGGTTCGTATACGTCACTTCAAATTTCTTTGCCAATCAATGGGTATCTAACCGGTGGTTGATCGATTCTGGGTGTTCTATCAGCTGCACTGTTCATTGGGGTTCTACTCATTCCAGCAACGTTCATCGGCAAAGAAAATTCTGCTAACACCTCGTAAATCATAGCATGATTGGAAGCCAAAGTTCTTTTTCATCAAATCGGGGGTGATACCGATGAAGATGGTGTTTCGAGGTGCGGATGAAATTCCAGTAGAGACCCTTGAAGCTCCGGTTAATGAAATATGGTATCAAGATATCAAAGAAATTCCCTCCATCCAACTGCCGGAAAGAGCATTAGTTGCTGCGAAGATGATATGGAAAGCAGATTGTTTTGACAAGCCGGTATACATGGAAGAGAAAGCCAGTAAGTCATAAAAATCTCTTGCTTATGTTGTATGAAATTATTGTTAACAATTGTTCTCTTGCAGGGGTTGCCTTATATGTAGTGGCATACAAAAGGGAGAAGGGAAAAATGACCACTATTCAATTGGAAACTAGTGAGAAGCCACGGTACCACCAAATTGTAGGGAATTTTGCACTTCCCAAGGATGAAGACCTGCAGGCGCAACCTGCTTCTGGTGCTGGTAAGTACTCGCATTTATATGTCTGAGTAATATTGCAATATTACTCGTTGTTGACGTTGCGCTTGGGTAATATTGAAATATGACTTTTCATCTTCCTATTGGTTAGGTGAGTTGATAAATTTAGGCATAGGCCCAGACTCAAAGAAGAAAAGACATGCAACTCCTGCTCCCACTACACCCAAGAAAGCAGATATGCCAAAGGGAGATGTTCCGAAGGTGGAAATGAAGAAAGGTATGCGCCTTGTATGTGACTCTTGGTGTGATTACATAGTGGTGTCTGACTCATTAGAGGGTCTTGCGCCTGTAGCTTGGAAAAAACCTAAGGCAGAGGCTCAATATACGGCGGACATCCTTGCATCGAATCCAGACGATCCGATTGATCTAGAGTCTAGTCCTGAGCCTTTAATAAGAATGAAAGCGGAGAAGCGGAAGAGACCTGAAGGCGGAGCTATGGCTCAGCCCGCGAAAAAGATGGCACGGAAAAGAATTGGTAAGAAGGGTGATCTAGAAGCCCTTGCTGCAAAACTTTCACCAGGTGAGTTTCGTTTTCAGGTTTTCACCCATGTTGTATAATAAAGTAACCTTGTAAATTTCATGCAGAGAAAACTAGTGCCTCAAGTCATGCGGAGACCTTATTCTCTTTCCCTGATGATCGCGTCCCATTCCCCCCCCACCGAGTCTAACAAGGAAAACTTAGAGGTTGAGAAGACCGTGGAAACGGGAGTGGAAACTACAGATGCTGATCAACCCTAACCAGCTTCTCCTGAAGTTGTTATAGCCACGTAGGGCCCTGAGAAGAAAAAGTTTGTTGTTGAAGATGAGCCACCTGTAGTGACTGCTCCATCTACCTCTGCATATATAACCAAGCTTCCCAAGGATAATGTGTGGAGGGATCAAGAAAATGTTGAACAACAGGGGTTTGATATACATGGTGTGGAAGAAGGGTCCCCAATCCGCCCTGATGAGACTCTAGGTGATTACTATTATAGATCATACACGGATAAGAGAGTTGTTGACCCTCATGCGCCTGTTTGGAAATTAAGGCAAGGCGGAACTTTCTCTGATTGGGAAGTGTGCCGAGAGTGGTACCAGGGTGCCTTTCCTCCTACGGATATTAAATTTCAAGAGGCACAGACACATCAGCGCACATATCGTGCACATTTGCAAGAAACTGCCAGCGCTTCTTCCACCACCCATAGGATCGTGCGCGAATGGCGCAACATGCAAAAAGAATTGGAAGCTTTTGAAGCTTCCAAGAAAGAGATTGCTGTTGAAAAAATGAAGATGGTTGTTCAAAAAGCTAAACTTGAAGCGGATAAAGCCAAATTTGAAGATGAGCAAAAGACGGAGGAGTGGTCTACCATGGGTTAGAAGAAGAGAGCTAAAGCCGAAGCTGCCCTGCTTGTGGAGGAGCGCAAGCGATGGAAAGAAGCGTGTGAGTGAGATAACAATGAAAAAAGAGCCCTTCGAAACGTGGCGGTCAATCACAAGGTGGAAACTGAGAGATTGAAAAAAGAAAAGACCGACGCAGAAGCTGCTGTAGATGAAGCCCGATCTCACCGAGAGCGGAGCAAGTAGAGAGAGGTAGAAACTTGTGAAACTCTTGCTCTAAGAAATAAAGAGATTGCGGAACTTACCTCTTTACTACTGGTGTTACACCCCGACCGCGTTAAAACAACGAAACCGCGGCGGAAACGTCGGGGAGTGTAGCGACAGAATTATTGTTTCACAACCATGGATTCAAAAGTTTCGTTTTATTAAAATATTAACATTAAACATTGTCTTTGAAACCAAACAAGCAAGACTACATATCGTTTATCATCGTTATTAAGTCACTAAGGCCTCGTCCAGTCCTAAGTGAGCATGCATCCTAGTCTCAATCAATATCATTCGACACCACCTGAAACATATGTAAAAATAAAGTCAGCAAAGAAATGCCGGCGAGCACATAGGTTTTATGTGAGTGTCGGATTCATGGCTCGTTTACATGTTTAAAGAACTCGTACAACTTCGTTAATCGATATTAGAAAACCTTGTTTTGTAAAACATTTGTATTGTAAAATGAATAACCAAGTCAAAACAGAATGGTTATAGTTTATAAAATCTCGTTGCCATGAATCTTAACCCAAAATATTTGTTTAAGCAACCCAATTCGTAAATCATTCTTGTAAAATAACTCGTATGGTTTATATCGTTTAGTAAACATCGTTCTGTGTATCGTTTGAAAATCGTTCGTCCAAGTGAACTAAATAACGCTACAGAATGTAATATGATAAAAGCACTTATATATAAGAAGTACCAGCGGCGTATCTACCATGCTTTTATCACATTAAACCCGTCTCGTTATCTAATCACAAACCAAAAACCAATCGTTTGTTCAATTTGTTTAACTTGTTTAAATCGTTCAACTTGTTCAAATCATTCAATTCGTTCCAATCGTTCAATCATTCAAATCGTTCTCGTTTTAATTGTGAAAGCTAACTTTTGGTCGTCTCGCTTATAACATTCAAACCTTCGTGACTCGTCCATCGTTCAACTCGTATTAACAAACCACCAAAGGGTAAGTTAACAATCAATAGGTTCAGTCGTTACCTACATAACCCCCACTAACCTTGGGTGCAGTCCGATAACGGGATTTGTCAGATCCTATGGTACCATAACCTAATACTGGTCGGCTTGATCAATGTTAATGAATGTCATTCGTTATGTAAATACGTCCAACAAGTTCGTTCACATTATTGAAATCGTTTTTGTTTAATATAAACCATAGTATTCGTTTTTGAAACCATCGTTGAAAGCATCGAAATCGTTTAACACATATGAATCACCCCAAAACAATTGAAAACAGTAAAATAGGGGAACTATGTACTCACATCGAAGTGCAAAGTATCCTTGATCTTAATGAACTAGCAAAGCTCGAGTAAACCAAGGAATTCAAGTAGCACCTAGTAATCGAATCGCTAGTTAATAAATCGACACCTAAATCGGAAGATCGGGTAGAATGAGGTGTCGTAAACCAAATGAGTATTGGTACTCATGTGATGTGGTTTTACAAAGCCTACATTCTAAATCGAAACCTATCATAAGTGCTTTTGACCCGTTACGACCCATTAAGGTAGCTTATGCTACTTTAACGCGTCGTTCGCGAAAAATGCGCATTCGAGATGCCTAATTAGTCCTATGACAAGCATTATATTCCTAAACATGTTGCATAATCAATTTAAGTGACAAAAGTTAAGTTACATATGCTTAATTACCAATTATGCATGAAAAGGGTAATTTGGTCATTTACCTAAGGCATATAAACTACCTATCATACAAGTAATTAAACTAAGTGACCATAAGGTATAACCTCGGAATGTTATTCCCTATATAACTATGGTCATTAAACATGCTTGGTAGGATCCTAACGATCGACCAAACGGGTCGAGTTCGAAAGTCTAAGCGGTGGTTTAGACCGCTTGACTTACGACTCTAAACAAGCACTAGACTAAAATTGACGAGTTAAACATGTTTAACTAAGTTAGAAAACAGGTTTGACATCAAAACAAAGTGTTTTGATATCCGAAGACAGTTTCGTCTCTAAATGCGCATAAACAACATTTTGACCGAAACTTTGACTCGTCACTTCGACTAATCGACGTGGTAATCAGTAGGTATAGTTACAAGGGACTATAACCATCGTGATTACGCTCACGTTGGAAAGTTCAAACGAACTTTGTGTTGACCAATTCATGGTCAAAGCAGAAAGTCAAACACTGTTTGACTTTCACGCTTGAAAAGCAAAAACAAACACGAAAGAAACTTACAAAAGGTCCAAGCAATGAAGAATTTGATCTAAAATACTTAGGTATGAAGAAGCTAAGGCTTCAACTTAGAGCAAATTCAGACCAAATGTGTGAGAAATGAGTGAAAATCAAGTTGGTATTTATAGATTTCCAAGAACCGATAGGATCGTTTCTCGTAATTCGGGCTTTAATCTGGACCATACAAGTGTTGCCCACGGTTTACAATACAAGGGGACATAAAAAACTATCAAATGGTATTCCAAATCAGTGATCAAAACCATCAAAATCAGCTGAAATGCCCAGATTCATTGCTTCTGTCTGACAGTAGGTCGTGCCCCCCGTAGAAGCCATACAAGGCTTACGCGGCCCGCCTAAACAATTTTCACAGAATGTCAAAAATGGCCCCTGCAAGTGTAAAACTTTGATTTTGATGCATTTTTTACACGTTTAAGCCCCGTTAACCCCATTTCAAGGCTCTACAATGAAGTTAAAGCATAGGGAACATGAAATATGCTCAAAAACATCTCATATGTCGGTTCGTTTGGTCGTACGGTTGCATTATTCGGTTAATTATGACGAAAACTCGAACGTACGCGAAAAGGATCCAAATTACGCGACGAATGGTATTTTTGAATTCCGATCACTAAAATAAAATATTTTAATGATTACAAAAATTTTTGGATGTCCGGATATGTTCAGAACGTAAGATATGCACGAAAATGCAAACTTATGCACTTTTTGACACTTTTAGTCCCTGTCGAGCAAAGAAGTTTATTTTCGCATACCGAACCCCTCAAAGCCTATTTCTAAGCTATGTAAAGGATATTTAGGGTATGTTTAGCTTATGATCAAGTTCCGGAATGTTCGTTACTATACAAATCGACATAGTTTCGCAGTTTGATGCAAATAGTCCCTTCGATCGAATAAACTTGTTTTCGACAAACCAAACCCTCCAAAACTTATTTCTTTGTTATGTAAAGGTTATTTAAGGTATGTTAAGCCTATGTCACTGTTCCGGAGTGTTTTTCGCATTAAACTGATTATGTTTGCGCAGCAGTTTGCGTATAACTTTCCAGAAAGCGATTTAAAGCTTGAAATCGAACTAGAATCAAATCGTAAAATCGTCAAACACAAATACACAAATATTAACACCAAAACGCATCGTTTTATTGATAACTGATATTGTTTTACATCGTACATCGTTTACAGAGCACAGTTGTCACAGTCTCCCCTACTTTAGGGAATTTTGTCCCGAAATTTTAACTAGAGGAAACTTGTGAAAACAAATGCGGATATTTCGGTTTCATTTGGTCCTCACGCTCCCAAGTAAAATCTGGGCTATGTTTGGACTCCCAGTGAACTTTAACCAATCGTATTCGCTTGTTCTTTAACTGTTTGATTTCACAGTCCATTATCTCCACAGGTTTCTCGACAAAGTGCATCGTTTCATCAACTTGAATTTCCTTGAGTGGAATGTGAAGATCAGTATCGGCTAAACACTTTCGTAAATTGGACACATGGAATGTTGGGTGAATATTCCCAAGTTCAGGAGGTAGCTCTAGTCGATAGGCAACCTTTCCGATTCTTTCAACAATCTTAAATGGTCCAACATATTGTGGTGCAAGTTTTCCTTTCTTTCCAAATCTCACCACTCCCTTCCAAGGTGACACCTTGAGTAGGACATGGTCTCCGACTTGAAAATCCAAGGGCTTTCATCGCATATCCGCATAACTCTTTTGACGGCTCCTAGCTGTCAGAAGATTATCGCGAATTTTCTTGATTTTGTCTATTGTTTCCAGAATGATCTCAAGTCTAGTAAGCTGAGCTTCACCGATCTCATTCCAACAGACAGGTGAATGACATTTTCGACCGTATAAAGCTTTGAACGGTGCCATATTGATGCTAGCATAATAACTGTTGTTATAAGAGAACTCGATCAACGGTAGATGAGAATCCCAATTACCACCAAAATCTATC
The DNA here is from genome assembly GCA_030545235.1 of Helianthus tuberosus. Taxonomy (NCBI): domain Eukaryota; kingdom Viridiplantae; phylum Streptophyta; class Magnoliopsida; order Asterales; family Asteraceae; genus Helianthus; species Helianthus tuberosus. The sequence continues at coordinate 101,175,029 of CM060371.1, read as the reverse complement.
ACGCATGCTCTAAGCATATCCTCCAATGTTTGTATCGTTCTCTCGGATTGTCCATCTGTTTGGGGATGATAAGCAGTGTTTAGATTTAGTTGGGTTCCCAAAGCAGATTCCATGGGCTTCCAAAAATGAGATGAAAATCGAGCATCACGATTAGATATGATATTCAAAGGAACACCATGTCGAGATACAATCTCATCAACATAAATCTTGGCAAGTTTATCAGCAGATAGATCCTCGCGAATCGGTATAAAATGAGCTGATGTCACACCCCCAAAAATCCACACGCGGAGTATCACCGCTTGGAGGCGTGACTGACCAGGATCAAGCCACCAATCATATTGAACATATAAGTAAATACCAAAGATCATTCATCAATACGAAAGGTGTTTTCAAAACCAACATTAACAAGTGTGTAGCGGAAGCATAAGTATGTAACCCAATGTAAATAGTAAATTCAAATGTTTAGATAGATAACATGGCATCATCGATCCATGTCCCACAACGACCTGCTCCTCCCTGTGCAAGCTCCATATGTACCTAAGGTCCTGCAAGGCATGCAAGAGAGAGTCAACAACTAGTTGAGCGAGTTCACAGTTAATAGTTCAGTAATAGTATAGCGTGAGTAGTAGTTTATTCGTTCGTTACAATGTATCGTATTAGTTCCCATCGCGGCCTTCCCGGCAGGTGTGCGAAGATATTGGGGAATGTTTTCCCAAGTATTCTAGACTAGGTTCATTTGTATCGCGGCCTCTCCAGGCAGGTGTGCGAAGATTTGTAAATTTAGTTCGCGGCCATCATATGGAAGGTGTGCGAAGTCAGTCATAATATCGCGGCCAACCCTTGGCAGGTGTGCGAAGATCGTTCAATAAGTGTTACTAGTCTAGCAGTAGGTTCTATCATCTTTGTATGCACAGTAAATCATCAAATCCCATTCCCACCTGGGAACCCCATGCCTTGGCTGTGTGAACTCACCTTGGTTTGCTCGGCAGATTACACAAAAAGGTCAAGTCTAGCAGCTAGTGGTCAACCACGTCCTAACATGGTTATCATACAAGTCAGGTTTAGGTTCAAGTAAAGCACGTATGTTTACACATAAGTTAACAAATCACGAACATGTATTGATCATGGCAACACATTAACAGTCAAGTGCGTCGCACATTCATACTTGTGCGAGTGGATAGTTGAAACCCCAACACTACCCGGCCCAACATAGAAACACGGCCCAAAATAATAACATGAAATAATCTTGTGCGGTCCGGATAGTCTTGTGCGATCCGGACATCTTGTACGACCCGATACATACCCGGCCCGGTTTACCAATAAGCCCAATGGTAATATTCATATAAATATATACGGCCCAAGTTCATAAACAGATAATTCATCTTGTGCGATTACAATATGTTTGTGCGATTGGTCTATGGGCTTTGAGGCCCAACAGTCATCAAAACAATACTTGTGCGAATGAACTTGTGTGATCAGATTTGTTGTGTGATCAGACCGAATCTCATACGATCCGCTCTTGTGCGACCGAGATATCTTATACGATTAATTTAAAAATCCCGGATTTCATGCATTTCTGTTACAACATTAAGTAGTTTCCAAATTTGTCCTTTATCCATTAACAAAATCATGGATTCTAACCAATCCCTTACTCGATCAAACCAAGTAACTATCATCTAATTTCATAAGAACCCTAATGAGTAACATAATCAATTCAGGATAATAATCATAACACCAATTAACAGGTATCATAATCTCGATTTACAATGTTCATAACTATAACAATATAATAATCCTTCTAAACATGTTACAACCGATGTAACATGTATTCGGTTTTCAATCATTAACATCAATTAAGAATCATCATTCCACCCATAACAATAACACATGGCACTGACCCCCACATGCAATCTATCATGATTTTCCATATTGTTTGGCTGCACATGCATGTATCAATATAGTCAAAAGGTTTATCTAAAGTAGCCTACTACCATGCCCCTAATCTTATTTCTATTGGACCTAACATGAGAACCATTACTCAACAATTAGCATGTCATATACATCATCATACACGTACACATCATGGCAGCCGATTAATATTATCATACACGTAAACATCATGAGACCTTATTATCAAACATTCGATTCTTAGAACAATAACATGAAACCTGATTTATCATGAATATTCTATAATACACATAAGCCGATTTCATGAACACTATAATCAACTCTTCGGATTCGAAGCAATCATAACAAATCATCATCATATCAAGCATATATAACACACATCATAATACCATCAAACATATAGTTAATCATACTAACCGAATAGAGAAGGAACGAGAATTGATCCGAACACTATGAACTTCGATGATGTGTGCGGCTGCCTTCAAGTTCGTGAGAGAGAGAGAGAGAGAAGAGCTAGGGTTTGTGTATGTGAATGTTTTTGCAACAAATGAGAACAAACCCTCTAAGGTGTGTGTGTATGCGCATGAAGAGTGGGCCGAACCCAACTTGGGCTGCCCTTTAGATCCGAGTGCAAGTTGTGCGGCCCAACCGGGCTTGTGCGATCAAGTAGTGTTGTGCGATCGGTTTGTTTATAAATGTACATTCGCTTCATAATTTCACATAATCAAAACAACATAACATTCAATCGATTAATAAAGTTCACATAGTCACATAATGTTACACAAAGATACGCTCTAAAGTACGAGTTGTCACATTATCCCCAAGTTGAAAGAAATTTCGTCCCGAAATTTAGCACGTACTCACTGAGGAAGCTAGTTAGGTTGCATGGTTTTCCTGGTTTTCCTGGGGTGTCACATCCTCCCCCCGTTGATCTGGAATTTCGTCCCGAAATTCCGTAGCTTCAGCCTCAGCAGTGGTTGTACCGGTTGCGAACAGTTGGGGATACTTTTGTTTCATCTGATCTTCGCGCTCCCAGGTGAACTCTGGGCCGCGACGTGAGTTCCAACGAACTCGAACGAGAGGTATTCTGGTATGTTTGAGGACCTTAACATCCCGGTCCGTGATTTCGACTGGTTCCTCGACGAATCGTAACTGCTCGTCGATAGTGAGCTCCTTCAAAGGAACTATGAGGGTCTCATCTGACAAACACTTCTTCAGATTCGACACGTGGAAAACGTTGTGAACTGCACTGAGTTCTGCTGGTAAGTTCAGTTTGTAGGCCACTTTGCCTATTTTCTCGATGACTTCGAAAGGTCCAACGTATCGTGGGTTAAGTTTGCCCCGTTTACCAAAACGAACCACACCCTTCCAGGGTGAAACTTTGAGTAGTACACGCTCCCCAACCTGGAGCTCTAGTGGTTTTCTGCCCTTATCGGCGTAGACTTTCTGACGCTCACGAGCTGCCGCCATTCGTTGTCGTATCTGAGCAATTTTCTCTGTTGTGTCAACTACATATTCTGGACCAATAATCTGACTATCCCCCACCTCTGCCCAACAAAGAGGTGACCGGCATTTACGCCCGTACAATGCCTCAAACGGAGCAACTTTAATGCTGGTGTGGTAGCTATTGTTGTACGAAAATTCTACAAGTGGCAGATGCTTTTCCCAGCCGTTGCCAAAGTCAATCACACATGCCCTAAGCATGTCTTCGAGAGTCTGGATGGTATGTTCCGACTGCCCATCCGTTTGCGGGTGATAAGCTGTGCTCATGTCTAACCTTGAGCCAAAGGACTTGTGCATTGCTTGCCACAATTCTGATGTAAAACGTGCATCTCGATCCGAGATGATAGAGGTGGGCACCCCGTGCCTCGAGACAACTTCCTTTAGGTATACTTCTGCTAGAGTGGAGAACTTATCCGTTTCTTTGATAGCCAGGAAGTGAGCAGACTTTGTGAGTCGATCTACGATCACCCAAATAGTATCGTTACCACGTTGTGATCTAGGCAGGCCAGTAACAAAATCCATGGAAATTTGCTCCCATTTCCATTGTGGTATCTCTGGTTGTTGAAGTGGGCCTGAAGGTTTCTGGTATTCCGCCTTGACTCTCACACAAGTCAAGCACTTGCTAACGTAAGTTGCTATGTGGGCCTTCATGCTAGGCCACCAATATGTGGATTTGATGTCGTGGTACATTTTATCCGAACCAGGGTGCACTGAGTAGCGAGACTTGTGTGCCTCATCCATCACAAGCTCTCGTAGGTTGCCGTAAAGTGGGACCCAGATGCGTCCTGTTACGTAGTAAGCACCGTCTTCCTTTTGTTCTAACCATTGCCTTGAGCCGCGTAGGGCTTCAGCCCTGATGTTTTCTAGTTTCAATGCTTCTACCTGAGCATCTCGTATCTGTGCCGGAAGACTAGATTGGATAGTGAGTTGTAAAGCTCGTACGCGCTTAGGCGTAGTGTCCTTTCGACTGAGGGCGTCAGCCACAGCGTTGGCTTTGCCTGGTTGGTACCTGATCAAGCATTCGTAGTCTTTCAGTAGCTCGACCCATCGTCGTTGTCGCATATTCAGTTCCTTCTGTTTGAGGATATGCTCGAGACTCCTGTGATCGGTGTAAATGGCGCACTTGGTACCGTACAGGTAATGTCGCCATATCTTAAGTGCAAAAACAACAGCTCCCAGCTCTACGTCGTGTATAGTGTAGTTCTTTTCATGCACTTTGAGTTGACGTGAGGCGTAGGCTATAACTTTATCCCGCTGCATCAATACGCAACCAAGACCCTGAATGGATGCGTCGCAATAAACCACGAAGTCGTCTGTGCCTTCTGGCAATGAAAGGATAGGTGCACTGCAAAGTCTATCCTTTAAGTGTTGAAACGCTAACTCCTGTGCGTCTCCCCAACAATAAACAACTCCCTTCTGCGTTAGTGAAGTAAGAGGCTGAGCGATCTTAGAAAAATCCTTGATAAATCTCCTGTAGTAACCTGCCAATCCCAAGAATTGGCGAATTTCCGTTGGCGTACGAGGCGCAGGCCAGCTCTTGATTGACTCTACCTTGGATGGATCAACGTGAATCCCATCCATGTTCACTACATGGCCTCAGAAATGGACTTCACGAAGCCAGAAGTCACATTTTGAAAACTTGGCGTACAACTGTTCTTTTCGAAGGAGTTCCAAAATAAGTCGTAAATGTTGCTCGTGTTCCTCCTGACTCTTCGAATAGATCAGGATGTCATCGATGAAGACAATAAAGAACTTGTCTAAGTAAGGCTTGCACACTCGATTCATCAAGTCCATGAAGACCGCCGGTGTGTTTGTCATCCCAAAAGGCATGACCAAAAACTCATAGTGGCCATAACGGGTTCTGAAGGCTGTTTTGGAGACGTCCTCTTCTCGGACTCTCAGCTGGTGATATCCTGATCTCAAATCGACCTTTGAATAGTAACTCGACCCTTGCAGCAGGTCGAACAAGTCGTCAATGCGTGGAAGAGGATAACGATTCTTCACAGTTACCTTGTTGAGTTCCCGTTAGTCAATTACCCATTCGGAAGGTAACATCCTTCTTTTTCACAAATAACACTGAAGCTCCCCAGGGCAAAGAGCTAGGACGAATAAAACCCTTATTCAAAAGCTCTTGTAGTTGCGTAGAGAGTTCTTCCAACTCTGATGGAGCTAAGCGATAAGGTGCTCGAGCTATGGGTGCTGCTCCAGGAGCTTGTCACCATGAATTACCAAAGGTTCCTAACCAGTACGAGGAAATGCGGACGATCTTTTCTTGGCAAGGGATCTCTGCTCGATGTTGAGGTAGCCAATCCATACCAATAACGATATCGAAATCATCACAACGTTGGGGTCATTCCTAGTATCACCCTGACCAATCATGAACATTTGACCCCTGGCATCATTGCCGTCGTTATTACCCCCATTGTTGCATCCATTATTGTTCCCATTTCCTTGGTTGCGGTTCTGATTCTGGTTCTGGTTCAACTGTGGACAGTGTCTCTTGAAGTGACCTTCAGCACCACACTGATAACATCCCTTGTTACCCTTGCTATTGCTGCTAATTCTATGAAGCTTATGGCTGTTGTTGTCGGTTTTGGTTTGCAGGACGTGAGCTTCTACAATCTTTGACTTCATGACCAAGCTTGTTGCATCTCTGACAACGATCTTTGCTGCACGACCACTGTGGTGCAAATTACATCGATTCTATTCTGCCCTTGACTACTAGAAGGTTGCTGACCAGGACTCTGGTAGTCATCGATCTTTCGCTGTTGTGCCTGGGACTGAGCCGTAGTCGAACCCTTGCTGGAGGTTCCATACCACTTTCGTTTATTGTCACTGGGTGTAGCAGTAGTAGTAGTAGTAGTAGTAGTAGTAGTAGCAGTAGCACTTACATGCTTAGGCAGTCTGTTCTGTTCCACTTACATCCTGGATGGTAGCAAGGTTGGCGGAAGTCAAATGACTTGGTATCTCTGGTATTAAGCCTTTTAGGTACAGCTCAATGTGCTTGATGGGAGGATCCACCATAGTTGGACATAACACTGCCAGTTCGTTGGATCGTTTCGTGTACGCTTCTATCTCTGACCCCGTCATCTTCAGGTTAAAGAACTTCCACTTCCAGCTTGTGGATGTCATCACGACTACAGTATTCACGTTTGGATCAGTTCCTTAAGAATCATTCCATGGGGTGGCATTAGCAGCCGCCAGCCCCAGCATTTGAACTTGCGCGTTCCACCAAGTTAGCGTAGTGCCTTCGAGAGTACCAGTGGCGTACTTCACCCTACGAGTCTCAGGGCATTCACACGTTCTCTAAGACAGTCTCGAGCTTTTTAAACCAATGGAGGAGTCTAACAGCTCCTTCAGTGCCGCTGAAAGTAATAGATCGGCAGTCCATAAAGTTTTAAATGTGCACACAGGTGACTGAGCGTTCTGACCTTGTTGCGCGAGGAAGAAAAGACAGGGTTAAGCGCAAGAGTTAGGTCATGAGAGTAGGATCTAACATCCTAGGGTAGGTTCGTAATAGCAGGTTATACCTCCTGCCTGAGCGGCCGCGAGTGCTGCCGTAACTTGTTCGTTGATAAGAGCCGTCAGCTGGCTTGAGTTAGGTTCACACGTTCCCTCATGATCTCACATCGAAGGAAACACAAATAGGAAAGGTGTCGCGAACGTGTGTAAGTGTGGAGTGACAGTAGGGAGCAAGCACAAATGTGTTTTCAAACTATAGTTGCTACGTTTATCTAAGCATACCATGAGCAAAGTTCTATGCAATCTAGCAAGTAGGCAATAAAACACAAACCATATCACCTAGAATGTCGAGCCTTGCACGTGGAGTAAAGCGTCGTTGTGGATCGTAGAGCACTGTACAGGTTATAGTCTGGTTTTAACAAAAACGTTTTCCTTTATTAAAACCAAGTTCTCTATAACCAATGGCTCTGATACCAATCTGTCACACCCCCAAAAATCCACACGCGGAGTATCACCGCTTGGAGGCGTGACTGACCAGGATCAAGCCACCAATCATATTGAACATATAAGTAAATACCAAAGATCATTCATCAATACGAAAGGTGTTTTCAAAACCAACATTAAGAAGTGTGTAGCGGAAGCATAAGTATGTAACCCAATGTAAATAGTAAATTCAAATGTTTAGATAGATAACATGGCATCATCGATCCATGTCCCACAACGACCTGCTCCTCCCTGTGCAAGCTCCATATGTACCTAAGGTCCTGCAAGGCATGCAAGAGAGAGTCAACAACTAGTTGAGCGAGTTCACAGTTAATAGTTCAGTAATAGTATAGCGTGAGTAGTAGTTTATTCGTTCGTTACAATGTATCGTATTAGTTCCCATCGCGGCCTTCCCGGCAGGTGTGCGAAGATATTGGGGAATGTTTTCCCAAGTATTCTAGACTAGGTTCATTTGTATCGCGGCCTCTCCAGGCAGGTGTGCGAAGATTTGTAAATTTAGTTCGCGGCCATCATATGGCAGGTGTGCGAAGTCAGTCATAATATCGCGGCCAACCCTTGGCAGGTGTGCGAAGATCGTTCAATAAGTGTTACTAGTCTAGCAGTAGGTTCTATCATCTTTGTATGCACAGTAAATCATCAAATCCCATTCCCACCCGGGAACCCCATGCCTTGGCTGTGTGAACTCACCTTGGTTTGCTCGGCAGATTACACAAAAAGGTCAAGTCTAGCAGCTAGTGGTCAACCACGTCCTAACATGGTTATCATACAAGTCAGGTTTAGGTTCAAGTAAAGCACGTATGTTTACACATAAGTTAACAAATCACGAACATGTATTGATCATGGCAACACATTAACAGTCAAGTGTGTCGCACATTCATACTTGTGCAAGTGGATAGTTGAAACCCCAACACTACCCGGCCCAACATAGAAACACGGCCCAAAATAATAACATGAAATAATCTTGTGCGGTCCGGATAGTCTTGTGCGATCCGGACATCTTGTACGACCCGATACATACCCGACCCGGTTTACCAATAAGCCCAATGGTAATATTCATATAAATATATACGGCCCAAAGTTCATAAATAGATAATTCATCTTGTGCGATTACAATATGTTTGTGCGATTGGTCTATGGGCTTTGAGGCCCAACAGTCATCAAAACAATACTTGTGCGAATGAACTTGTGTGATCAGATTTGTTGTGTGATCAGACCGAATCTCATACGATCCGCTCTTGTGCGACCGAGATATCTTATACGATTAATTTAAAAATCCCGGATTTCATGCATTTCTGTTACAACATTAAGTAGTTTCCAAATTTGTCCTTTATCCATTAACAAAATCATGGATTCTAACCAATCCCTTACTCGATCAAACCAAGTAACTATCATCTAATTTCATAAGAACCCTAATGAGTAACATAATCAATTCAGGATAACAATCATAACACCAATTAACATGTATCATAATCTCGATTTACAATGTTCATAACTATAACAATATAATAATCCTTCTAAACATGTTACAGCCGATGTAACATGTATTCGGTTTTCAATCATTAACATCAATTAAGAATCATCATTCCACCCATAACAATAACACATGGCACTGACCCCCACATGCAATCTATCATGATTTTCCATATTGTTTGGCTGCACATGCATGTATCAATATAGTCAAAAGGTTTATCTAAAGTAGCCTACCACCATGCCCCTAATCTTATTTCTATTGGACCTAACATGAGAACCATTACTCAACAATTAGCATGTCATATACATCATCATACACGTACACATCATGGCAGCCGATTAATATTATCATACACGTAAACATCATGAGACCTTATTATCAAACATTCGATTCTTAGAACAATAACATGAAACCTGATTTATCATGAATATTCTATAATACACATAAGCCGATTTCATGAACACTATAATCAACTCTTCGGATTCGAAGCAATCATAACAAATCATCATCATATCAAGCATATATAACACACATCATAATACCATCAAACATATAGTTAATCATACTAACCGAATAGAGAAGGAACGAGAATTGATCCGAACACTATGAACTTCGATGATGTGTGCGGCTGCCTTCAAGTTCGTGAGAGAGAGAGAGAGAAGAGCTAGGGTTTGTGTATGTGAATGTTTTTGCAACAAATGAGAACAAACCCTCTAAGGTGTGTGTGTATGCGCATGAAGAGTGGGCCGAACCCAACTTGGGCTGCCCTTTAGATCCGAGTGCAAGTTGTGCGGCCCAACTGGGCTTGTGCGATCAAGTAGTGTTGTGCGATCGGTTTGTTTATAAATGTACATTCGCTTCATAATTTCACATAATCAAAACAACATAACATTCAATCGATTAATAAAGTTCACATAGTCACATAATGTTACACAAAGATACGCTCTAAAGTACGAGTTGTCACAGCTGACTTCATTAATCGATCGATAGCAACCCAAATAGCACCGTGACCTCTAGACGTATGTGGTAACTTTGTGATGAGATCCATCGCAATGTTCTCCCACTTCCATACCGGTATCTCTGGTTGTACAAGCAAACCAGATGGTCGTTGATGTTCAGCCTTGACTTTGAGACAAGTTAGGCATTTCGATACAAACAAAGCAAAATATGCTTCTTCATACCAGGCAACCAGTACTGAGTACGAAGATCCTTGTACATTTTTTCAGCACCAGGATGGATAGAATATCAGGATTTGTGAGATTTGTCCATCACTAAAGTGAGAAGATTGTCTTGTTTCGGAATCCACAAATGATCCTAGAAATATAATAACCCATCGTCTTTCGTTTCGAGTTTAGGCTAAAGTTGACGTGGTAATTCATTACCGATCAAATTTTGTGAAACACAAGACTGTTGAGCTTGAGAGACACGTGTTTGAATATCGGATAGAGTGCGAACAAAATTAAGCTTGACTTGTTCCTTTCGACTTAGCGCATCGGCTACAACATTCGCCTTACCAGGATAGTAGCGAATTTTGCAATCGTAATCATTCAAGAGTTCAACCCAGCGTCGTTGTCTCATGTTCACCTCCTTCTGATTAAGAATGTGTTGGAGACTTTTGTGGTCTATGAAAACCACACACTTTGTGCCATAAAGATAGTGTCTCCAGATTTTTAGAGCAAAAACCACAGCACCCAACTCAAGATCATGAGTCGTGTAGTTCTTCTCGTGAACTTTCAGTTGTCTTGACGCATACGCAATAACTTTACCTCGCTGCATAAGAACACAACCAACGCCTAGATTCGATGCATCACAATAGACAACGAAATCATCGTTTCCCTCGGGCAAAGATAAAATAGGAGCATCATAGAGTTTTTGTTTTAGCGTTTGGAACGCTTCTTCTTGTTTAGGTCCCCACTCAAAAGGCTTATTCTTTTGAGTCAAAGCAGTGAGAGGAACCGCGATCTTAGAGAAGTTCGAAATAAATCGTCGATAGTAACCAGCAAGACCAAGAAAAGACCGAACTTCTGTAGGTGTCGTAGGTGTATTCCAATCCTTAATAGCAACAATTTTGGAAGGATCCACATGAATACCCTGCTTGTTGACAATGTAACCCAAAAACTGAACTTCTTTAAGCCAAAATTCACACTTGGAGAATTTAGCAAAAAGTTGTTCCTCCTTCAGGAGTTCCAGTGTCAGACGAAGGTGTTGTTCGTGATCGGCTCGAGACTTCGAATAAACAAGAATGTCGTCAATGAACATAATAATGAATAAGGTTTACAAACCCTATTCATTAAGTCCATGAAAATAGCTAGGGTATTCGTCAAACCAAAATGCATGACGGTGAACTCGTAGTGACCATATCTCGTGCGGAAAGCAGTTTTGGGAATATCTTCTTCGAGTACACGAAGCTGATGATACCCAGAACACAAATCGATCTTGGAAAAACACGTAGCACCTTGCAGCTGATCAAAGAGATCGTCGATTCGTGGTAGGGGATATCGATTCTTGATGGTAAGCTTGTTAAGCTCACGATATTTGATACACATTCGAAAAGACCCATCTTTCTTTTTCACGGAGTGCCCCAAGGTGAATAACTCGGTCGGATGAATCCTTTATCAGATAACTCTTGAAGCTGTTTCGATAATTCTTGCATCTCAGATGGTGCAAGACGATAAGGTGCTTTCACAATCGGGTTGGCATTGGGTACAAGATCAATATGAAACTCGACTTGACGAACTAGAGGCAAACCAGACAGTTCATCAGGAAACACCTCTGGATAATCTCGAACAATCGGAATATCTTGAATACACTTGCTCTTGTCTTTCTCCTCTGTGACATGTGCTAGGAAGGCAACATACCCCATTCCTAAATAACTTTGGGCTTTCGTACACGACATAAGTTTCAAACCGCCTGAAGGTTTCTCGCCACGAACCTCTAGAATATCACCAGATGAAAGAGGAATATAAACAATCTTATCGAAACAAACCACCTCAGCATGAAACTTAGTTAACCAATCCATCCCTACGATAATGTCGAAACTCCCAAGTTGCATCGGTGTGAGGTCAATAGGAAAAAGATGGTTATCGAGATTCAATTGACAATCGCGAATCACAGAATCGAGTACGAGTGGTTTACCAGTAGCAACTTCGACAGATAAGGGTTTCCTCAGTTTAGTTCTAGGTATCGCAAGTAAAGGCTCAAATGATAACGAAACAAAACTTCTATCGGCACCAGAATCGAAAAGAACAGATGTAGGTCGTTGGTTAACAAGGAACGTACCATTAACAACCTCGTTGTCAGCTCGAGCCTCATTAGCGTTCAATTTGTACGCTCGTCCACGAGCGGGATTCACATTGGCATTCGCATTCACCAATTTTGGGTAGTTGTTGCGGAAATGACCCATTTCACCACAGTTGTAACAGAACCAGGTGGGAATCTAGCAGCGTTTCCCTGAACCTGTGCTGGATTTTGAACAGCTTGATTCTAACCCAAACGACAAATGTTGGCCAGATGCCCAAGTTTACCACAAGTAGTGCATTGTTTACAAGCCTGTTGTGCCACATGATGACCATTGCACCTTGTACAGTGAGGTGTGGTACCAGTATACTGTTTCTTTGCAGGAGGTTGAGCCGGTGGATTCTGAGCATTCTGATTCGTGACAGCAAAATTCTGGGAAGCCTTGCGCTTCCTTGACCTCCTAGAAGACTCGCCTTTCTTACCCTTACCTTTACCCTTGTCTGGAACGGTATCGGTTGACTGCTTCTTGTCACCCTTGCGGGTCAGTTTACCTTTTCTGACTTGAGACTCAGTCAGAGTAGCTGTCAATTCAATCACTTGACGAACAGTGGTAGGATTACTACCAGTTACAATATCTTGCACAGAATTGGGTAAACCATCGATATACCTCTCAATAGCTTTCTCCAACGGGGTAACCATAGTAGGACATAACAAACTAAGCTCCTCATAACGATCCGTACACGCACGGTGTTCTCCCCCATCTTGTTTCAAATCATCAAATTCTCGTTCCAAAGCCCTAATCTCATGACGGGGACAAAACTCTTTCATCATGAGAGCTCGAAGCTCTTCCCACGTTTGTATCATTGCCACATCGGCACCCCTATCACGCATCACAACGTTCCACCATGTTAGAGCACGCTTCTCAAAAACACTTAACGCAAACTCAACCTTACGCTCATTCGGACATTGCACATGTCTGAAGGTGCTTTCCAAACTCTCGAACCATTGTAGGAGCGCAGTTGCTCCTTGAGACCCAGAAAACTTTAGTGGTTTAGCCGAATTAAACGTTTTTAAACTGCACTGAGCATTACTGTTATTGTTGTTTGCTTGATTAATCTGAGTTACTAGGTTCGGAAGAACAACTGCGATTTGCTAAGCGACAATGGCTGCAATTGCAACATCCTGTTCTGGATCACGTCTAGGTGGCATATTCTAAAAAGAACAAGGAAACATGAGAAACGAGCGAGATTTATCAATTGGATAAATAAAAGAGGTATTGAAAACATCGACAAAACACAAGGAAGGCGATCATTTGTTCGTTACCTCGAACAAACAAACGACACGTAGTGACTAATCAAAGTAAATGGGTCAATATAATGTATCACGAAGACCTGCTTTAGCCTATAAGTGGACACTCATCCCAAGAGTTCCCAGGTAAGAGTGACTGGTCCGATTATGTGGATTTGTACGAACACTCTAGCCTTATACAGAAAACTCGGGATACAGGCACCCACCCTTCCAGATTGCACGTGTTCACATTATAAGACCCAAACATTGACGAGATTATTGAAAACTTTGAAGGTTCAAAACCTTATAACAAATCATCTACGAAGAGATGATTGGTTTTCAAAGCGGATTTGTTATTGTGTTCTCGTTGTGGTTATCACCTAAAGATAGGTGAGGGTATTGTTTTAAAAATCTAAACGTAAGAAACTCGCGTTAGGGTCCTAGAGAAGTTATAGTCTAGGTCAAAGCATTACTAATAACCTAATTCCCTATAACCATTGGCTCTGATACCAACTCTTCTGTCACACCCCGACCGCGTTAAAACAACAAAACCGCGGCAGAAACGTCGGGGAGTGGAGCGACAGAATTATTGTTTCACAACCATGGATTCAAAAGTTTCGTTTTATTAAAATATTAAAATTAAACATTGTCTTTGAAACCAAACAAACAAGATTACATATCGTCTATCATCGTTATTAAGTCACTAAGGCCTCGTCCAGTCCTAACTGAGCATGCATCCAAGTCTCAATCAACATCATTCGACACCACCTGAAACATATGTAAAAATAAAGTCAGCAAAGAAATACCGGAGAGCACATAGGTTTTATGTGAGTGTCAGATTCATGGCTCGTTTACATGTTTAAATAACTCGTACAACTTCGTTAATCGATATTAGAAAACCTTGTTTTGTAAAACATTTGTATTATAAAATGAATAACCAAGTCAAAACAGATTGGTTATAGTTTATAAAATCTCCTTGCCATGAATCTTAACCCAAAAGATTTGTTTAAGTAACCCAATTCGTAAATCGTTCTCGTAAAATAACTCGTATGATTTATATCATTTAGTAAACATCGTTGTGTGCATCGTTTGAAAATCGTTCATCCAAGTGAACTAAATAATGCTACAGAATGTAATATGATAAAAGCACTTATATATAAGAAGTACTAGCGGTGTATCTACCATGCTTTTATCACATTAAACCCGTCTCGTTATCTAATGACAAACCATAAACCAATTGTTCGTTCAATTCGTTTAACTTGTTTAAATCATTCAACTTGTTCAAATCGTTCAATCCGTTCCAATCGTTCAATCGTTTAAATCGTTATCATTTTAATTGTGAAAACTAACTTTTGGTCGTCTCGCTTATAACATTCAAACCTTCGTGACTCGTCCATCGTTCAACTCGTATTAACAAACCACCAAAGGGTAAGTTAACAATCAACATGTTCAGCCGTTACCCACATAACCCCCAGACATAACCATGGGTGCAGTCTGATAACGGGATTTGTCAGATCCTATGGTACCATAACCTAATACTGGTCGGCTTGATCAATGTTAATGAATGTCGTTCATTATGTAAATACGTCCAACAAGTTCGTTCACATTATCGAAATCTTTTTTGTTTAATATAAACCATAATATTCGTTTTTGAAACCATCGTTGAAAGTATCGAAATCGTTTAACAGATATGAATCACCCCAAAACAATTGAAAACAGTAAAATACGGGAACTATGTACTCACATCGAAATGCAAAGTGTCCTTGATCTTAATGAACTAGCAAAGCTCGAGTAAACCAAGGAATTCAAGTAGCACCTAGTAATCGAATCGCTAGTTAATAAATCGACACCTAAATCAAAAGATCAAGTAAAATGAGGTCTCGTAAACCAAATGAGTATTGGAACTCATTTGATATGGTTTAACAAAGCCTACATTCTAAATTGGAACATATCCTAAGTTCTTTTGACCCGTTACGACCCATTAAGGTAGCTTATGCTACATTAACGCGTCATTCGCGCAAAATGCGCATTCGAGACGCCTAACTAGTCCTATGACAAGTATTATATACCTAAACATGTTGCATAATCAATTTAAGTGACAAAAGTTAAGTTACATATGCTTAATTACCAATTATGCATGAAAATGGTATTTTGGTTATTTACCTAAGGCATATAAACTACCTATCATACAACTAATTAAACTAAGTGACCATAAGGTATAACCTCGGAAGGTTATTCCCTATATAACTATGGTCACTAAACATGCTTGGTCGGATCCTAACGATCGACCAAACAGGTCAAGTTCGAAAGTCTAAGCGGTGGTTTAGACCACTTTACTTACGACTCTAAACAAGCACTAGACTAAAAGTGACGAGTTAAACATGTTAAAACATGTTTAACTAAGTTAGAAAACAGACTTGACATCAAAACAAAGTGTTTTGATATCCGAAGAGAGTTTCGTCTCAAAATGCGCATAAACAGCATTTTGACCGGAACTTTGTCTCGTCACTTCGACTAATCGACGTGGTAATGAGTAAGTATGAAGAGAGTTTCATCTCAAATTACGCTCACGTTGCAAAGTTCAAACGAACTTTGTGTTGACCAATTCATGGTCAAAGCAGAAAGTCAAACACTGTTTAACTTTCACGCTTGAAAAGCGTAAACAAGCATGAAAGAAACTTACAAAAGGTCCAAGCAATGAAGAATTTGATCTAAAATACCCAGGTATGAAGCTAAGGCTTCAACTTAGAGCAAATTCAGACCAAATGTGTGAGAAATGAGTGAAAATCAAGTGGGTATTTATAGATTTCCAAGAACCGTTAGGATCATTTCTCGTATTTCGGGCTATAATCTAGACCATACAAGTGTTGCCCATGGTTTACAATACAAGGGGACATCAAAAACTATCAAATGGTATTCCAAATCAGTGATCAAAACCATCAAAATCAGCTGAAATGGCCAAATTTATTGCTTCTGTCTGACAATAGGTCACGCCCCGCGTTGAAGCCATACAAGGCTTACGCGGCCCGCCTCGACAAGTTTCACAGAATGTCAAAAATGGCCCCTGTAAGTGTAAAACTTTGATTTTGATGCATTTTTTGTTGGGATTGAACCCTACCAGAGTAACAGATAATTAAAGCCAAAACTGGATCACAACAGTGGATTCACAATAAGCAGCTGTTTACATTAGGCTTTCCCCTTAAAAGTGATTACAACAACTGATGGTTCTCTATCCACTGTCCGTATACAGCTGCTGCTACCCTTTAAGCTGCTGATATAGTTCTAAAGAAGTAAACACTGCTGGTTCAATCTACCGATGACAAAGCACTGCCCACTCAAGGACTGATCAACTTTGAGGAAAGCACTGATAGAAGAAGATAGCAGTAGTTTAGTGTATTACTTGTCTTATGTAGAACCAGTGGTTAAGATTAGCAGTGTTTGTATAGGAACAGTTGTTACAGGTTGTTAGGCTGTTAGACGTCGCTTTCATGATGACGTCAGCTAAGATGCCTCAGTGGTTTGGTTTGCTTATAAACGGAGCAGTACTCTATACTGTTACATTTGATTGACTGAGTGAGTTCTTCTCCTCTAGTCAAATCCTTTCATCTTGTGTGCAATCAACCTTGGAGCATCAGGATGAGGGGGAGTTTTATTTGTAAGCATGTATTGTAATCTTTTGATTTACTTTGTAATCTTTCGACTGATGCAATTCATGTGTTTATCAAATCAATTTCTCTTTATGATTGTGTTTACAAAGTTTGTTGTTCATTTCCGCTGCACTTAAACTCTGTTCATCTATATTGATTTGTTTAAATTATACAAACAAACACAATCATGAGAGCCTCCGATCCTAACAATTGGTATCAGAGCATGGACAGTCAAATTCGATCTAACAATCAATTTGACATAACAGTTCAGCTTAAAATTAATTGATACTAAGGTTGATTCTATTTAGTTGAAAAACAGAGTAACAAGAAATCAAGCTCAACGTGACTACTCAAAGGCTCGGTAAAACAACCAAGATGTCATAGGACACACAAGCTTCACATAACAAGTGATATCATACATAAACCACCTACAGTTTTCAGATCTGAAAATATATCTGATAACTATGGTAAAATTATTTACGAAAATTGATTTCAATTGTTGTTATGAAGTTTTTGCTGTTTCCATCATGTTCGCTGCTAAGGTATGAACCTCAGGTCAACAAAAACCTATGTTCATTAAAAACATTAGTGTTTTTGTTTACTCAAAAAGAGGGAAATTAAAACTTTAGTCATTTAGATCTTATGTATTGAAAAACAGGTTGAAAATCCTTCAAAAGGACCAAAATCAATTTTGTTAAGAATACATTAAGAAAATTAGCAAGTAAAAAATGTCCAGATCATGGGTAATGTGGAATTTGGCATAAGTATGTGCAGAAATGACTAAATCTCTCAAAACATTGCTGCAAAATGTTTCTGAAAAAAAAACCTCCTAGTGAGTATTTCATTACTTATGGATGGGATGGGTAAACAGGGAAAAAGAAAATTCACAAGTACTCAATAAGTGTGTTTATCTCAAAACTTTTGATGTTAAAAGAAAAGAGCACAAATGTAAAACACTTAAGAGTCAAAATTGGGGGTAACAAAGGTCATCAAGCACAAGCAACTGTGTTCATTCATTGGTTCAGGGAAGTTCAGGTAACAATAGTATCCCCAGTAAGTAAACTTACAAGAGGACTAGACAAGCTATCAAAATCATCACATGGTAACAAAATCTATAACAGGGTCGTTTTCAAAACTTGTGTGTACATGTGTCCTCATTTTTGCAATCAATTAAACAAGAAAATGGTCTCAAACAGTGGTTATTACAATGTATTTCAAACCAGTGACCATTTTCATAAACTTGAGAATGATGGGATTATGAGTTTTATTGGAAAATATACCAGATTTTCTTGGTACTGTTTTCAGTAAATCCTTAATTATTTTTCTAGAAAAGGATTTTCTCAAATAAAGCAGGATATATTATTCTTTATTTTTCTTTAAGAATAATATATTTTGTACTTTTACTGGTTTTTTATAGTAAAAGTTTCAATTTCCTGTTAGGATATAAAACCTTTATTTTTTTGGTGATATTATCCTCGAAAATGGATCAAAAGGAAATTGTGTATGTGTCAAGGTCTAGGTCATGTCAAACTCAAGTTTGGTTTTAACACGGATCAAAGATTGATTGCTAACAGATTTTAAAACACTGGGATACTAAACCACTGTCAGGGATCTATAAAAGTTTCAAAATCTGTAGTTGACATGTGGCAAAACCTTGAATGAAAATCTTTGTAAAAGCTGCTGACAAATTGATCTTGACAATTTGCATCTAAAATGTATTTTGTTAAGGATAGTAATCTTGCAGATATTTCAGAATCACCATCAACTCTTCTATACAGGGTAAAGCAATTCAAATTACTCCACAATCCATTTCGGAAGTCTTTAAACTCGATGATCAGAAAGGTAAAACATCTTTTCCCAAAAACGAGTTGAAAACTGATTTTCTGAAAAGAGGGTATGCAGAACAAACAAAAAGGGATACCTTACAAAAAGGTTATTTTCCTTCTGCACCTAGATTTTTATTTCATACACTTTTAATGTGTGTTTCAAATAAAACAACTGCTTTTAATGAAATATCATTAAAGATCCAATGTCTGGGTTATGCTATTTTAAATAATGAAAATTATAATTATTCCCAGGAGATCTTTGATGACTTGGTAAAAAATGTTAATAGCAAATCATTTTTACTTTTTCCAACGTTTCTAAGCTATTATTTTAAACAAAAATTTGGAAAAGAAAATGAAAATCTGCTCAAACAAGGTGTTTATTTTCAAATAAATGGTTTGACACCTGAAACATTCACTAGAATGTTAGCACCTTTAAAAACAAAAGCAGAGGTGCCTGAGCAGAATTTAGCAGCTACCACTGCTCCTCCGACATCTGCTGCTGAGCCCACTGCTCCAGGTGATCATAGCAGCACAACCACTGCTTTGAAACCCACACCTGCCATCACCAAAAAGGCCAAAAAGAAATCATCCAAAAAGCCCACCAAACCCTCTAAAAAGGCAACTCTGGAACATGAGATCCCAGAGCTAATGCTAGTGACAACACAAATGTCACCACAAACCACTGCTACTACTTCCTCACAGCAGATGGAAGAAAGATCTCCACCATTGCCTCAAACTCCTCCTGCATCCTCACAAAAGGATCAGGTTGTAAGCACATGGACCCCACATTATGAAGCTTTGGATTCAATTGGATCCATCTTCCTCAGTCCTAATCCCAAGGACATGTCTCTTTCAACACCCATACCCTCACCAATCACATTACCACAATCCATAATACCCTTGTTGCATGCAGTTTCTATAGCTCAGACACAAACCAGTTCCTCTCTATCACCTATCACTGAGAGTACACTCCCACAAGTGACTGGATCTGATGCTACTACCCCTGCTATCCCAACAACAACTGAGGAGGTTACACCCCTTGAGTTATAGGTAACTCTTGGTGGTAGTTCAAGTGGAGCAGCAACTACAAGTGATGGATAAACAGATCTACATTTGGACAGTTGCTTCATTAGTAAGACTCCCTTGAAGGCAATTTCTTCTATAACACCTCTAGTAACCACCAGTGACTTTGTTTTAACCACTTCCTTAAAAGGTTATCAAGTGTTGAAGAGAGAATACCCCAAAACCAAGAACAAGGGGCATCAATGGGTGATTTTTGGGACTCAGTTCCTAAGTCACACATTGGTACAACCACTGATGGTGGGGAATCAGATGATCCCATTAACTTGGGTGACGATTTAAAATATCATAAATTGACGGACATAGTTGAAAAGCTTGAAACATCAGTTGCTGAAATAAAGGATATGGTGCAACAGTTGTTAAAAACTCAAAAAGCACAATCCACTGCTGTTCCAGCTCAAGGACCTGCACAACCTGCACCTGCTGCAAGTGAGCTATGGAATGTATTTCAACCCCTACTCGAAAAACAAAAACAAATGGCTGATCAGCAGCATGCAATACATGTACAAATGCTGACAAACATGGTGGAGTCAAGATTTAAAGATACTCAAGCAGACATCAAAGCTATCAAGGCTCATATCCAAAGCACCACTGGAAAAGTTCCTCCCACTATCCTCTTCATGGATAACCCCCTTCCAGATAATGCCAAAAAGGATGAGAAAATCAAGCAGTTGAAGAAGAAGGGAATTGAGGATGGGGTTTATATTGAACCAGAAAAAGATAGCCAGTCTAAAGCTGCCATATCAACACATATTACTTCACCACACACCACCACAACCACTGCCCTACCACCATCATCATCTATAACAACATCACCACCATCGCCTCCTGCCAAAAAGCAGAAGGCAGCAGATGTTACAACATCTGTTGTAATGACAACAGTGGTTGAAACACCAGTTGTTTCAATACCTGTTAGTCAGACACTTTCCACCACTCAAACCACTACCATTTCAAACACATCATTAACTACCAAATCACCACCTGCTCAAAAGCAGAAGACAACTACTGGCACATCAGTAGTTATAATGAAACTGAGGTTGAAACACCAGTTGTTTCAATAGCTGTTAGTCAACCATCCACCACTGCTCTTACCATTCCTACATCACAACCAAAATCCCCTTCACCCATAAAGCTTTACACAAGAAAAAGGAAAACAACTCAACCAAATGAGGACAAATATGATCCTATTGCTGCAAAACATCCACTGGAACTGGAAGCTGTAAAAAATGAGATGAGACAATTCTACACCGAGGATGATCCTTCAAAAAGAAGATTTCCTTCTCTCATAGGCTTCATACTCCTAGAAAATATGGACGAATATCTCCAGATCAAAGCAAGGCAGGCTAAGATAAGAGCCAAACTTGAAAGTAAAGATCAAAGTGACAAAGCCATTTCTGAAAAAATGGAATTTTTGCTCACTAAAGTCAAACAGATGGAGGTCTATGCACAAGATCTGAGCAAAGAAATGTCAACTTTACCACCCAAAGCAGATCTACGAAAAGAAATGAGAAAAGAATATCTTGCATACATCATGAAAGAAAAATTCTATCCAGCTGAAGAAAAACAGTTTGAAGAATGGCCAATAGTTGCATTAAAGAATGAGGCAAACAGAATTGAAAGAATCAAAAATGATCCAAGCAAGAAGAGGACAACTCCAAACTGGAACAAATACAAAAAGCTCATTGCTGACCTTACATCTGAGTATAAAAGAAAGAAGCAGGAGCTGGTGGATGCAAAGGTGGATACTGCCACAGCCATAGCAAAATGGACAAAGCAGTATACCGATGAGGCTTATGAAAGGCTGAAGAAAAGGAGGATGACAGATTCTGACACTCCAAAGAAGCCTGACTACAAAAAGCCAGAACAGCATATTAGTGCTCTTAAACCACTGATCACATCAGCAGATACCCCTATCCTTGTGATAAACCAAGAAAAAGGAAAACTGTTGACCAGTGAAGAAGAAAAAGAAAAGGAAGCTGAGTACTTTACAGAAGCCATCAAGAAAATGGATTTAAAAGAAGATAGCTCAGTGAAACTTCAAAACCTTGTCAAAAGGTATTAACCAAACCTGCATCACCAAACACTTCAGCAGACTTGACAACCATTGAGCTAGATCAAAAGAAGAGACAAGAGCAGATTGAAAAAGAGACTGCAGAAGATATAGCTGCAGCAAATGATGTCATCAAAATGGCCTTCAAACAAATGTCTGCTGAAAGTTCACAACTTTTCACAAGGCCAATATCTCCAAACTCATATGTAAATAAACCTCTCCCAAGAAACCCATTGGGTTCAAAAATACTAAAGTGGATGTCTGATCAAAAGACCCATGTATTGACCCTGTTCAGATCCAATGGAGAAGTGAAGTACATATCAAGGAAACAAGCACTAAGCCTTGGTGTTGAAGATCTACAATATCTCCTTGAACTTACACTGTGCAGGGATGAGGATGACTCAAGTTCCAAGGACTTTGAAGCATAATTTACAAAACAAGCTAAGGAACTTCTGAGGAGAAAATAAAGATCCAGAATAATGAAGGGTTTTGGCATTATCTGTTCCAGGGGGAGATTGTTAGGATTGAACCCTACCAGAGGAACAGATAATTAAAGCCAAAACCGGATCACAACTGATGGTTCTCAATCCACTGTCCGTATACATAATAATAAGCAGCTGTTTACATTAGGCTTTCCCCTTGAAAGTGATTATAACAACTGATGGTTCTCAATCTACTGTCCGTATACAACCGCTGCTACCCTTTAAACTGCTGATATAGTTCTGAAGAAGTAAACACTGCTGGTTCAATCTACTGATGACAAAGCACTACCCACTCAAGGACTGATCAACTTTGAGGAAAGCACTGATAGAAGAAGATAGCAGTAGTTTAGTGTATTACTTGTCTTATGTAGAACCAGTGGTTAAGATTAGCAGTGTTAGTATAGGAACAGTTGTTACAGGTTGTTAGGCTGTTAGACGTCGCTTTCATGGTGACATCAGCTGAGATGCCTCAGTGGCTTGGTTTGCCTATAAATGGAGCAGTACTCTGTACTATTACATTTGATTAACTGAGTGAGTTCTTCTCCTCTAGTCCAATCCTTTCATCTTGTATGCAATCAACCTTGGAGCATCAAGCTGAGGGGGAGTTTTATTTGTAAGCATGCGTTGTAATCTTTTGATTTACTTTGTAATCTTTCGACTGATGCAATTCATGTATTTATCAAATCAATTTCTCTTTATGATTGTGTTTACAAAGTTTGTTGTTCATTTCCGCTGCACTTAACTCTGTTCATCTCTATTGATTTGTTTAAATTATACAAACAAACACAATCATGAGAGCCTCCAATCCTAACAATTTTTGACGCGTTTAAGCCCCGTTAACCACATTTCAAGGCTCTACAATGAAGTTAAATCATAGGGAACATGAAATATGCTCAAAAACATCTCGTATGTCGGTTCGTTTGGTCTACGGTTGCGTTATTCGGTTAATTACGACGAAAACTCAAACGGACGTGAAAACGATCCAAATTACGCGACAAATGGTATTTTTGCATTCCGATCACTAAAATAAAATATTTTAATGATTAAAATTTGTTTTTGATGTCCGGATATGTTCAGAACGTAAGATATGCACGAAAATGCAAACTTATGCACTTTTTGACGCTTTTAGTCCCTGTCGATCAAATAAGTTTATTTTCGCATACCGAACCCCTCAAAGCCTATTTCTAAGCTATTTAAAGGATATTTAGGGTATGTTTAGATTATGATCAAGTTCTGGAATGTTCGTTACTATACAAATCGGCATAGTTTCACAGTTTGACGCAAATAGTCCCTGCGATCGAATAAACTTGTTTTCGACACACCAAACCCTCCAAAACTTATTTCTAAGTTATTCAAAGGTTATTTAAGGGATGTTAAGACTATGTCACTGTTCCGGAGTGTTTGTCGCGTTAAACTGATTATGTTTACGCATCAGTTTACGTATAACTTTCTAGAAAGCGATTTAAAGCTTGAAATCGAACTAGAATCAAATCGTAAAATCGTCAAACACAAATACACAAATATTAACACCAAAACACATTGTTTTATTGATAATTTATATTGGTTTACATCGTACATCATTTACAGAGCACGGTTGTCACAACTTGATCAGGAACAAATGAAAACAGAACTTGATGCTGCGAGAAAAGACTTGCAACTTGCACAAGTGGAGAAAGCTGAAGTAACGCGCCGCCTTTCAGAAACTGAAGAGAAGCTTGAAGATGCTGAAACAGCCAGGGTGAAAGTTGAGAGCTTGGTTGAACCATTAACTAATAACATGTTATGGCTGCAACATCATGGGATTATAAATGTAAGTGTCTCAAAACCTTTGTATCATTTTGAATAAGCTTACACGTAAACTTATTTTCTAATTTTGCATGCGCATGTCGCGAACTCAATTCTGAACTCCATAGAGTTGGATGAATCAGTTGCCAAACTAATGGTGACAGCGCGCCATGATGGCTATGCGCAAGGTTATGAAGAATGGTCCCATCATGTCACAAATGCATTGAAAGTTGATTGGGATACCAGCCGGTCTGCCACCAGCAGGGTTGACACTAATGCGGCTTTTGCTGCTGCTAAAAAAGAATATAATAATCTTTGAGTGCCTGTGATGGACCTGGTGACAGATGCCCTGTAGCAAGAAAATTATGTGGACCGGCTGAAGGAGATCTTTCCAGATGAAGGGGAGATCTCAGACGATGAAGATAGAGATTAGGTAGTTGCAACATGTGAAAGTTGCTTTTGTATTCAACTTTCTGGGACGTTGATTCCCTTTTGTGATAACTTGTTAATGCACTTGTGCGCAAGTAACTTATATTTTGCTATGATATAACTTATGTTTTGGTTACAATATCTGCATAAGTACAATTGCTTTGTTTAGGTGAGACAAATAAAGATGGTATAAAGCTCATGTGTGAACATATGACTAGACCTAGCGCAGTAACTTGTGACTGCAGACTATTCATGAGACTTGTTTAGAGTTACCATAATGTTTTTGTGCTTACCAAAAGTAATTGCATGCATTTGTAACAAAGCTTAAAAAAGGCACAATGTAAGTAACAATCTTTGTATTATAATTGATAGGGCGCAGAGGCCAATAAGTACACAGATGTTAGGATTACACTAGGGAATAAATAAGATAATTAATGTTGTTGGGTATGTAAGTAACGATCCTTGCATTATACTTTGATAAGGCACATGAAGCCTGTTAAGTATAAAGGATGTTAATGTTACATATAGCATCTGCGCAGTTGCTGCGCATTCCATGTTCGGGGTATGTCAGTTCCATCTAACCTTCGTAGTGTATAAGCTCCTTTCCCAAGAACTTCATTGATCACGTACATCCCTTCCCACTTGGGTGCATGCTTTCCTGGGCGTTCAGCATTTGAAGCTTCATTATCTCTTAACACGAAGTCCCCTAGTAGGAAAGTACATACGCAGACCGACGTGTTGTAACACTTTTCTAACTTTGACTTGTACTTGGCCTCGTTTATAGCAGCATTTTCACATCTTTCTTCTAAGAGGTCCAAATCAAGTCTTTGTTCTTGCTCGTTATTCTACTTTTCCATTGCCAGCATGCGTGGTGAAGGAACGCTAATTTCAGCGGGAATTACGGCTTCCGTTCCATAAACAAGACTGAATGGAATTTCACCAGTGCTGGTTTGTGGCATAGTGCGATGAGCCCAAAGGATGCTAGGCAACTCATCCACCCAGCCTCTTCGTACTGTTCCCAGCCTTGCTTTGATTCCATCAACGATATGCTTATTGATACTTTCAACTTGGCCATTGGCTTGTGGATGCGCCATAGAAGCAAAGGAGTGCTCTATGCACATC
This sequence comes from Helianthus tuberosus, assembly GCA_030545235.1. Classification (NCBI taxonomy): domain Eukaryota; kingdom Viridiplantae; phylum Streptophyta; class Magnoliopsida; order Asterales; family Asteraceae; genus Helianthus; species Helianthus tuberosus. The sequence continues at coordinate 101,149,236 of CM060371.1, read as the reverse complement.
TCTTTCATCCACTTCTGTAGGTCTTTAGATGCAAAGCTAGTACCATTATCCGTGATGATGCGCAGTGGCAGGCTAAAACGACAGATAATATGCTCCCAAATAAATTTTGGATGACCATTGCAGTGGTTGAAGCCAGGGGTTTCGCCTCTACCCACTTGGTAAAGCAATCCACAGCCACTATAATGAATTTTACAGCGCCAGGCGCATCAGGAAATGGACCCACCAAATCAATTGCCCACTGCTGAAAGGCCAAGCTGTCGTTACTAGGACCAACGGAGTTTTCGGGCGCATGGTTTTTGGAGCATGACGCTAGCATGAGGCGCATTTGCGTAAAGTTTCGACAGCATCTAAGTGCATACCAGGCCAGTAATACCCCACGCTCATGATTTTTGCAACAACCATTCGAGGACCGGCGTGTATTCCACACAATCCTTCATGAATTTCTCAAACCAGGATTTGCGCATCTTGCTTATCAACACAGCGTAAGAGAGGACCCAAATATGACTTCCTGTATAGTATTCCATCTGACATTTCATAATTCAATGCCTTATTTTGAATTTTTCTTGCCTCCGCCTTCCCATCTGGAAGAGAATCATGTTGTAGAAACATAATAATTGGAGACATCCAAGATGGATTCCCAATCTCTACTAGATTCACATGGCATAAAGGTACAGACGGGTTTGTGAGGACCTCAATGTGCACTTCTTTAGCTAAATGCTTGAAACTTGTGGCTGCCAACTTGCTGAGTGCATCCGCATGTTTGTATTCAATGCGATTGATATGAATTACTTTGAAGGTCTGAAACTTAGCAATTAAAGATTTCGCCTGTTCGAGGTACAGAGCCATTGTTTCACCCTTTGCATCATAAAGACCGTTGATCTGTCCAGCGACTAACAAGGAATCAACGTGCGCCTCCAGATTTTTTGCTCCCATTTTTATTGCTAAGTGAAGTCCCGCAAGGAAAGCTTCGTATTCCACTTAATTATTGGTGCTTTTGAAATCCAATCGGATGGCATAAGTAAACTCATGATTATCGGGACTGACTAAACGAAGACCAGCCCCCGCGCCATTGTCGTTTGACGCACCATCCGTGTGTAAGACCCAAACACTATCATCGAACACTAGGACCAGATTTTGAATAGCTTTACACTCTTGAATCTTATCTATCGGAACTTCAGTAACAAAATCGGCCAAAACTTGACCTTTGATAGCTGGGTGCGGCTTATACAAAATGTTGTGTCCCCCCAATTCAATAGCCCATTTCGCCAAACGGCCCGCAACATCAGGTTTGGACAAAATTTGACCCAGGTGATAGTTTGTAAGAACAGTGATAACATGACCCGAAAAATACCTGCGCAGCCTGCACGAGGCATGGGCTAGTGCAAGAATGAGCTTCTCCATTATTGAGTAACGAGTTTCAGGATCAGTTTACATCTTGCTGATATAATAGATCGGCGTTTGGACTTCGTCTCGTTCTACTAATAATATTGCGCCGACAGCAACGTCGGACGCAGAGAGATATAAAATCAACGGTTCTTCCTTCCGTGGAGCTGTCAGAGTTGGTAACTGAATTAAGCATTCTTTCATCTCTTGAAAAGGTTTCTCAGCTTCTAGAGTTCACTGGAATTGACTCTTTTTTACACAGTTACGCAGCGTGCTTATGAAAGGGAAAGACTTAGCAGCATGATTTGGCAAAAATCGATTAAGCGCAGCAAGTCGACAAGCTAATCGTTGCATTTCTTTGATAGTTGCTGGTGATGGCATGCGTTGGATAGCTTCCACTTTCTCCGGGTTAACTTTAAAACCGTCTTTAGTTACAATAAAACCCAAAAATTTTCCCTCCTCCATACCGAAAGAACATTTTCCTGGGTTTAACTTTAAATTGACCTTGCGCAAAGAAGCGAAGGTGCACTCAATATTCTTGAGCATCAAATCTTCATCAAGGCTCATAATGACTAGATCATCAATGTAAACTTCGACTGTGACCCCGATATCATCTCCAAAAACTTTATCCATCAAACGCTGATATGTGGCTCCCGCATTGCGGAGACCAAAAGGCATCATTGTATAACAGAAAATACCTTTCTCCATGCGAAAAGTTGTTTTATCCTCATCTTCCTTTTTCATCTTAACTTGATGATAGCCCCTGTAAAAATCCAAAAACCATTTCCAGTGAAAAGAAGCCAAATAATCTACTTTCTTGTCAATCTCTGGAAGAGAATAACAATCCTTTGGACATGCTTTGTTAAGGTCCTTGAAGTCAACTGTCACACCCCAACCGATGGCGGAAACATCAGAGTGAGACGAAATAGATTGCAAGAGACTTCATAACACTATTTGTGACAAGTATTTAAATAATAAATTTCCATTTCATTTCTAAAGAGTCAATTAGAAAGATTTGAAAAAAATACAACATGAATAACGAAATACAATACAAAATGAATACAAATTTAAAGTGTGTATCTAAGCATCCTACTAGATTCCATGCATCACCAACATCATCGCTAAACCTGCAACATGTTTTAAAAGTGTAGTTCAATACAAAGGTATTGGCGAGTATACAAGTTTGGTGCGTAGTATATAAGTATAAAAATAATAAGGAACAATCCACATGGTAAACCTAGTTATCAAGATTAACGTATTAAACTGGCATGTGATTTACAAGTCAACCCTCTGTTTACGCAAGTATGAATGAATAAACCTAACATGACCTCTCGTTCACGGGCGACATTAAAACTATAGCGCTATACATGTTAAGTGGAGGCTTGTACGAAGCTAATGACATGTTCATCACATAAGAATCACCCAGAAAACACGAATCAGGCATAACAAATAGTAAGCATGTATTGGATTGTTTGTTTATGTATTTCCATAAGAATATGTATAATAAGCGTGTTTTGTATATAAAACATGTTACACCCAAAAGTATGAAAATGGTAAAATGGGTCAAGTATACTCGTAAATTGCTATGTCTTCTGATTATCCAAGTGTTAATGAGTGAATGAGTTTAGGAGGTTGAATGTATATGGATTGAAGGTTAAAGTATGTTTAGAGTCGAGATTCGGGATTAAAAGGAATATGTAAAATACATATGCAAAAGTAATCATCTTTAACACATAGTGTTTAGATGATGTAACCAAACACCTCGACAAGTGCCCATTATATCATCATCAAAGGTTGATTACTTAAGTAATATATAGGTTATGTAATATGTTAATATCTCAAATATGTCAAGCTTGAGGTAGGAGGATGAATTCCTTCATTTAGGTACCACTTTTATGTCATAGAAGTCATGTAGGAGGTAGGAAGAACAAGCCTTCCATTTAGGTACCTCTTGGTGTTCACCACTACACTTGATGTTATGAACAATCAAGGAGGGTCATGAACTTTACAAGTTATAATAGAATATGAAAAACTAATCTATGAGAAAACATCAAGCAATGTGTGAATTTTCAAGTAGGATAGCCCAAGCGAATCATAAATCACACATTCATCAAGTCTTAAGCTTGAACATCACTTGTTGGTTAAACCCTTGAACAAAACAGAAAGTTTGTGAGGTTTACACCTCTGATTTTACATGTCTCAACCTTGATTTTAAGCCTAACTAACCATATATGTGGTTATAAGCATAAGGACATAGGTTTGAGATGAGTTTCCTCAAGTTTAATCAAGTTTATCAATGTTCTTGTGCAAAAAAAAAAAAAAAAAACAGTCAACTTTGTATCCCTTTTGGCGACGTTCCAGGGCCTGGTTCTTTGTGGAAAACCAATGGAAACGAAGCTAAGGTTAATCCAAGCATGTATGAAATAGAATCGAGTGAATCGGACAAGAAATGGGGAAGTTATGCTTGTTTTAGTGAAGCAAGGTAATTCTGCTCGAACTCTGATTTCGCAGCTGATTATGGACGATTTTGAGAGAGTTTAGGGAGTGCAAAGAAAGTGAAAAATGCTTGGATAGCACTTGGGTTTTATAGGGAAAGGTTGTGGTTGGGTTAGGTGAGCATTTATGATGTTTAGTTGGGAGTTAGCATTAAAAAAAGACAACAAAGCACAACTTAAATTTTTGGCCAGCTTTGTTACTATTATTATTTTTTTTTATATCATTAGTTAGGTATTTTTGTTTATTAATGTGTTACATGTTATTTAATATGTATCCAACATGTAACAAGGTCTAAAATGTATAGTATACATGTTTTTAAGTAAGAAAAAAAAGGAAACATGTGACTATGTAGAAATCAAGTATGTATAATAATGTTTAGGTATCAAACAAGTGAAAAATATATATGTTAGTCTTGTAATTGAATAATCAAGCGTTTGTATGTATGGGCGATTTGAAATTACGAATACACGATCGTTGTTTGCGAGTTAAAATTACGTTTATGCGAATCACGAATCATGTATTAAACGAATGTATATTTCATATAGAAGATCAATTTTATTATGATCAAAGTCTCGGTTTTAAAATAATTTGGAATAGGATACGATTACAAGAGAAAAAACTTTACGAAAATAGAAATACAAGACACGCTTTCTAAATAAGGGAGGTTACGAAAAAGCAGGGCGTTACAGTCTCCCCTCCCTTAGGAAATTTCGTCCCGAAATTTATTCAAAAGGAAGACGTTTGAAAAAAGCGTTTTGGTTAAAATGATTGACTAAAATCGAGATTTGAAGTTTGATGCGTGTTTAAAAGTATGAAGTTTCGAGGAACGAAAAGGTAGGTTTGTAAAAAGGTTTCGTTTGTCTAAAATGATTAGAGGCATTGAGCATAAGTAAAACGTGCATGTGTGTGTATAGACAAGCGAGTTTAAACAAATTCGAATAACTCAATGATGAGGTATTTTAAAATATCTTAGCTAAGAAGGAAGCTTTCGTATAAAATGGTATGTATTTTGATGAAAAGTGTGGTCGCACTGTTGGTTGTAAGAAAAATGTTTGGTTGGATTTAAAGAGCATTGACAATCTCAGTTTTGTAGAGAATTCTTTATCGGTGAAAAACGAGAAAGTTAGGTATTTTAAATAAAAAATGGTTTTGGAGGTAACGGCCAACTAAGTATGTTTGCGCATAAATAAAGAATGGAAATAGTTCCAACCAAGAAAGTATTTTTGGATTCGAACGTGCAAAGAGACTTGATAGTAAACGAGGTTTGTATATAAGACAAAGAATAACGGAGGTACGAGGGTGAATGATCAATCTAACAAACGAACACGAGTATAAGGATGGTAGGTGTATAGGACAAACGAAGGCTTTGAGTTAAGAATGAGGTCTCGTTGTGGATAATCGGATATCGCGCGTCTAGCAATGCGTTTGTGAGTTGTTAAAGTTTGTATTTTAGGTCTAAATATAGTCTGCAAAACACTGAATTTCTCATGGCACGTTTTACGAAAGTTTAGTAGCATTGTGAAAACACTTATATATAGGAAGTGCCAGCGGCGTATCCACCATGCTTTAACCATGCTATGTCAGTTTCGTATTTGGTGTCATGTTACGTTCTGTGTCTTACCATACATAGTAGTACACTCTATGATTCTCATGCGCCTATCACTATAATCCCGTGTGCACCCGCGATTATTTTAATCGTCGCATGATCCGCATAGCTTGTACTAGTTGTGTATGAATCAGGGTATACATAAATTTGAAAATAAGAATGTGTGCGTATAAGAATGTAGTATATAAGCATGTTTACGTTCAAATAAGTATGAGACCAACGTGAGCGAATCCCCTCGGGTTATGCTCACGTATAGGTACGAATGTATGAATTTGAATATAAGTATGAGCATGAATGTGAGTATAAATATAAGTATGCATATGAGTATAAGTACAAAAATAAAATGTATGAGTTATGAATATAAGTAGGTATAAATTACGACGATTGAGTGTATGAATAGAATAAATGAATTTAAGTATATAAAATGATCGAGAAGTTCGAGTATGAAAAAAAAACGAATGATATAAATGAAATTGTCGTGAGATATTGACTAAAACAAGTATGGTGATATGCATGTATAGTTGTTTGAGCAAAACGTGGAGTTTATCGAATCCAAACAGATTGAGTTTGACTTGGAATGTAGAATCTAGTTTGTGAATGTCCAATGTATGTAAGGCATCTGTTGATTATGTGAGGTGTACTTTGTAAAAGAACGGAAATGCTATTCTCGTTTTAAGAGAATTTACGTAAGTTGAAAATTGTCGGTTCCTATGAAGTTTTCCTTGCCCACGTGTTTTGAAATTTAAATGACGTATTGAGCGGTGTATGAAAAAGGTTTTGAAAATCGTAAGTTTGCATCATTTTAAAGTGCCTTGCAATAAAATAAAAAAATTGAAATTTGGAGGTTCTCGTGAAAACGTTGATTCCTTAAATGAATTTTAGCTTAATGAACTTGGTGATCATTGAAAAGTGTTCTTAATAAAATGCTTTATTGATTTTGATAAGAGCTTTTGTAAAATGATCTTATAATAACTATAAGATCTTATAGGCAAGTGAGATGGCTAGTTTGATTTTCGATTGTTAACCAAGTCTTTGGTATGATGATAAAATGTGAGCGTGTCTTAGTGATTAGGTCGAGTATGAAGTTCATGGGCAAGATATTCATCGGACCGATTAAGTTGATAGGTAGCATTTCATAAGGTTTCAAAATTCGGGTGACAAAACATTTTAAGGTATGATTAATAATTTCGTGTATAGAAGTTATGTGAGATAGATTATGGGGTAAGAACTACGTTTGATAAAACAACGCATTTTGAAATTTTTATAAGTAGTGATTTTGACGAATGATAAACGATTTAAGTGTAAAACATACCCGCGTTTGCATAATAAAGTATTTTGAAGGAAAGTTTTGGTAACGATTACCTCGGCAAGGGAATCACCCCTAACTCGTTGGTGAGGTCGTTTTAAGAAAAGGATGAGTGGAGTTAATCATCAAGTTAAGGAAATCACTCCCATCTCGATGATATGTCTCCATTTTGGCGTTATAAAGAATGTAAATAAAATTGAGTGACGTTTTGAAATCATGCATATGTATAAGTGTATGAAAAAAATTAGTATGTTGTGTGTGTGAGAAGAAAATATCGGAAGTAAATTTGAATTTGAAAGATTGCTTCGTGTAAGATAAATAATAGAAACACATGTTTGATTAAAATTCGGATGGTTCGAAAATGGAACTTTGACTAACCAAGGTGGTCGAAAAGTCTTTTGAATTTGAGAAGCATGCTTTGGCTTAATAGGTGAAATATTCTCGCTGACAAGTCGGTTAACGATACTTACCCTTCCGGTTACTACATGTCCCAAATCAATCGAAATTTCGAGACTTGGCGGGATTTATAAAAAATCAAAGGAGTGGAACTAGTCGACAAGGTGTAGGTTTAACCCGTAACTTGGTGATTTCGTATCCTGAGTGTGGTTTGTACTCGTCGGGTCAAAATTTTAATTTTGACACTTTGACGAGGGTCCACTAGAATTTGAAAATGGAAACTCTCCACCAAGATGAGGATCTCACTCCTAACTTGGTGGCGATTTTCATGTAAAAAGAATAGGTGGATTGAGAGTCGTTCACCAAAATGTTGATTTCACATCTATTTTGGTGAAGTCGTCTCGTTGGTATGATGCGAGTGTTGTCGGATTTAAATAATGAAATAAGCGAACAAGTATAAACACATAAGAAGGCATGTCGAGAATAACACATAAAGAGTAGAACAATAAAACAAGTATCAACACATAATAAAGCAATTATTAACACAGAAGTGACATATATGTTTAAAAGGTCAAAAGAAAATAAATAAGGAGCAAATAAAGTATCATACAAGTGGTTCTGTTCGGATTGAACCCTACCAGAGGAACAGATAATGTAAAGCCAAAACCAGGTCACAACAGTGGATTCACAATAAGAAGCGGTTTACACTTTGCTCTCCCCTTGAAAGTGATTTATAACAACTGATGGTCTCTATCTGCTGCTCATATTCAACTGCTGCCGTCCTTTCAACTGCTGATGAAAACCCTGAAGCATTCAACACTGCTGGTCCTATCTACTGATGTTAAAGCACTGCCCAGTCAAGGACTGATCAACCTTGAGGAAAGCACTGACAGAAAGGGAGAGCAGCTGTTTAGTAAATTGTTTGTCTTATGTATAGTCAGTGGTTAGGTTAGCAGTGTTTGTGTAAGGTCAGTAGATACAGGTTGTTAGGCTGTTAGACGTCGCTTTCATGGTGACGTCAGCTGAAATACCTCAGTGGTTTGGTTTGCCTATAAATGTAACAGTGCCCTGTACTGTTACATTTGATTGACTGAGCTGGTTTTCCCTTCTCATGTCTAATCCTTTCATCTTGTGCAATCCAACCTTTAGGCATCAGGCTGAGGGGGAGCTTAGTTTGTAAGCATGTCTGTAATCTTTTGCTTTGATTTGTAAATCCTTTGACTTTGTGAGAAGCAATTGTTTATCAAACTATTTTTCTCCTTTTTGACTGTGTTTACAAAGTTTGTTTTCATTTCCGCTGCACTTTACATGTTTTCATTGTCATTGATTATTCATTTTAAACAAACAAACAAAATCATGAGAGCCTCAGATCTTAACAATTGGTATCAGAGCCTGGACAGTCAAATTCGATCTAACAATCAATTTGACATAACAGTTCAGCTCAAAATTCATTGATACTAAGGGTGGTTGTATTTAGTTCAAAAACAGAGTTTCGATTAAATCATGTTCAAAATGGTTATTCAAAAACTTTGTAAATCAACCAAGATGTCATATAACACAAAAATTTCACACAACAGGTGTTATCATGCAAAAGTCACCCATAGCTTTCAGATCTGTGAACTTATCTGTCAAATTATGGGATTGTTTTATATTTTTCAATATTGATTTCAACTGTTGTTTTGATATTTGTGATGTTTTCATTAAATACTAAAGTACTAACCTCAGATTAACAAAACCTATGTTCATAAAAGCATTGTTGTTTTGTTAACACTAAAAGAGGGAAATTAACACTTTAGTTATTTAGATCTTATGTGTTGAAAACAGGTTGAGTTCCTAAAAAGGACAAAATCAACTATGTTCAAATACATTAAGAAAACAGGGGTCAACATAGTCCGCATCATATGTAATGTGAGATTGGATGAAAAACTTGTGAAAACATGACCAAGTCTCTCAAAGCATTACTGCAGAATGATTTTGGACTAATATTCACAAATACTCAGAAGTGTGTTTATCTCAAAACTTTTGAAGTCAAAAGAAAAGAGTATAAACATAAAACACTTATGAGTCAAAGTTTAGGGTAATAATGGTCATTAAGCAACTATGTGCATTCATCTGTTCAGGAAAAGGTTTTTATTCCAGTAAATGAACTCCAAAAAGGACTAGACATATGTTTTAAAAATATATCCATGTGTCCTCATGTTTGCAATCAACCGACAAAGAAAATGGTTCCAAACAGTGGTCAAAATGTATCCAAAAGTTTCCTACCACTGTTGTTAAACCACTGACCATTTTCAAAAACCTGTGAGTGATGTGATTACATTCTCTATTGAAATTATACCATATATTTTTGACACTATTCTTAGAAAATCCTTTAACCATTTTTTTGTGTTCAAAGGATTCTCTCGAATAACCAGGATATATTATTCATTTTTTTTAATATATTTGAAACTTTTGCTTGTTTTTGTTGGCAATAGTTTCAGCTCCTGTCAGGATGTAATACCTTATTTTTGCATGGTATTTGTGTCCTCAGAAATAGGTCAAAAGGAAATGGTACATATGTCTTGATCATGTCATACTCAGGTTTGCTCCTAAATTTTTATCAAAGGATGATTGCAAACTGTGATTAAATTACTAGGGTACTCATGTGTTAATTGAATATTAAACGAAAATGAGTTGCCTTAGTAAAAAGTTTTCATCATCTGGGGTACTAAACCACTGTCTTTCAAAATTGACATGTGGCAAAACCTTGAATGAAAATTCTCAAAACTGTTGCTGAAACACCTGTTCTTCAGATTTGCACCATTTACCCTAACCACTGTTTTGTTCCAACGTCTGATCTCTAAACACTGTCCACTGCTGAAAGTTAACCACTGATCCCTCATTTTCTTGTAAGCACTGATGCTCAAAATCAGTGTCTTATCCACTGATATGCTATCTACTGATAGTAAAAATCATCCACTGCCCAAGATTTTTACCGTTGTAATCACTGATGCTTGATACGTCAGTGGCTCTTAAAACAACTGTTCTCCATACTTCATCCATTTCATCAGTGTTTGACACGTGGTCAGTTTTTAGCCCTCAGATCTTAATAACCGCTGCCACATCAGCGATCATTTTTTAAAATAAAACCTGCCCTAAACCCCAAACAGGGTTTTACACTGTCGAATTGAATTCCAAAATTCTCTTCTCATAGCAGTTTCCAACCCTTCTTCTCAAAATCTCCAAAATCCTCCTTCATTCTTCTCCGCAAAAATGACAAAATCAAAGTCAAAATCAAAACCAAAACCTAAATCACCATCACCTTCCAAAGAGGTCGCTCAAACGACCGAAGAACCCATCGAAATACCATTCAAACAATCTCACAACTATCTGGGTTTATTCACAAAACCTACTGATAATCACACCTTTGACACCATCATTGATGCATTATCTGCATCAAAGTACAAAACTTTGTTGACAGCAAATGCTCCCATCTATCTGCAAACCCAGAGAGAGTTTTGGAAAAAAGGCGTCGCTGGAAAAACAAGACGGAAAAGTCATAGCCATTAACTCCTCGATACAGGGAAAAGCGATCAAAGTCACACCAAAATCGATATCAGAAGTCTTCATACTCGACGATCAGAACGGTAAAACCTCTTTTGACAAAAACGAGTTAAAAGCTGATTTTCTGAAAAGGGGTTATGTAGAAGAACCAAAGGTAGATACCCTACAAAAGGGTTATTTTCCATCTGCACCCAGGTTTTTATTTCACACACTCTTGATGCGTGCTTCAAATAAAACAACATCTTTCAACGAAATACCATTGAAAATTCAAAGCCTGGGTTACGCTATTTTGAATAATAAAGACTATAACTACTCCCAGGAGATTTTCAATGACATGGTGAAAAACGTTGAAAGTAAAGCATTTTTACTTTTTCCAAGATTTTTGAGTTATTATTTTGAACAAAAATTTGAAAAGAAAAATGTAAATTTGCTTAAACAAGGTGTCCATTGTCAAATAAAAAGCATAACAAAAGAAACATTTTCAAGGATGATGGCACCAATAAAAACAAAAGCAGGGGTACCTGAGCAGACTTTAGCGGTTACAACTACTCCTCAGGTATCAGCTGCTGAGCCCACTGCTCCAGGTGATCATAGCAGCACTCCCACTGCTTTGAAACCCACACCTGCCACCACTAAAAAGACCAAAAAGAAAACATCTAGAAAACCCACCAATCCCAAAACAAAGGCAACTCTGGAAGATGAGATCCCAGAGGAAATGCCTGTGACAACACAAAAGTCACCAGAAACCACTGCTGCTACTTCCTCACAGCAGTTGGAAGAAAGATCTCAACCCATGCCTAAAACTCCTCCTGCATCCTCACAAAAGGATCAGGTTGTAAGCAAAGGGACACCACACTATGAAGCTCCGAATCCACTTGGATCCATCTTCCTCAGTCCTGATCCCAAGGACATGTCTCTTTCAACTCCCATCCCCTCACCAATCATATTACCACAAACCATGCTACCTTTGTTGCGTGCAGCTGATATAGCTCAGACACAAACCAGTTCCTCTCTAACACCTATCACTGAGAGCATACTTCCACAAGTGACTGGGTCTGATGCTACTACTCCTGCTATCCCAGCAACAATTGAGGAGGTTACACCCCCTGAGTTACAAGTAACTCTCGGTGGTAGTTCAAGTGGAGCAGCAACTACAACTGGTGGACCAACAGGTCTCCAGTTGGCCAGTTGTTTCATAAATCAGACTCCCTTGAAGGCAATTTCTTCCATGGCAACTTCGATAACCACTAGTGAGTTGGATCTAACCACTGGCACCATCAAAGGTTTATCAAGTGCTGAAGAAAGAAGTCCCCAGTACCAAGAACAAGGGGCATCAATGGGTGACTTTTGGGACTCAGTTCCTAAGTCAAACATTGATATAACCACTACTGGTGGGGATTCAGATGA